>QMIH01000116.1:580294-633278 GCA_003987875.1 Clarias batrachus
AACTTTAGTAGTGAACTTTAGTATTTACTGTAATAATAGTAGTAAACTTAGTATGTTCTGTAGTAATTGAACTTTAGTAGTGAACTTTAGTATTTTCTGTAGTAATTTAACTTTAGTATTGAACTTTAGTATTTACTGTACTGTAGTAATTTACTACACATGGTAGTGAACTTTAGTATTTACAGTTGTACTATAGTAATTGTGAACTGTAGCATTTCCTTTAGTGATTGACTGGCAGTAAATTGTAGTATTTACTATATTAATTGACTACACAGTATAGTGAACTTTAGTATTTACAATAGTAATTGACTGTGTGTGGTAGTGAACTGTAGTGTTTACTATAGTAATTAGCCACACAGTAGTGAACTTTAGTATTTACTATAGTAATTGACTACATAGGTTAGTAAACTGTAGTAATCACTATAATAATTGATGCATGTGATTATAACCTGGTGTATTTACAAGATTGGTTACACAATGTAGTAAACTGTAGTATTTGCAATATTAATTGACCACACAGAGTAGTAAACAGTAGTATTTACTATAACGTAGCAACTGCCATTATTATACTATAGTAAACTGCAATATTTATTATAGTAATTGTCAAAACACTGCAGTAAATGGTAGTATTCAAATTTTTTGACACAGTTCCCCCATTATATTGATATGCACTCTACTTTTTCGTGAATTGATCTTGAAAGCAAAGTAAATATAAATATACATTGTATTATGGGATGGCCTACACAATGAAATTTCTTGCAAAAAAATTTCTTGCTCGTTTGCTTTAACCCTGAAATTATTGACTGTGTTGTAAAGGTTTCGTTTGATCCCGTTCCTGACCGAGCTGCGCGCTGTAATGGACTGGGTATGGACAGACACGACGCTCAGCTTGTCTAGCTGGATCTGTGTGGAGGACATCTACGCACACATTTTTGTGCTCAAGTGCTGGAGGGAGTCTGAAAAGGTAAGAGACATGAAATCCAGGTAAAGGAAATAGGGGTGGTAGAAATCTATCATTTATAGAGCACTGGGGCTACTGTTACACTGGCAGGGCATTCAAGTCACATCCAGAATTCGTGGGACACTGGATCCAGATGCAAGGATTAGATATGTCAATTATGTGTGTGTGTTTGTATTCCAGCGTTACCCTCAGCCTCGGGGTCAAAAGAAGAAGAAGGTGGTGAAGTACGGGATGGGTGGCATGATCGTTATGCTGCTCATCTGCATCGTCTGGTTCCCTCTGTTGTTCATGTCCCTGGTCAAATCAGTAGCGGGCGTGGTCAATACACCTCTGGACGTCTCTGTCAGTCTCACACTCGGAGGCTTCCAGGTATGTATACAACATGAAGGTGCTCATTAATCTATATTAATTCATCTTAATCTGTAACGTTATGAAAAACCTCGTTATAGTCCATGATACAAGCAGAAAGTGTTTTGATTTTTTTAACATTCTGTTCTTCCTCCATTTTCCTCCTTCTGCCTTTATTTAGCCAATCTTCACAATGAGTGCGCAACAGAAGAACTTGATAAACGTTACTTCGAAAGAGTTTTCTGATTTCAATAAAGCTTATAGTCATGATTCCGTAAGTATTCAGAGTAGTGAATATATGACCATGTTTAAAGTTAAAATAATGCTTTATCTGAGGCAGTGGTGTCGATTCCCATGTAGATGGCTCTGCAGTTTCTCGAGACATATCTGTTTCCGGATCTCACTATAGCACACCTAGAAGGCAGCTCCAACTCGCTTTGGACCATCAGCCCACCCAGCCGGGAAAACCTGATCAAAATATTGGCCCAGGGTAGTGAATTCCATTTAACCATTGCCTGGGCTGTTCAGAGGTATAGCGCATCATCTTTTAATACTTCATCTTTTCATTCTGTATGGTTAATTAAAGCAAGTTTCTTTTTTTTTAAAGAATTAATGTTAAACGTTCAAACAGATATTAAAGGATGTTAGAATGCACTTTTTAATACACTGTTTGTCCAGAATTTTCTAACTGTCAGGTCTTGGCTCAGCAATGTTATGTGGCAAGAAAATCAAGTCCAGGTTTTCACATCTGTGGAAGTTAAAAATCTATCCAAGTTAAAATTAAAATTTTGTTATTGCAAACAACAGAAGTGTTAACAATTTTGGTAAAATTGAACCTTCGAAACTACAGTGGCATTATTATATTAAAAAAATGTTTCACCAAAAAGTAAAAATGCCTCTTTTTTCTTTCTGCCTTGTGTCACAGAATTGTCCATTGCTTTAAAAAAATGGTTTCATTTCCCTATAAAAAAAGCTGCTGTCTGTTAGAAACACAAGTGCAGATATATTAACATTTTAGACACTGCAAAACTTTTATTTCACATGTACAGTACTGTACATATAATAGAAAATGTGCTCTAAAGCTTTATTGACTAAAGTTTTAACTACAATGTATATTTCTGTACATACAGTATTCCCAGACAAAAGCTAATAATAAAATGACCAAATGTAACCCTGCTGATCAGTAATCCCAAGTATTTTTTTTTTAATACTGTATGAAGGCTCAGTTTAAATATATATATTAATGGTCTGTTTCATGCAGGAACCTCAGTTTAGGAGCGAAAGCAGAGACCGCAGTGGGCAAACACATCATCACCCTGGATAACGACACCAAAAACGAAATTGCAAATCTGTTAAACAACAAAACATCGTCTGTGTGAGTGCACTCTTTTAGTGACTCAAATTTACGAGCACCATTTTGGCAGTTCTTTAATCATACAGCTTTGTTTAATTCATCGGACAATCCATGATTTCAGGCTGATCAAAAACATTTTTCCGAGATACATGCGGGCGCCCAGTGACTCCAACGCGAAACCCATCGATCAGCTAAGTGCAGGTAAAGGCACTGAGAGGCCTGAGATCATAGTGTCACCAGGCAAAAGCATTTAATGAACAATACCTTTTTTTTTTTCAATGTTGTTGAAACAAGTAAAATTTCAATTGGATATAAATCTTTTTAAATTTACATACAAATAGATTTCATCTCATACATTTTCCTCGTTCCAGATTTTGAAAACATCACCTTGACTCTAGGCCGAGGCAGCAGCACTGATGGAATGGTTCAGGAGTGGTGGATTGTGAACCAGACAAAGCCTGGCAAAATCAAGAGACAGACAATAGACCCGTTAAAGGCCGGACTGGATCTCTATATCTTGAGTGATCAGGTCAGCCCTCCTAGTCTGGGCTTTCTGGCCGGATACGGGTAAGTGGTCATAAAACTTTACCTGCGTCTTTTTTGTTTCTTTTTTTTTTTTTTTTACATAATTACAATAATTTTCAATTCCATTGGATGGAAATATACAGTATCATAAAAATGTCAAGCTTTCGAGGAACATTTCAACCCTTTACGAGGTTCCTTAAGTGTACATTTATGGAATAAAATCACTGTCAAAAACAATCGTGCGTAAAAAAAAGATTTGTGTGTAATTCTGTGTTTTGTCCGAGTTGGATTCCAAAATCTACGGCCACAACTCTGAAATATAGGACTCTGACCGCTTACAGACACAAAACTTGTTTTAACAACTCCTCTGTTACACGGACGAATTGCGAAATTACGCCCATGAATGTAGTGTGTTAAACCACCGTCAAAAATACGTCATCAAGTCCACATGCACAGGCATTAACATCCGAGGGAGGAGGAATCAATACGGCGCGTTCGCCCTGCCACCGTTTTAAACTCCTAAAATCTTCCCTGCTAGAGTTAAAACATCTCTGTAATATTACGTCTCTTAAACATGTACAAATCTGTGGAAAAAAAGAAAACTTACCTGAGATGACGAGAGAGCGCTCGGCTGCTGATATGCCATTTTGGCGCCGGTGGTTTAAAACGGTGACCGAATCGATTCCTCTTCCCTCGGATATTAATGCCTGTGCATGTGGCCTTGATGACGTATTTTTGACAGCGGTGTAACACACTACATCCGTAGGCGTAATTTCGCAATTCGTCCGTGTAACAGAGGAGTTTTAAAAACGAGTTTTGTGTCTGTAAACGGTCAGATTCGTGTATTTCAGAGTTGTACTGTAACAAACACACTAAATATCGTATCTGTAAGCTGTCCAACTCGGACAAAACGCAGAATTACACACAAATCTTTTTTTTTTACGCACGATTATTTTTGACAGTGATTTTATTCCATATACATTGAGATGTGCACATTGTAGCCAGTAAAACTCTTACAGAATATTAGCAGAGCGTTGTCTTTGTTTTGACGTTTGGAAGCGCAAAATAAAGAAAATGCTGCTGCTGTTAGTTCAACTTAACTATAGTAGTAAAACAGTGTAATGTTACAAATAAGAGGTAACTTTGAAAATACTTGTAATAAATGTAAGAAACCAAAAATATACAGCTGATATACTGTACAGTATATGACATGGCATTAGTTTCCAAATTGAGGAAAATATATCGCCTGGCCAAAAAGGTTTTGAGAATTGTCATATTATTGAGCGCCATCAAACAAAAAAACCGAAGAGGATAGGACTGATACTAGGTTAAGAACCTTTCAAAACCTATAAGGACAGTGTTGACCTGTTAACTTTGTGGAAGAAATGTGGTCATAAAAAAATCATGAATGGCGATCACATGGCAAAAAAAACAAAACAAATCAAGAGTAAAAACCATAGCTACTGTATTTTTTAATAGTGATGGTAAGAGCATTTCCATACACACAATGTGACGGTGCTGTGTGGACCGAAGAACACCAGACTTGTTTGAAAAAAGAAAGGTTTGAATTCAGTCAGGAGAGCAAATGTGAGTGCCGACACTGGAGACTCCTTCCTGAATCCTAAACAAATGGAAACCTTATACATCAATGATGATTATTTTTTAATCCATGGAGGGTCAACCAGACAAGTTCTTCTGCTGATATTGTTCTTTTGAAAATGATCAATAATATTGTAATAGAATGAGTGCATTAATAAAACAAAATAGAAATTCTGACAAATCAGAACCGAGAACTTAGTGACACTCCGGTGCATTATTATGAAAATTGTGACCTGAACCATATCAAATGACAACCAAATCACAGCTTCAAATCCTCTATGTGTTTATGCATGTAAATGTGTGTGTGTGTGTGTGTGTGTGTGTGTGTGTGTGTGTGTGTGGTTTTAAAGACGAGATTAGATTTAACCGACTGCGTTTATGTCCTCTCAGCATCATGGGTCTGTACATGTCCGTGGTGCTGGTGATCGGCAAGTTTGTGCGCGAGTTCTTCAGCGGCATCTCACACACCATAATGTTCGAGGAGCTCCCCAACGTGGACCGCATCCTCAAACTCTGCACGGACATCTTCCTCGTCCGAGAAACAGGAGAGCTGGACCTGGAGGAAGACCTCTACTCCAAGCTCATCTTCCTCTACCGCTCGCCGGAGACCATGATCAAATGGACCAGGGAGAAGAACAAGTGAAGTGAAACGTCATGAAACATGAACCGTCACGGATAAGGACAACGTCACGGATAAGGACACTCAGCGCATGAGGAGTTCTCCAAGGCGGAGAAGCACAAGGCTGGGGTTTTAATGGCTGGACGGGACGCCAGCCGAAATTGGCAACTAGCTGCATTTTGCAGTTCTTGTTCTCTCACGCATACAGTGCTTCATCGTGTGTAACGTGGGAGTGTAGAGATCACAGATCTGTAGCTACTTGTACATTATTATTATTATTAAGGGCTGCGGGATAAGGGTAAGGGATGAGAAAGACAGAACTACTTCCCATCACGCGTCAGTGCAAAAACAACCCTTCACAGCTGGGCGCGCATGAGCCCAGAGGGCCGTCGATCATGATGATCGACAGGCCGGTCAACAAATCCCAGAGTCAGAGAAGCTGATTTCCAACAGAACTTATTACCAAGTGCTTTATTTTCCGAGCAGCGAGAGGCAAACGGCTTCTGGTTGTGCAGGAGTCTGGAGCGACACACAACAGCAATCACCCGACAATCTACACTTGCCTTATTTAGTTTGTACAAATAATTGCGTTTTCATTCATCCAATGTCTTTTCTCAGGAACACACACACCGGGCGTCTCCTCAGACGATGAAACGTCCTCTTTTCCATTGCGTATTAGAGCATCGGACCAGGCGAGAATCTCATGTCATGTGCGAATCTGTAAAAATGCGCACTGTGTAAAATGGTGAAGAATGAAAGGTACCGTAGTAAAACGATTATGTGATGCTGATTATCGATTATATGTGGTTGGTTGATGGCTATAAAGCATGAACTTTTTTGCAACATGAAAGCATTGGGAGATATTGTGTTTGTCAGAAAGATATAGGCCTGTATGTGAAGATAAAGATGATGATGCGTTGCTTGTACGGAAGGGGTAAAGCAATATAAAAAATTCATGCATTTATTAAAAAAAATAAAATAAGAATAAAAAAATGGGGGGAAAAAAAACAAAAGGGTGGGGAGGTATACTGGGCTGATTTGTACATATAGTTATCAGTGGGAGCGTGTATTTATGCACAGGTAAAGGGCTGTCTTTGCTTTTTTTTTTCAACAGGCAGCACTTTGCAGTTTACAATTTTAAAGTTTTCTTCTAAGTTTGATCTTTACATCCCAGTGTTCCTGCCACGCTCACGGAGACACTCGACGAATCCTGGGAGAGAAGAGCATTAACGAAACCTAAACACCCTCCTCACATTGCCCAACTATGCATTATTTAAAGCCATTGTAGCATGAGAGAATAGTTACTATTTAAACATGAGGTGTTTTCATTACATCACATGTACATATGCTTTTACAGGGACAAAGAAATGTGAAGCTTTATTATTCTAGATTTGCTGTGTAGCACAATGTTAGGATGGAAATGAAGCGCTTAAGATAAAGCGATGACCTTCAAATAAAGCACATATCAGAAGGCCACAGTTTTGCTTTTTACTTTTCATTTGGAATCTCAAAGTATAAAATGTCAATTTGCTGTTGTTGTTGTTGGTTTATTATTAACATGAACCTATTTATAAAAAAGGGGGTAAATCTGCTTTGTAAACCTGATTGAAGCAGAAACAGCAAACGTACTGAGGTATTACTCTTTATTCTTAGTGCTGATAGCATGTTGTACGTCTTAAACACTCCTCTGCAGCCTACTAATGCATTCATAAAGACCCAGTGGGGGGGGAAAAAAAAAGTTTAGGAAAAACTGCACTCGTGTACAGTAACGATGGACTAAAGAGGGAAAAGGGCGGGAGTTCAACTCCAGACTCTACGGCCTCATGAAATATAAATAAGAAGAAGAAAAAAAAAGGTCCATAGCTCTTAGTGGACAGGATGTACAGTACACCGGAATATGTATAGGTGTTGAAATGGAAAATGTGTGTTACATATAACAGTTAGGAAACCCAAGTACTGCTTTCTTAGTTGTTTTTTTTTTTCTTCACAAGAGCAAGAGCAACTACTGTGCAAGGAGCGACAAAAGTGTTTATTGCAGTGCAGACACCAGACACCATCGCATCACCAGAGGCAGGTATTACATGAAGAGGAACCCTCATTACATCAGGATGGTTTAAATCGATTCTATAGTTTCATGTCTTTGCTGACCTGAAGTCAGTCATGTTTCAGGTTAAACAATGTCTGCGTCTTAAATCTTAATCAATCTTAATCTTAAATAAATGAAAGAACATACTTATCTAAGCGCTCACATTCAGTTTTGCATAATGAAAGTACTAGACAGGAGAACTCACCCTGACTAATTTGAACCCAGGTTTCCTAAAATCATGAAAATGGCCTGTAAAACAAACAAGTCGTCTCTTGGCGTAGACTCTTTAACCTTACAGTATATCATATCAGGATAATCCTCATAATGAAGCAGAGACATTGTGTAACAGGAACGAAAAAATCCATGAATGAACGATGGCTTGCAGTGCTTTACAAATATTTTAAATAGATTTCCGAAGGGCCTGCATCCAGCAAAGACAATATTAACATTACTGGAATTGAGTTAAGAACTGTCCAATGTACAGTAGTATTAATTATGAGTAAAAATCTGGAAGGGTAGTGCTAAAACGTTCAACTTTGCGCAAATCATGAATGACTGAGATCGGAAATCACTTAAACGCTTTGTGAAGCTGCATCATAAAAATGATTCATAGTGAAAGAGCATTGCTATGCACACAATGTGATGAGAACTCGTGATGAGAATATCAGAACTAAACAGCTGTAAAAGAAAACTATCGGGAAAAAAGGAGCTTAACTTTGCTAGGGAGCATAAAGTGCAAAAGAAAAAGGTCATGTGGTCAGACTTGGGTAACAAGGTAAGAAGGGAAACGCATGAAGTGATGCACCCTTCATGCATAGTGTCGCCTGTACAAGTCTCCGGAGATAGTGTTGTGATCTGCGGTTACTTCAGTCACTCAGCAACGTTATGTGGCAATAAAATGAAGTCAGCCGAATGTACTGAATGACCAAAATATCACGTCTATGGAGATTTTCCTCCTTGGTGGAGGAAAATATCCCAGGAAATTCCAAATTGTGAACGAGTGGTTCTGGGTGTACAAGGGATTATCTTCACATACGAGTTGGCCACCACATTTTGCTCCACAATCAAAGCGTTTAAAATGAAATATTACCGTGTGCAACTTTTATACTAGGCAAATCAGATACGCTGGGAACTGAGAAAGCACTAAAATGTGCAGGACAGTTCACCTCCAGGACTGAAGCTGAGAACCACTGCTGTAGTTTATACATCCGCTGAAAGAAATGTTTCAGGAATTCATAGCTCACAACATAATAATGGTAGTCTAGTGGAAGCTTGCTTTCCTAAATCTTATATACACTATGTCTAGCCTGTGTGTGCAGTCACACTTGTCCAAGAGCTACACGTTAAAGGGAGAATTCAGTTAACAGACTAAGACGATGAAAAGACACCGAGAAAAGTCACTGTACACCACAACGTTTGCACATGACCACATACACCACATCAAGAGACTGATCTTCACAATGTTACAAATCAGTCTCTATATAAAACAGCAATACATAACCTGTAAACGAGACACAGGATACTATACACATGACAATAGCTTAGTTTTAACATAGTAAATGGAAATGTACTGTATGTAATAAAAGAAATTTTGGTAAATAAACTAATATTTAATATCTCTACTATATTTATAAACAAAAATAGCTTTCGTATGTTTTAAAGGAATACTTCAGATCTCTGACTACTTCATATTGCATCAGAACAGAATTTCTCCATTTTTCCCATCTGTAAAAATTAACTGATACCTGTCACAACTTAAAAAAAAAAAAAAAGGATGGCCGAACGGAGCAAAAAGGAAGCAAACGAAGCAAAACTGTTCTTATGTAATGTCAAGAAAGTTACTGTTTTTTTGCTTGTGCTTTGCTGTAAATGAAGCCTTTCTGTGCTTAAAATATTAAAGGATGAACCTTTTACCTCTGCAAAAACCTCAGCCCGTCTCTGTGGGAGGACAATAGAGCTTACTTTACTAAAACTTGAGTGTTGTACATCGAAATATGTTTCACATTAACATACAGTATGGCGACAGGGTGGCTTAATGTTTAGCACTAACGCCGTGCACCTGCGTGGTCGAGGGTTCGATTCCCATTTCGGGTCTGTGCGCATGTTCTCCCAGTGCTTTGTGAGTTTTCTCCAGTTCCCTCCCACAGTCCAAAGACTTTCAGATTAGGCGAATTGGTGTTCCCAAATTACCCAGTGTGTAAGTGTGTGTACGGTACAGACCAAAAGTTTGGACACACCTTCTCATTCAAAGAGTTTTCTTTATTGTGTTCTTTATTGTGTTCTTTAGCCCAAACGCGTCTCTTCTGCTTGTTGTCTGTCCTTAGCAGTGGTTTCCTAGCAGATATTCTAGCATGAAGGTCTGATTCACACAGTCTCCTCTTAACAGTTGTTCTAGAGATGTGTCTGCTGCTAGAACTCTGTGTGGCATTGACCTGCTCTCTGATCTGAGCTGCTGTTAACCGCCGATTTCTGAGGCTGGTGACTCGGATGAACTTCTCCTCCGCAGCAGAGGTGACGCTTGGTCTTCCTTTCCTGGGGCGGTCCGCATGTCAGCCAGTTTCTTTGTAGCGCTTGATGGTTTTTGTGACTGCACTTGGGGTCACTTTCAAAGTTTTCCCGATTTTTCTGACTGACTGACCTTCATTTCTTAAAGTAATGACGCCCGCTCGTTTTTCTTTACTTAGCTGCTTTTTTCTTGCCGTAATACAAATTCAACCTCTTTGAATGAGAAGGCGTGTCAAAACTTTTGGTCTGTACTGTACATGACCCTGTATACAGGATAAAGCGGTATAGACGATGAGTGAGTGAGTGACATTAACACCTAAACATACAGTATGTAATTATAAACGTGTAATAGACGCAGTATTGAGAGATAAGACTAACAGTGCTGAAGTATTCCTTACAGATTAAAATTGAGCTTCATTTGAGTTGGACTCAATAGTCTAGACAGACACTCCACTCTGTGCAATGGGAAAGTCACAAAGTACTGTATATATATCTACATGTTTTGTTATCATCTTATACACATCTTTTTGTATCTTTTTCAAGAATACTATACACGCTTGTCTTCTTTTCATGCACATCCACACATTTAACCTAACACAGTCCTCCTTCATATTCGTCCTCGTCCTCTGCAGCCGGCGCTCCTGAGCCGCCCCCCTGTGGAGCGCTGGGAGGTTTCTTCTTCTTCCCGCCTCCTCCGGGTACTTTCAGTGAGATGGCCAGCTTTGCGTACTGTCCACAGAGTGCACGGACAGAGCGCTGTCAGACGAGTCTCGTGCATTACGTACAGTACAATACGGTGGCCGAGAAGTGCAAAACAAGTTAACAAAAACGAAAACAAAATAACAAATTAAAAACCACAATAACAAAACCCAAAACTAAATAAAACATTCAAAAACAAAATAACAAAACCCAAATCAAAATAAAACATTCAAAACCACAAAAACAAAACCCAAAACAAAATAAAACATTCAAAAACAAAATAACAAAACCCAAATCAAAATGACAAATTAAAAAACAAAATAACACAACCCAAAACTCATTTGTTATTTTGTTTTGAATTTTGTTCGTTTGTTTTCGGTTTTGCTATTCTGATTTTGAATTTGTTATTTTGTTTTGGGTTTTGTTATTTTGTCTTTGAATGTTATTTTGTTTTCGGTTTTGTTCATTTGTTTTGCACTTCACGGCCACCGTAGTATAATAATGTTAAAGATGAGCTCATGAATTAATTCTGATACACAAATACAGATCAGTGTTAATGTGTGTGATTACGGCTGAATGCACTTACGTCGTTGTCCATGTACTTGAGCAGAGGCGAGTTACACACGTGATACGCCGCGTCCTCGTCCTGCTCGTCGTAACTTGCCAGTAGCGTCTCCATCGCAGCACAGTCCTCACTGCCGCTGAACCCAGGAAGACTACAACAGGAAGGATGGGAAATATTGCCGAATACAGTTGATCAGCCTTAGTGACTCTGTAGCTAGAAATTTCACAGGGTTATGAAGCAGTTTATACCTGTAACTCTCTTTAACACACTTATCCGCTGCTACGAAGTCGCCTCGATGGAGATGGACCAGCACCTGTGCTATAGTTTTCTACACACAAACACAGGTACAACTATCAAAAACTATCTATATAACTTGAACCGTGCTTTTATTGTCCATTTTAATGTACACGACTGTTGATCATCTTTTGATGTTTATTAAATATTTTGATTAAACTGGGGTGGTAAATTTTTTTTGCACTATTCTTAACATATAGTTGACAATCAATCACTGATTAATCATTAATAGTTAACGGTACCAAGATGTATTATTTTTTTTCTCTATTTAAATTTTGTTTAAACTGAAGTTAATCTCAAATAGTTACACAAACATCATAAACGATAAAGGCTGTTGAAAATACTCTTGATTCAAAATAAGTTTGCTAAAAATACAATGTCCAATACAGTACTGTACTGCTCTCTGCTGGAACTGGAACAGCAACTGCGCCATCTTGTGGTGTGCAAATTAATATACACTCATCAGACATACCATGGTGACCACTAAAACATAACCTTGATTATTTCATTACAATGGCACCTGGAAGTGGGTGAGATGCATCAGGCAGCAAGTGGCCAGTTACAGTGTAAATCTCTTGCCCCTGAAGTTGATGTGTTGTAAGCAGAAAAAAATGGGTATAAGAACATGAGTGACTTTGACAAGGTCCAAATTGCGGTGGCTTGAATGAATGGGTCAGAGCCTCTCTAACTCTAAACTGTAGCTCTTGTGGGATGTTCTGTAGTTGCAGGCTGGTCCACCACCAAAATCAGACCTGTACCATGGAGCAATGGAAGAATTTGGCCTCGTCTAACGAATCACGTTTTTTTTTTTTTACATCATGTGAATACCTGGGAAAGAGATGACACCAGGTTGCACTATGGGAAGAATCCCAGCTGATGGAGGCAGTGTGATGCTTCGAACCACGTTCCGCTGGGAAACCTTGAGTCCTGACATTCAGCTGGATGTTAATTTGACACGTACCACCTACCTAAACATCATCGCTGACCTTTCATGTGTTACAATATTGATTATTTGCATTTTGTGCTTTTGGATCGGGGTTGTGTGTCTCTCCCTTGATCTTCAGGCTCCGACCCACTTCCGCCATTTCCTGCAGATCGAATGGTTGCTCTCCTGCAACCTGTGTTGATCCCGCCCCCTTGCAGATGATTGGTCCTACAGGAGACGCAGAGGCCTTCATAAGCTCCTTCAGTCCAGTGTGTTTTGCTTACTGTTTTTTCCCATAATTGATTATAAAACGTTATTTTGTGTATGACCCCTTGCTACGTTCCTGACTATGCTTAGACTTTCCCCTTTTGATGATTGCTTATTTCGTGTATGACCTTTTGCTTGTTTTTGTGTTTGCCCTTGAAACAGTGTTCCCTGATCATAGTGGCCTCCTTCAGCAGGATAAAACACCACGACACACTGCACCAACGGTTGAAGAATGTTTCGAGGAATGCGAGATCTCAAAGCAAAATCGAGAAGCTACGGTATGGGATGTGCTGGAAAAACAAGTCAGATCCATGTGGGCCCCACGTCACAACTTACAGAACTTAAAGAGTCAAGCTTGGTGCCAGATACCCGAGAACACCTTTAGAGGTGCAGTGGAGTTCATGCCTCGATGAGTCAGGGCTGTTTGGGAGGCAAAAGTGGGATCTACTTAATATTACGGTGGTCAGAATGTTATAGCTGATTGGTGTAAGCGAAGGAGAAATACGATGCAAAACAAACAGTTTTTTCATTGTAATGGTGATAAATTGATTTACGATTAATAGATAACAACATCCAATCCAATAATAATGTCACCGCTGGATTGAGAACAGTTCAGGAACTAGTAATATTCATCAAATATGGTTGATGTGGTCAGACACGTGACCTGATAATAGACCAAATAAGTTTTGCAAGAAATATAATAATAATAACTGTACAATTATTATGTGCACCATGTCTCATAAAGTGATAAGTAAAATCCAATATTTTAAACATGATGGCATGCTCACACATCCACGTTCCCATCAGGTGTGACAAGGTGTTCTTTGATCTGAAGTGTACAGTACCTTGAAGCAGGTGGGGTAATTCTCAATCTCCTTGTACATGTTTTTCTCTTTCTGCAGTGAGACAGCCGCCTCGTCGAGCCTGTGGAGCAGTGGGACGAGACGCGCTGCATTACTATAGCTCTCGCTTTCACGAGGCTAATATTAGCCTGCGGCAGTCTTAATCGTTTACAGGAAAACACCAAAGAGGGCGGATGGAAGGGAGGAGACGATGCGAATGCGGCTGTAGGTCAGACAAGGTGAGACTCGCAGGCGCCTGCACGCTACTCACTCACCTGCGCAGTCGCACCAGAAGTCTGGACGCCTTTCCCAGAAGCTCGGCAGCCTGTCTGAGCCGGTCCTCGTTCTACACGCGGAGAACAGAAAGGACATCTATAAAGCTTGTGAAATTTTGTTTGCATTTTAAGGTTCATCAGCTGACGCTAAATACCCACAGGAGTGAAAATATCGACAGATGATTTTCTAAATTTAATACATTTATTTGAAATGTCATAACACTGAGTATGATGAACAACATGAATAGATTTTTTGTTATAATGATTAGGACATACAGTATGACATCATCACGTCACTTTTAACTGTTGAGCTGCAAATACTTCTGACAAGACATGGAAGCAATAAAAACATAACGTGGCATGATCTTATAAGAATATAATCAACAACGGCATGGCGTCTTGGGTACTGTTCTCACCCTGAAGCTGATCATTGTCTCATTACAGCGTGTCACGTTTTATACGATTATAGCAGCAACGTTACAATGATTAAAACACGAGGGTGAGTCAAAAATGATCCGCACATCATTTTTCCAAATAATCTCTTTGAGTTTCAATACTCTTTTTTTTCCGTCTGTCACCAAGCTTTCGTATTCCCTGATTAAAAAATGTTTACGGCTGAGCTGCGAGCCACAAATGCACCGCTGTCTTTACTTCTTCATCATCGGAAACGAATCTTCGTCCTCGTAGGGCTGCTTTCAGGAAACCGAACAGAAGAGAATCTTTAACATGCTTTTAAGGATGCTTTAACATCTCAAAACAAATGCTTTGGCAGTGAGTCGACTGTGTGGGGCAGAAGTGTACAGACGTGCATCGCCACACAAGATCACATCGTCATCTGGGTTTAATCCAGCGAAGTTTAGACTCCAGCTCTTCAATAAGCGTCTCACCATAACGAGCACCACTGATTGTTGAACCTTTCTCCTGATCATGTTCGATTACCGGCCGCAGAGAATCATAAAAAAACCCTAAGCATCAATTTTCTAGCTGATGCTGGAAGTTCTTTTGAACTTTGTTAAAAAAAAAAAAAAAATGCAGCTTGTCATGTTACTGAGAAACAGCAAGGTGCATCCTCCCGTGTTCTGACGACTTTCCCGTGGTATAAAAGTGATACCAATTAGTACTGTATGACCACACCACTCCGCTCATCTGTGTGCACTAGTTTAAATTTCACTTTCTAGTTCAAAACGGTTCAGTAGATCGAGTGACATCATCGATAGACATGGCAAGCGATACGAAATAAAAGCTTTGCCAGATCAAAGGTGAAAAAGAAGGAAGAGAAGTCCATAAAAAGACAAGAATGGAAAAGAAATATATAGAATAAAAAAACTCTGTATGAAGAAGAAAATTCGTTTCATTGCGAGCTCTTACAAAACCCTTTGTGATCTTTTAAACTTTGCACAATTTAATTTAATTCCCACGTTCATGCTTTAGGATTCTGACCAATCATAGGCGACACTGAATTCTTGTAACCATAATATAATTATATTGCAGAAGGCGGGGTCTCTTAACCTCAATTAAGCTTTCTGAAAAACTTTTTATTATTCCAATAATCACGATAATGATTATGTGTAGATTGGAGCACAAAAAAACAAAACAAATAAACACAACATTGTGCCTGAAATATAATGAACTTGATATTAATTTCAAGCTGTAAAAAGAAAATGTAATGTTGAAGTTATAGTGAACACGTCCATGTCACAACCTGCACCGCAATATATTCACAATCCTGTACTCGTGCCATATTTGCGTAGTTGTAATACGTCATCGTACCTCAAAAACAGACGCAGCTTTCTGATACAAGTCCACAGCTTTCTCCAGATCCACGGGTTCGATAAGTCTGTGAGAAAGCAACCAGGTAGTTATGTACATGCATTTTATTCATTTATTAATTCATTCGATTATTTCTATGGTGAAGACGGTGGTCGCACTCTTCCAACACTTTCTAACACCAAATTCTTTTGCACCAAATTAAAAGAAAAAAAAGTTCATTTTGATGTATGTAAATGTAATTTTTTTTCATGCACAAGCTTAAACAAGTTTAATAACGAATCAATTCTTCTGTTTTTACACTCTAAAGAATGAGGATCGTCCTGCTGTCACGTACTTGCCGGCTCTGTCCAAAGCTATGCCTGCAGTTCCTGATGTCCCGTTCTCCACGTACATCACACAGGCTTTCTCAATCAGGGCGACGGCCTCCGGGAGTCGCTTCATATCCTGGAAAAAACCACGCATCGCAACAGCGATTTCATTCAGTCTGCAGATTATCCGAATGCTTTTATATCAGATCAGATTTATTCAAATTTCCTGTAATGAACTACGGAGCCACTAAAGGGACATAAGAACAAAAAAAGCATCTAGACGACTCAGGACAGAACTAACCGTCGTGTCATTGCGTAATCTTAGCGAAATGATAAGATACTGCCACGGCCGTAATCGATCAAAGCAAAAGGTGGTCCAACGATATATTAGACTGCGTGACTTTTTTTGGGTCATATATAAACACATGGGCCTTTAGCGGCCCCCTAAATTCACAGCATTCATTCTTTTGTGTGTGTGTGTGTGTGTGTGTGTGTGTGTGTGTGTGATTCCAGACTAACAAATGGGAACTCACCTTGAGCATCATACCTGCTTGCTCGATTGCCCTGGAGTCAAGACATAGCCAATGACATTACAAGACATTACATAGCCATACCGTTTAAAAGCATTGAATTAATATAAATATACAGTAAATATTAATAACCATTTAATTCCAAATAACGCGTTACTGAGCACTTACTTTGCAGCATGGAACAATCTGTTTATTAAAGTTAAGTAAAAAAGAAAAAGAGGTGATGAAGACGACAATTTATATTTTGTTTTTGATTAACCTACTTATTTGTCTTGCTACTACTGTATCAGGATGTTATATTTGCTGGTGAGAACTGAAAGAGACTGAGCTGACATGCAGATGTGGATAAAGCATCATGTTAAAATTCTAGAGCATGTCCGAGTGGCGCAGTGGTTAAAGCGCTCGCCCTATCATCCGGAGATCGCGAGTTCGAATCCCGGGTGATGCTGTAATCTCTCGCAGCCGGAGGTCTAGAGAGAGCTGATTGGCCGAGCTCTCTCAGAGGGGAGGGATGAGAGGTACTTAGTGCTCCCACATTAATCACGGCTCTACAGCCAGTCAGGGGCGTCTGTGAGCTCGCGCAACGGAGGGAGCGGATAGTGCTCTGAGTGTGTTACGCCGCCCCCAACGGTGCGCGAGCGAGCAAGAAATCTACTGCATAGAAAGGAATTTTATATGATTGAGTATTGACATTCTATACATTTCTATACCAATTGTATAAAAAAGGCCCACAGGTGGTTATGACACTCAGGTGTCCACAAACTTTTCGCCATATAATGTACCTTTTTAACCTGCTCAAGTGGACTATCTGTCATACAAGTTCACGTGTACATTTTGACTATGGAAATAAAACATACAGGTATGAGAATGACTGAATGAGGCTGACACTACCTTCAGCACAATCTGGAATCAAGAACAGAAGCAAGAACTGAACAGCAATGTATTACACTACAGCGATGCAGCATGGTAATAGCTGTGCGAAAATAGGATACGCTTTATTGTCTGTGTGGTACTCTGCCTCCTTCAGGTATGCGTCCTTTGCTTGCTCGAACTGCTTAGCATTTTTGAAGGCCACAGCTGTGAGGGGGAAAAAATGACATCATCATTTAATCCAGTATTCTAAAACTCTTTTTAACTAATAACTAAGGACATTGAGAACCCATTGGACTTCACAAAGTAGAACGAGTCGTGCTGGAGGATACTGTGTGCACTTCCTGGTAGCATTATTAACTATTAATGCAACTATTTATGTTGTGCTGGTACTACTTCTTTCATGTAATTTCAAAATATAACATTCATCCTCAGTAACAAGTGTGACTCTAATTGGATTTCTTACCAAGCCACCATTTCGGCTAATACAACCTTAACAAAATCCAACTTGTAATTGGATTTATCATATTTAAGCAACAAAAGGGAGTGCTATTGTGCTTGAATATCAGCATGGCTATGATGCAGGTGAAGGTACATAGCCTTCTGTGTCTGGCGGAACTAAGTAACCGCTATGCTACTTGATCACACTAGGGTCAATTTGGGAACACCAATTAGCCTAATCTGCATGTCTTTGGACTGTGGGAGGAAACCGGAATATCCATAGGAAACCCACCAAGCACGGGGAGAACATGCAAACTCCATGCGCACAGAGACGGGACCGAACCCGGACCCTGGAGGTGCAAGGCGACAGTGCTAACCACTACACCACCGTGCCACCCTGAAAAATTTGCTAGCTACCTCAAATAATACTGCTCGGTCTGAAGCAACTGTAAAATATTTTTTATTGTAAAGGTCAGTTGAAATACAGTGGAACCTCAGCATATGAATGCCCTCCCTTACATGTTTTCGCCTTAAAAATAAAAACTTTGCAAGAAATTCTCATCAGCATACGAAGAGTTTTCGGCTTACAAGCGAACAAACTGAACCGAACGCCAGCTAAGTTAAGTTATGCTAAGTTGCGCGTATGTCCAGGAGCCTGACACAAACTGTTTTTGTATGACTGAAAAGCCGAGTGAAGTGAGCTCACAAAGTTGTTATGCATTTTATGCATAAGATTTAGTGAAGACATTGCACCATGAAAGGTCCCAAGAAATTTAGAGCAAAAAGAAAAACGAGCCAGTGTTATTGGAAATTAAGAAAGAAATCCAAGAGGAATCGTTAATTAAGGTTACGTGAGGTTTAATGTCTATTTATTTAACATTTTACTTCATTTACATGCCTTTTACATGTTATTTTCTAAATGTTTAGGCTGTTTATATATGCCAAAATATGATGTTGGAAATTGGTAAAATTGGAAATATTTTGGTGTGACTTGATTATCAGATTATCATCTTTACATTATTTCTACTCACACACTGAAAGGAATATTCATGTATCAACATTAAAATTAAGTTGAACAAAAATAAATAGTAGTAAATAATGGTAAAGTTATGTTCAATATGTTATGTAGAATTAAGTTAATTTACAAACTTAATTTATTGTCACTTTAAGTGCATGCGATAAATCACAAGCAATGATCACAAGTACAGTGAATTATTACAAAATCTTAGATGGGAATTTATACTAATTTTTTATTTATAATTTTTTATTTCTATGTCGTCTACAGGATCAGTTTTCGACTCTGTTACAGGTGATGGCTAGATATTTGCAGTTAGTGGTGTGTTCCTCAACCTTGAGGTTATACTGACATGTTTAACCTCTAGAAACGCTTGATACACCGTTACTACTTACAGTACTACCATGTTATTGGCAACGAGAACAACGCACCACCACCCAAGTCACATCTGGTATCCTGTTCTGGTCCGATTCCCACCGCTGGATGAGGGACGAGGCTGACCTTGTGCTTATAGACAGATGGACTACAAAGATGGCACAGTGTAGGTGGATGTTTAGGAATCATGTGTTATTACTGCTCACCAGCTTTGGCCATCTCAGACGCAGCTCCATCGTAGTCAGGCTTCCATTTGGTCATGCTGGTCTTTAAGCTTTTACAACGACAGTCCAGATGTTACACACACACACACACACACACACACACAATGGTGTGAATGCACTCCAAAGTCAACAAGATCAACATCAACATCAGCAGTACAGCTGACACCCAGAGTGCGCATGCGCGATGCCTCATCAACGTTAATGTTAGACAGTGATATTGTTTACAGTTACTGCACGGACCTGAATGAGAGCAGGTGCCGAAGGAAAGCACACTGCGTTGTAATAATGTGATAATACACTGCTCACTGTGATTTATTACATTCAGGATGAATATAAAGCGATGGAATGATGTTATTGTTCTATTATTCTCACCATTTCTCCGCTTTGGCGATGTGCTCGTGAGCCTCGGTTATCTTCTGCGCTGCCATGTTGCGCGTGAGGAGCAGTGAGGAGAGGATCCGCGCGGACCTGTGGAGATTAGCTCCTCTCTCACAACCCCAACCGCACGCGCTGTCTACGGCAGCCCGAGAGGACAAACTACTGGGTTTCTAGCTTCTTCAGATTATGCTTGATATGTTATATGTTTTTTTTTTTTATCCGGATATTTATATTTTATTAAATTCTAGGTTTATAATAATAATAATCATCATCATCATCATAGGGAAGCATTTTTTTCATATATTACTGCAATCATTACTAGTATTTTAATGTCATTTTAAATGTAAAATTAGGTTTTTATTTAAAAAAAAAATAGTGAAGTTATTTTATATATTAGTAGTAGTAGTAGTATTTTAATTTCATTTAAAAAAAATAAATTTTATTTAAAATAATAATAATAGGGAAGCTATTTTTTCCATATATTATTGTTATCAATATTTGTATATTAACAATTATATTAACAACAACAACAACAACAATAATAATAATAATAATAAGTCAGCTTTATATATTATTGCTATCATTCCTAGTATCTTTATCTCATTTTACATTTTTTTTTTCTGTGTGTCTGTGTGTGAGGAGTAAATGTGCTTGTGTTTGTGCTTGTTTGTGTGTATGGTGTGTGAGTCTGTGTGTATTAACGTTAGTGTGTGTGTGTGTGTGTGCGCATGTGTTAACATTTGTGATGTGTATGCGTGTACTGTACAATAGGCCGCAGGTGCTGGAAGAAAAGAGAGGTGTGTGACGTGTGGATGAGTCAGTCTGTGTGTGACGAGTCAATGTGCTTGTGTTTGTGCTTGTTTCTGTGTATGGTGTGTAAGTCTGTGTGTAACAACATTAGTGATGTGTGTGTTAAGTGTGTGAGATGTGTTTGTGTGTGTTAACATTTGTGATGTGTATGTGTGTACAATAGGCCGCAGATGCTGGAAGAAAAGCCACACAATATGATGTTCCTGAATGTGATGTCACTCAACGTGATGTCACAGAAGGTGTCACTGAATATAATGTCACTCAATATAATGCAACACAGAAAGTTATTAATATTTTTTCGGTGTATGTTTAAGACATTACCACAGCTGACCCGTAGGGTTATCAAAAATCCCTACACAATTTTGCATCCTCAAAGTCTTTAGATCTCTTCAGCCCAGTTTGGTAGCGATTATATAATTTCCCTAGGAGGAGTATATCAATATCCAATATCCATGTGTACCGAGTTTCGTGTGCACACGAAACTCGGTACACATTTAGAGCTCATCGAGCTGAAGAACTTTCGTGCTGCATGTCCTGGGCTAAACTCAACAGGAGGCCGGTTATTTTGGGTCGTTCGCAAAAACGCACCCGATGGATTTTGATATCCTCCTTCTAGGGTAATTATACAATCGCTACCAAACCGGACTGAAGAGATCTAAAGACATTGACGATGCAAAATTGCGGAGGGATTTTTGATACCTCAAACGGGTCAGCCGTGATAATGTCTTAAACGTACGACGGAAAATGATTAATAACTTTCTGTGTGGCATTATATTGAGTGACATTATATTCAGTGACACCTTCTGTGACATCACTTTCAGTGACATCACGTTCAGGAACATCATAGTGTGAGGCTTTTCTTCCAGCACCTGCGGCCTACTGTACACACATACACATCACAAATGTTAATACACACAGACTCAAACTATACACACAAACAAGCACAAACACAAGCACATTTACTCGTCACACACAGACTGACACATYCACACGTCACACACCTCTCTCCCTCACTCTCACACACACTAACCCTTACACACTAATGCGCACACACACACAAACACACTCATACATCACACACATGCACACATACATACACCCATATTACAAATGTTTACACTCGTACACACACACACACGCCTCTCACGATGCACTCAACAAATATTTAGGGCCCAAACTGACATTAGCCCTGTATAGTGTGTAATGTGTGCAGATTTTAGCACACTGGAATGACACAGGTTGTGCGGTGCGCCCGGCGTGAGAATGGCACAGGGTGCTTGGGCCCGTCATCGTTGCTTGCAACTATATTTATTATTAGGGCCCAAGCACTATAAGGTGCGCAGGACCCTCTTGTTTTCCTAAGGATTTTTTTTCCACCTTTTTGGACTTTTCGGGGGTCTTAACGTGTCAAAAACTCATGAAACTTGACAGACAGGTTGGAATCTGCTGCCATTCGGATGCCTGAGAGTCTGGGCCACGGGCGTAGCTCGAGGGCCTCAGGGGTCCTCACAAGACATTTTGCTCCATAACTCATACACACTTTCACGTTGGCACACGAAACTGTACACATTTAGAGCTCATCGAGCCGAACAACTTTCGCGCGGCATGTCCTGGGCTCAACGCAAAAGGAGGCCAGTTATTTTGAGTTGTTCGCAAAAACACACCTGATGGATTTTGATATACTCCCCCCAGAGGATTTATACGATCGTCACCAAACCGGGCTGAAGAGATCTAAAGACTTTGAGGATGCAAAATTGTGTAGGGATTTTTGATATCTCAAACGGGTCAGCCATGATAATGTCTTAAACTTACACAGAAAAATGATTAATAACTTTCTGTGTGGCATTATATTGAGTGACATTATATTCAGTGACACCTTCAGTGACATCATATTCAGTGACATCACATTAAGGAACATCACAGTGTGAGGCTTTTCTTCCAGCATCTGCGGCCTATTGTACACACACATGTGTGGTGCCCCCGGGGTGGGAATGGCACAGGGTGCTTGGGCCCGTAGTGCCCAAATGCTTGCAACTATAATAATAATAATAATAATTATTATTATTATTATTATTTGTTTACACATTGCAATATTTACTTGGATAGATAGATACTTTATGTATAGGCATAATGGCATTTATATAATTTTACAGGAGTACAGGTAAATGAATTACTAGTAATTACAGTATTTTACAGGTGGTAGTTTTTTTCCTCTGCCATGCGGAAGGCCTGGGTTTGATTCCCAGCCAGTGACCAAACCCCAGCCACTGGATGCAATGGCGGTCACAAGCCTGGATAAAATTTAAAGGTTGCGTCAGGAAGAGTATCTGAAGTAAAACCTGTGCCACTTTGTTGTGTCTAGGGTGTACC
This sequence comes from Clarias batrachus, assembly GCA_003987875.1. NCBI lineage: Eukaryota > Metazoa > Chordata > Actinopteri > Siluriformes > Clariidae > Clarias > Clarias batrachus. The sequence continues at coordinate 603,250 of QMIH01000116.1, forward strand.
CTGTGACGACCCCTTGCCGGGAGCAGCCGAAAGACCAACAACAATGGTGACTTAGTGTTATTGCTGTGGTCTTGAAAGTTGAGGGTTCAGGATCCACCTTGGGTCTGCGTGGGTGGAGTTTGCATGTTCTCCCCGTGCTTAATGGGTTTCCTCCGGGTACTTTGGTTTCTTTCTCACAGTCCAAAGACATGCAGATTGGTGTTACCAAATTGCCTGTAGCGTGTGTGTTCACCCTTGAGATGGATTGGCACCCTGTCCAGGGTGTACCCACCTCGTGCCCTAGGGCTAGAGAACTCAAGGACAATGAGTAAAAAATATAACCAGCATAATTTTTTTTTTTACACTGGGCATATCACTGTAATCATGAAAGTGTGATAACAGAACTAATTGATAGTTTTTACATTGGAGATTTTTTTTTTAATAGGGAGAAATAAATTCCTAAAGTAATACACTATACCTTCATGAACCTATGGTAAAATAAACAATTTATAAATTATATATTAGAGTATTGATTACTTTATGTATCATATAAGGGTGAAATAAAGTTTTTTTTTAAAGCCATTAGTAAATTTCTTCAAATAAAAAAAAAAATGTGATATCACACGTACAGTAGATATTCCTGCTTTTGGTGAGTGTGTCTGAAACTAATTTCTGTCTTGAACCCATGACAAACAAACAAACAACCAAAAAAAAAAAAAAAAATTGACACCTTCTGACCAGTCGAGAATTCCTCAGTGGTGCGGTGTTAAAAAAGTATGTGATTGTATTTCATTAATAAAAAAAAAAAAAAAAAATCTTCGCATATTTTTCCTACCCATATTTTGAAGCAGGATTGTTCCTGGAATTTTATTGGCCAGAACCGCTACCATCCTGCAGCTCATCAGCCAATCAGTGATGAGGATACTAGTCTATATCCAATCCCCTTTCCATTAGGTGGGGTTAGTCGCAATGCGGGTTGGACAATAAATATAACGGGACGGAACCGGAAGTTGCGATGACGTAACAGATGTTCTCCTCTACCCAACGCCAGGCAACCGCGAAGAGAGAGAGAGGAAAAAAAACTTTGTGTAAGTCGACGGAAGGGCGGTTAAAAAGTTGATTAAAGTGTCGCCACGTGATGGCGGTCCAGTCCTGAACCGAGGCCGTGTCACAGATGTGGAGTTCGGGATGAACTCGAGGTATGATATCCAGCGGAGGCCCGGAGGAGGAGGAGGAGGCGGCGGCGGCGGCGGCGGTGGTTTTAGCGGCAGCCCCGTCACCGGCTCCCCCGCTATGGGAGCGCAGGCGCGCCGCAGGAAGATGGCTCCCAGACCGGCGGATTATAAACTCCAGATCATCATCATCGGCTCCCGCGGGGTGGGAAAGACCAGCCTGATGGAGAGGTTCACCGATGACACCTTCTGTGAGGCGTGTAAATCCACCGTGGGTAAGAAAGCAAGAAGTTCTTCTGGATCTGATCCTATATCCTCTATGTGTGTGTGTGTGTGTGTGTGTGTGTGTTACACAGACTGCTTGGAGCTAGTGGATACACCCTACAAGTTTTCCTAAAAGCTTTAACTATACGTGTGATCCCACTTAACCAGGCTTTAGAAGTAATTTGAGAATCAACAACACAGTGTACACAATCAGGTCACTTGTGTTTCTTGACACACATTTGATTTGGACCGCGCCAGTGTGTGAACCTCAAGTTTGCTATCTCACAATCCAGACTGATGATGAGACTAGAAGGGACGGCGGGTCGATATGACTCTGTCCCGCAGTATCATGATGGGGTGGCATGGTGGTGTAGTGGTCAGCACTGTGACCTTGTACCTTCAGAGTCCTGGTTCGATTTCCGCATCGTGTGTGTGTGTGTGTGTGTGTGTGTGTGTGTGTGTGTGTGTGTGTGTGTGTGTGTGTGGAATCTGCATGTTCTCCCCATGCTTGGTGGGTTTCCTCCTACAACCCAAAGACATGCAGATTAGGCTAACTGGCGTTCCCAAATTGCCCAGAGTGTGTGAATATGTGTGTGTGTGCAATAGATTGGCACCCCATCCAGGGTCTCCTGGATCATCCTTCAGGTCCCCCGCGACCCTGTATACAGAATAAAGTGGTATAGACGGTGATGAGTGAGTGATTGAGTGAGTGATTGAGTAATAATATTATATGTCATTATCACTATCATGTCACATGACCCAGCCCTGGCTCGTGTTTATTCCCACAGTCTTCATTTCGTTAAACTTTTTACCATGGATGTGGTAAAAACGAAACATAACTCAGCTGTAATAAACCTATTATTCATTAAAATATGTACAGATAATGTTGAGGAGAATTTCTGAACCAAGAAAAACGTAGTCATCTTTGACATTTATACAAGATTAACTAATCCCTGAATGTACAGTTTTTTTTTTTTTTTAAATATCATAATAATAAATAATAATGTGGTTTAATTTTGTTAGGAAACGTCAGTCATGTACAATTAAAATTCTGGGACATGAAAGGAATAAATTTTTTTTAAGTAAAAAATTTTTTTGAATAAGAAACAAAATCTTCAGTTACTCGTCTACTTTTGGGGTATTCTATAATTGCTAGACAAGCTGTATGGCTAACAGAATAATTCTCCTCATTAAGAACAAAGTCTTACTGTCTCATTTAGAAATAACTTAAAATGATAAGCTTTACAATGAGGTTTAATGATAATTATCCATGATAGGCGTATGCTAAACTGTGCTATAAACACCTCGGTAAAGTTCCTCCTTCACGCTCTAGGAGTGGCTCGCAGTTCGCACTCGGTGAAGCTCTAACCAATCATGGATGAAACCGAATTCTTGTAAGAAATTTTAGCACAGTAGGGTTCAACGAAAAAGATGGGAAAGATAACGAACCTGATATAGTAAACACTTGGAAACAGATTGACATTTGCAGTTTTAAAACTAGATTGATTAAAAAATATAGAAAAAACATCCAACCAATTGATGTTTCTCTTATTACATTAACCCAGATATACTCTCATTTATCTCGCAAAAAAATTATGACTATATAAGTATTTGTAAATAATCAAGTGTTATCATAATTATTATTAATACAAATTTAAGGGTTGTTCAACTCAAACCGGGACTTGTGATGAAATTTCTCATGAATGGAGACATCCAATCTATCCAAGACTATCCGATCTTTCCAATGACGAAACTTAAGCACTTTTGTAAGTCACTCTGGATAAGAGCGCCTGCCAAATGCTTGATTTATAAATGTAAAACATAAAACTGATTGATTGGATAAAACGCAGCAGAAGATGCGCTACGGCTAGCTTTTCTCCACATTTGTTTATCCACTCTTCTACACGATTGGTTTGAAGTGCTCTGTTCAACGCTGGAACACTTCACCAGATTGGAGAATTAGTATCATTCATGAAAAACGATATCTGGATTAGAAACTCTGAACGTTATCCCCGAAGCATGCGCCTTGTGAATACCGTGTCGGCTATGTGATGAGCAAAATAACACATCGCTGATGCTTTAGATTTATCTTTAAAGTTCAAATCAGACATTGGTGTGTTTTTGTATTTGGGGATTTTCCCCAAGCTCATGTGCATAACATATCAGTGTGAAACCTGACACTGAACCCGTGTCACTCACATGCTCGGGCCTTCAGATCGCATCAGACCGAGTTCCCAAAATAGTCCGACTACTACAAACAGCTGCCATGGCGCACAGCCTCCATTTTCTGCACCATCACTCTTGTAACACACAGCGTTCAGACGTCCGTTGGCTGCCAGTGTCATCACATATCTCATGAAGTACACCAGCAGGAATGCACCATTTAATGGCTAATATGCTGTTTATTGAATAAACACAATTTTCACAGATTAAGTCACACGTGAAGGGCTGCACCTGAAGATTTATTAAATGTTCGTTAATGTTAGTACTATACACACACGTGTGTGTATATATACACAGTGGAACCTCGGATTGCGAGTAACGTGGTTTACGAGTGTTCCGCAAACCGAGCAAAGATTTTTAATATTTTTTTATTCGGAAACCGAGCAAGTATTAGTTTACGAGCACTGAGTATCATGCATTAAACATATGACTCTTATTTTGACACTGAGCGTCACTCTCTCACCTTACTGTTAGTATGCGCTCATGCCAGTCTCGCTTTTTTCCCGTTAAAACGGTGTTTCCGCTGTGTTTATGCGTTTGTTGTGAAACTTATGAAGTGAGTCTGTTAATATATGCTCATGCCAGTCTCAGAGAGATCTCTTTTTTTTCCTGTTAAAACGGTGTTTGTTGTGAATCTTGAAAAACGAGGTTTGGAGAGGGAGGAGGAGTGTGACCCTGAATACAGGATTAAGTGGTATAGATGATGAGTGAGTGAATGATTGCAAAAAAAGTTTCCCTACAAGTCAGTATGACTGCGTGGTTTTGTAACAAATCTGTTTAAACCTGTGATTTGAATGACACTGGTGTGATTTGTCAGAGTTAGAAATAAATCTACACCTTCAACAATAAAAAAAATTTGCCTGATATTTCATTAGTTATTTCTCTCTCTCTCTCTCTTTGTGTCTTGTCTTCTCTTCTGTCTGTAAGGTGTGGATTTTAAAATCAAAACCGTGGAGCTGCGAGGAAAGAAGATCAGGTTGCAGATCTGGTAAGTGGACAGGATGTTCTTGAGTCTTTATCACCGACACACACTGACTCTGTCACTTCCTGTGTCTCAAAGGCACAAGACGGGACAGATCTGTCCACCTCTCCCTCCCTCCCTCCCAGCCGGGAAGTCTAACACGTATAACTCCCACCTCTTGCTCTCAGGGTCATGCTGACAGACTAATTCCAGGATCAGGATAATGCAGAAGTTGAGTCATTTTTATAGGCAGCTGAATGTTAGTTGTGTCGACTGTGTGAAACGGCAGCTAAAAGAGTCGGGATGTTACAGTTTGATACAGAATTCCATCCTGTGGTTTTCTTCTCATGTCTATAGTACGATCATATAGAGATTTGAAATGACTGGAAATGGGTAGTGAGCAGCAGTGGTTCGGGGAGCATACGGGCTCACACGCGAACTGGTAACTGTGTGTGTGTGTGTGTGTGTGTGCTGTAATCACAGCTGAAAGTGATTAGCTAAAGTTAAATCTTGGGAGGTGTTTATATTTAGCAGGTTACTCTAAGTGCATTACTATACAGTATGCTTCGCTTGCTGTAGACTAACCAGCTTGAGTGAGCTTTCACGAGTGTAATTCTCTCTGCATTTCTCCCATCCGAATGGCTTTATGTCCTCCCTTCCCTGTTACTTTGTACCCTTAAACTGTCTGCGCTTCAGTTCCTGTTCTAACCCATTGCATAGCCTGTTTGGCCTCCTGTCTGAACCGATCTGCTGTAAAAGCAACTAGGTTTTGATTTTGATTCAAGCTATCCATCGTGCAGTTTAATAGTTTTTGTTTGATTTTTAATTTTTTTTATTACAGTGGAACCTCGGATTGCGAGTAGCGTGGTTTACGAGTGTTCTGCAAACCGAGCAAAGATTTAAAAAAAAAATTTTAATCAGAAACCGAGCAAGTATTAGTTTACGAGCGCCGAGTATCATGTATCACGCATGTGACTCTTATTTTGACACCGAGCGTCACTCTCTCACATTTTCACCCCCTCCCCGGCTTCACAAACACACAAACTATGCTCTGTCTCGATTCTTTTCAAAGGTAAGGTGCTGGTTCATTTGTTTTTTTTTTTGCTTTTTTTTTTACTTCACAGCAGTAATTCCTTTAGTATGCACTCACGCCAGGTCAGAGAGATTTCTTTTTTCCCTGTTAAAACTGTGCTTCCGACGTGTTTGTGTTTTTGTTGCGTGTGTGCGTGTGTGTGTTGTGAAACTTAAAAAGTGTTTACTTTTTACTGTGTAAAACGAGGCGACGGAAGGGGCTAATTCCACACACACACACACACACACACACACATACACAGCGCCTGCACGCACCAACTGAAACACTTATCTGTCGGGATTTATTTGTCCTTTTTTTTTTTTTTTAAAGGTAAAGTGCAGATTAATTTGTTTTATTTTCATTTTATAGATTGTATTAATTATTTTTATGTATTTATTTTTTTTGGGCTGTGGAACGAATAATTTGAGTTTTCATTATTTCTTATGGGAAATGATGATTTGGTTTATGAGAGTTTTGCTCGTAATCCAAGGTTCCACTGTATTTTAAAAAATGATTGTGTAACTGATAGAAGTAAAGTCGCAAACATTAATTGATCTAAAAGTGATGACTGACTTAAAAACAAACCACAGCTTCTGCAGAAAATACAAACTGCTTCCATCGTCTGCAAATATGCAACACCGCCACCTACAGGACCAGAGTGTGGAACAGATAATTGGCAGGAAAAATAGATTATCGCTAGAGATGCCATTTAAACAATCAATAAACATTTAAATCATTCAAAATTTTATAAAATGATTTTATTAGTAGGCGGTACAGTGGCTTGGAGGTTAGCACTGTCTGCCTTGCACTTCCTGGGTTCGGGTTTTGATTCCCGCCTCCCGCCTTTGGAGTTTGCATGTCAAAATGGATGAACACACAAAGACATCAACATCAAAATCTCCCTCTCTCTCTCAAAAACCGTAAGATAAATCTATTAATCCCGTTTGAGATTGCAGTTCTGCAGCGACACAGAGTCACACAGAGCTAAACATACACAAGTACTTGGGCGGAAGGGGGGAGAAAAGGGATGCAATAAAAAGAACCAAGTGCACAAACATGCTGTTTATCTATTTATATATACTCGCATGAACAGGGAGGTGGTATGTCTTAAAGGAACATTTGTGCGCAGCTGGCCTGTAGGATTGTCCAGCAGCTGCGAGAATAAACATGTATAAAGCAGCAATTCACTCCTCATCAGCAGCAAGGAGGTCGACAATCCGCCGGCCCTGCAGGGACTCATTAAAGAGCGTAACGGCTGCAGGTACAGACGACCTCCCATAAGGCTCCTTACAGCAGAGAACCTGTCTCAGCCTGTTACTGAATGTGCTTAATGTTTTGTTTTGTTAAGACAACACAGAGTGGGTGAGAGTCGTTGTTCAATATGGTCTGTTTTACAAAGTGTTTTTGTTTCGTCTCTAGTGAGTCAGTGTGAGTCCTACTGTATGACCGAGTCTGCCTTTCTGAACTGCTTATTAAACCTGTTGGCATCTCTCACACTCGCACTATTGCCCCAGCACACTGCAGCATAAAACATATCCCACTGGCCACAACAGTATGATAAAACGCCTTATAAAAACACCTCAGGAAATGGAGGTGACCGTCCGTCCATCCAGACATCCATATTGGTCATTCAATTCAATCTTGGGCCCTTGAGCAAGGCCCTTAACCCATAACTGCTCAGATGTATAATGAAATAAAAATATAAACCGCTCTGGATAAGGGCATCTGCAAAACGCTGTTAATGTAATGGAAAAAACTCCCTGTGAAATGACTAGGAAGAAACCTTGAGAAGAGCCAGACTCAACAGGGAACCCATCCACATTTGGGTTCTACCGGATATCAGAAATAGTTTTTCAGTCATGCGGCGTGTTATCGGATATATACGAGTAAATCTGGTACATGATCATGTACAGACCGTCCGTCCCGATCCCACAGAAAAGCTAATGCACCACAACCCGCCACGCACAGGGCCAAAAGTCAAAAAGAGTTCAAGGTTGAAGATCTGGTCCTCCAAATTCCCCAGATCTCATTCCGGTCATGCAGTACAAGCGACATCATTTCTGTTAAATACAAACACGTTGGTAAATTTCTGTGAAAGTTGGACACAAATTCAGTACATGTGCCAGTCCGAGCCTCTTCAACATAGTGTTTTTGGCTACAGACTCCTTTTAGAAAGAAATCAAGAATCATCATTCTATGCTTGGAATTATTGAATTTTTTTATCTTATCTATTTTCATTACAAATTATATTGTCGATCGCAGCTTGAATGAAAAGTAGCTGAATTTCCAAGCATCTTATTATACGGTACGGTTCCTGCTTTGCTTTTATGAACGTAAGCTGGTGTCCGTCATTCGAAGAGATTAGCCACGAGGAAAATCTAACCTTTTATACCAAACCATTGCTGAACAGCACACATGGGCTTACAGTTAAGCTGTTGTAGAAAGGTGTACCGAAAGGATGCAGAATCTAAACAATTAATTAACAACTACTTGAGGGCACTACTTGGTGTGTGGAACGAGGGATTCTACACCCTACATAACACACTAGCTTTCCCTTTAATGCTGTTTCTGATTCAAAGTGGCAAGAGTTAGTGGAAATATAAAGTAAATCTCGTCAGTTTCTTAGAACTGTCCAACGATACCAAACAATAATAAACCACCCCTACTGTTCCTTTAACAAGTTATCAAGGCTTGAGAGTGTGTTAATGCTTCATCTGAAATACTCCTGAGATAATGTGTATTCTTATACCTCAATCTCCCCGTTTTACTCCCCCTCCTGATCCACGCCGATCCCGAACCTCTAACTCTTCACCCTTTACTAATCCCACCTCCATCTCTGTTTGTGCCGCATCTCGACCGACATCTGGCTACCCAGCATCTTCGGCTTCATCGCGGTTCACCTTAACTTGCCATCTCTGCCATGCGACGCCTCACCCATCACTCTGTGACATCATATCCTGTTTGTTTCAACCACTGTCCACTAGGGTGTATAAGGTACAGTAAAAACCCAGGATGTCATTTTTAAATCTGGTGACAGAATAAAGTACTTTCCGATAGAGAGATGAATATTTTTCCAGCGTGAATCTTTTGCACTTTTCATCCGGCAAGTCTAATAAATCAGTCAGATAATTCCACAACTATTGCACGCATGCAAAACTGCTGATTAATTGGGCTGCGGTGCCTGTGCACATCCATGCATGAGACTAACCCACGGCCTTGTCATTTCTAAATCCCTTTGTCCCAAGCACATCACCTCTGAATGAGCTGATTGATATTTATTTATTCAATTATATTTAGAGGTGCTGTAACGTAATGGATGTTTTTCAGGGACACCGCCGGTCAGGAGAGATTCAACAGCATCACCTCAGCCTACTACCGAGGCGCTAAGGGAATCATCGTGGTGTACGATATCACCAAGCAGGAGACCTTCGAAGACTTGCCCAAATGGATGAAAATGATCGACAAGGTATTCGTACGACACACTTCGTAACTCTTTACACCTATCTTTACTAAGGTTGCCAATAATTCCGGAAACACAACCACACAACGTTTTCGTGCGATCCGTTTGTCCTACAGTACGCGTCGGAGGACGCCGAGCTCCTGTTGGTCGGGAACAAGCTAGACTGCGAGTCGGACCGCGTCATCGAGCGTCAGCAGGCCGAGAGGGTGAGTGTGTCTCGCTGTTTTTTAAACACACCCATGTTGAGGGATTCAATCCATGACACCATCATATGAGCCAGTGCATTTAGCTTATCAGCTCGTGATGAGCCCGAAGCAGGACATGGCATGGAGACACTGTGATGAATGTATTCTTTCATCCAGACAGTGAAGAGAAGTTACACCTGAGCTATGAATAATGCTAGACGGACACACTGCAATGTTTTACGACCGTATCATCGGTTTTTAGTGACAGTTTTAGAAAAGTGCTCCTGGTACTACACCCTCTTTTTAGAGTTATAATTTACGAGGTGTGAGGAAGTCAGAAATGGCAGGCAGCTCTATTTATTTCCTGTGTGTGCATTTTATACGAACTAAGCTATATTGAGTGTGTTGTGTTTTTATTTTATTTAATTTCAGGTTACTGGCATTAATTTGTATTCTTCTCTTCGCATTAAATTATGTATTGTTTTGAAATCACTGGTGAAGACCCAGCAAAGTAAACTGTCTGGATGAGACCAAGTCTCTTGTTTCAGATGGGTCACATAATTGGCCTGCATCAAGCAATGCAAATAAGTAAGGAGACAACTAAGAAACCAAGATGTTTTACCTCCTCAAATACCTCACAATTTCTGTCGCACCACTCGGAAGCTTCTGCGCTCGGTACAGAATCAATTATATCCGAGTCTGATCAGCCGATCGCCGGTCAAACTGAAAACAAGCCAATTCTGGTCACTGATTGGCCGCTTTATCCGCATTACAAGCATAAAAATTGTTAAGTAAAAAAGGTGTAGCGATGCGTGAATTACGACAGACAAGAATCGCGATTCCATTTTTCTAACCATCTCTAGTGCTGAACGTCAACTTTCAGAAACACGGCGTTAAACAAGCCTGTGATTGGAGATGGACGACAAGCCGCGTTGTGAATAGTGAGAGTAATAACATTTCCTCACAGAAAATGTGATGAGAACTCCGTATCAGGACTAAATATCTGTGTAGACACTTGGTTGTGAGAATATTTGAGGAGGGGGAGAGATTAACTTAAATTTTCTAGGGAGCGTAAAGATTGGACTTTGGAGCAATGGGAAAGGTCATGTGGTCAAGGGAAGCGCATGAGGCAAGTTCACTCTGAAGATGGAGAAAAAGGACAAAGAAGAAAGATTTTGAGGAATTAAACTAAAAGGAAGGTGAGGATGATCAAGACCAGAAGGTGGCGGTAATGCAACTCTTTCGATGGCAAGTGTAAAACCGGACGAATGACTGCAGTCGCTCGATAGTTCAGGACTGGAGTTTCCTACGGTCTACCTACGGTCTATCATTTTTAAAAAATGGCTGCATCTGATGCCAGTCTGTAGCACTAGTCAAAGTCCGAAACTTTGTTGCTGCTGTTCAGTCCTGCTAGTTCCTTCCCTGGACAGGCGTAAGCTGGTAATCTGTCGCTTCTCTCTTGATTGGCAGTTCGCCTCGCGGATATCAGGGATGCGGTTCTGCGAGGCCAGCGCCAAGGACAACTTCAACGTCGACGAGATCTTTCTCAAACTAGTGGATGATATTTTAAGCAAGGTCAGTATCATTCGATTAAAATTCTCTCACAAAGTTATTTATGTATGCACATTACTCACGTCAATCTGCTCAGTACCAGGCTGTTATTTATTTAACACTGAGTATTTTTAATACAAGTTGCATTTGAGACTTTACCCTGTTGACTAGAAATTTTCAAATAGAAAGGAAGTCTTAATGTGAGAGGAAATCGGAGTCCGTAAAAATGATTATTAGTATTAATACCTGATTCGGATAGAAAGGTTCTCGTCATAGAGTATAATGGAGTATGTTTTGCTGTACTTTTCTTGTTTCTGCAGATGCCCCTGGAAATGCCCAGTAGAGAGCTCTCCAACAGCGTGCTTTCTCTTCAGCCCGAGCCCGAACTGCCCCCGGAACTGCCGCCTCCTCGCATGCGCTGCTGTTGAGCCTCGATCCGGTCCTCCTGCTCCTGGAAAAAAAAAGAGAAAACAAAACCTCTCTCTCTCTCTCTCTCCCAAGAGCTCCTGCATTTTCAGAGACTAACCACCAGGGGGATGAGTGCACCTGCCCTGCACCGAGGCCCTCCTACTCGCAGGAGACGCGGACTCCGGGGCGTGTGCAGTATGAAGGCACGTCCGGGAGCGAGAGCTTTCAGAATAATCCATGTTAGACTTTTTTTTTTTGGTTTACTAGATGAAACCCAGACTGACGAACAGATTTCTCCTTCTTTAAACCTGTAGCTTCTTCTTCAGTTTCAGTATTTGGGATTAACACGCATTTTTCAAGAAATTTGACTCCCTGTAGCATGTCTGCGATGGAGCGCACGGTCACGACCTCAGGAGTGTACGCCTCGTATCGATTGGAAGCCGGGCCTGTCGTGAACAAGTCGGCTCAGATTTCCTGAATCAAACGGTTCTTATTTTATTATTATTTTTTTTCCTTGAGTGATTTACCGTTTTGATAGAATGTAGCCTTGCTACACTAAAGATTTACGCCTTTTCGGCTACAGCATTTGAATTTACATTTATGAATCTGGCAGACGTTTTGTTCGAACCGACTTGCAGCAGTCAAACTCAATGCAAATAAATATACAGTACCGGTCAAAAGTTTGGACACGACTTCTATTCCAGTGTTTTTCTACATTCTAGAACACTCACTCATCGTCTATACCGCTTTAACCTGTATACAGGATCGCGGGGGCGTGGAGCCAATCCCAGGAGACTTGGTGCACAAGGCGGACACGGTGCCAATCCATCGCAGGACACACACACGAAATTTGGGAACGCCAGTTAGCTTAATCTGCATGTCTTTGGACTTTTTAACCTGTGCACTTGGAGGAAACCCACCGAGCACGGGGAGAACATGCATGCACAGACATGCACAGACTTGAGGCGGGAATCGAACCTGGAACCTGCAGGTGCGATGCGACACTGCTAACCACTAAGCCACCGTGTTGCCCTTTCTAGAACAATACTGTCAACTTCAAACCTATGAAATAACACATGGAATTAGGGATTTAAGTAACAACAATCAAGCGTAATTTTAAAACTCGAAGGTCAGCTGTACTGTAAGTGCATCGAGCACCATGATGAAACGAAAAGTTTTGCACGGCCAAAACTTTACCTCCCTCGCAGAGGAGAAGTTCATTTACAGTCACCAGCCTCAGAAATCACCAATTAACACGCAGCAACTCAGATTAGAGTTGTTTTGCCAGCTTTACAGAGCATAAGTACCAGACACATCTCAATATCAACTTGTTAAAGGAGGTTGGTTATATTATTATATACTTAATTATATTATTATTGCAGATTTTGGTTGCCAAAACATAGAAGGAAAGAAAGAATTAGGAAAGATCTTTAGAATTAGAAGATGCGTTCAAACTTGGTTCTGACTGGTACTGTAAGTATCTATCCATCCTGGAGGAGGATGGATAGATATACTTTCATTTGTGAATTTGAAAGAAAAAAAAAAGGGTGAAATTGTGGGCTCTTTAATGAGAAAAATTGAAGAGATGCTTATTAACAGGCAGCGGTCAAACCAAGACTGTGGTGACGGTGGTCAGACTTACATCCTCGTGTTTATCAGTATTCATGTTCGTCATGTTCTTGCACTACAATCCTCACTTGTAGCCGAGATGTTCCAGGCCTGAGCGCGTACAGAAAACTTCCAAGCACTAATACGTTGTATAGTTCACTACCAGCGCCATTTCTGCTAATACACTAAAAAACGGGGTTTTTATAGAGAACTGGAATTTTTTTTTTTTTTACCTAAAGGGCTACACGGCAAAAGACGACAAGGTAGCTGACGATAATGGCGGCAATTCGAACACCTCCCTTTGTCCCTGATTAAACAGCTGTAACGGGCTGGATTGTATTATAGACTGTGGAACGATGAAACGGAAATGCTGCACCTTACACTGGAGCATCTCCTGTTGTTTTTGTCACTGCACATATTGCCATGAGAACACACACATTTACACAAACGGCTATTACACTCGCGTCACGTTGGTCTGCAAAGATGCTGTGGATTATGTGTGTGGGTTCTAGGCTCTGAGACCTTGTGTAATCACTAATTAATAAAATGCACAATAATTTATAAAGTAGATGAAAAAACAGAGCAGTATTTTCTTTTCTTTTACCTTTTTTTTTTTTTTTTAACGATTTGAATGCTCGTGCATAGTGATGTAATGATGCCAAGAGCTTTCTCTGTGTTACAATGCATTCACACTTTTTGCGTTTAACAAAAGACCCTGTAACTGCATAAAGACCTGACGTGGCAGCTTTGTTTCTGAGTAAGAGGTTTCTGTTTTGTGCATGTGTGTCTGTGTGGACTGAACGTCTAAGCCTCATGTAGCAGTGCGTGATTTCCACACAGCCCCAAGACCACGTGTTTCATTTTCATATTTTGTATGATTTCTAACAAAGGCTTTGTAAAGGTTTCTAAAACCAAGCCTAAAACTCGCAGTATTTCCTATGTTTCCTGAGTGTTTTTTTTTTTTAAGGTAATGTGTACTAACCTGAAGGTTGCTTCTTTTTTGTTTGTTTGTTTGTTTGTTTGTTTGTTGAATGTGCCAGATTTGATGAAAGAAGGGCCTTTATTTATCACTAAGTGCTTTTTATGTGACTCCTTATTTGCAGAATTGCCTTTGTTTGTATTCTGGATTCTTGAAAGCCAATGAGTCTTGAGATTTACTAAGCTATTACTAGAATTGTTTTCTGTCTCTATTCTCAATTTCTTTGCTTGTCTTTTTTCCATTAAGGATAAACCTAAAGTATTGATTTCCCTATCATTTTAGAATCATTTTTAAGTTGAACCCTCCTTTTTTATGGAGTAATTTAAGTTACTTTTTTTTTTTTTCTCCCAAAAAATCCATATCAGTATTGTTCCAGAAGAGCTAGTATTCATACAGTCACATGGTTTTTGTTAGTGTTCTAGAATGTAAAAAAAAAAAAAAAACAACAAATGTTATGGCCCATTAAAAACACTTCATCCCACTGTGAGGATTTCTTTAGTTGAAGTAGCGATAATTGCTGCCTTGAAAGTTTTTTCATTTTGTATAGAGTTAACCTTATGTTAATTTTCATCACCTATAGGACTATTTTAGAAATTATAATACAGAAAAAAATCAGTAAAAAAAAAAAAAAAAAAACGCAAGAAAGAAATTGACCCTCGCTTTTATGTGTGGTGAGGAAGAATACTTTGTAATCAAATTTTTAGGTATTTGAAACAGTTTGGCATGTTTAAACGTTTTTGTGATATTTATAACTCATGGTGTTCTGAACTAATGAAGTGCAAATAAAAATATATTTATTATCTACATTAACGTTGTTGTTTTTAATTATGTCCTTTTAAGGCTGTTTTTCAGTGAAATTCAGTGTCTCCTTCACACCATTAGATGGCAATGTATGATTGCCATCTATCTAATGGTGACTGTATTGACAGTATTGTTTTCAACAAGCGCCAGATTCAAGGGTTGCCATTTGAGTCAGCATAGAAATTCAGCATTTTCAGTAGAAACTCGTTGAAGATCCTTGCATAGATTTAACACTAGAATGCTGGTCCTGACTCACTTTCTGCTCTGTACAGCAGTAAAGAATCACACCTGGATCGTGTGTATAGACACACACTACTGCTCGTCACCTAGAAGAGGATGGATTCCTTTTCGGGTCTGGTTCCCTTGCCACTTTCACCGCTGACTTGCTCATTAGGGACCTAAATATGCATCTGGATGTCTGAGTTGCTGCTATGTGACCATGTTTATTTTTAAATGTAGGCGGCATTGTGGCGTAGTGGTTACCACTGTGGCCTTGGACTTCCAGGGTCGAGGGTTTAATTCCTTCCTCCTGCAGTCCAAAGACATGTAGCTTAGGCTAATTGCCGATCCCGAATTGCTGTTTCTTTTACAGTACAAATTGGCTCGGTGGTAGGTTTCTCGTCTTGCCATGCGGAAGGCCCGGATTCAATTCCCACCCAATGCCCGAACCCCAGCCACTGTCTCGAACCCGAAAGAAATGGGAGGGTCCATGAAGGGCAAGTAGCGTAAAACCTGTGTGGCGATTCCATGACAAAAGCAGCCAAGAGAATAACAACAGTACAAATTCTTTCTTCACATCTCTCAGCTTGTTGGGGGCAGAGCACAGATCTGGTGTAGATGGGGTTAAGGATCCGAGTCAGCAGCTCTGTGAGTTTTAAACCAACCAGGTTTACACTTCGGATACAATCCGTGCTGATCGCTGAGCCTCTGTGCCCTTTGTCTATCTAACTACTAAAAAAAACCTGTATTTGCCTTAGGACATGAGTCACTGGATTTGCATTGATGGATGTTGGATTTGCTCGAGCATAAGGTAACCAGAGAGGCGTGGCTAGCCTCCACTGGGGCGTGGCTAGTCTGCACCTGCTCACTTTGTATAACAGCTTTCTACTGACTTTATTTGTTAGTAGCAGGTGTCCTAAATACGCAGGCTACGAGGAAGTGTGTGTGAGAAAGGAGAGGGAAAAAAGAAGAAGAAGAAGAAGTGATTTATAACTCCGAGCGCGAGGGGCGTGTACAGTGGCGCATGCGCACTGCGCTGCTCACGGCACCGGGCGTCACACCGCAGCGGCTGCAGCTTTTTTTTTTTTTCAGGAGGAGACACGGAGAGAGAGCGAGTGAGACGGCAGGAAGGCAGGAAGGCCCGCGAGCTCGGGAACAGTGATAAGGGAAGGACGGACATATTGATCCGGTATTTCCGGGCTGCGGATGCGGTTTTCCGTGGCGCGCGCACCATGTGTTGCTGAAAAGCCAGGTTTTCAGGGAATATTATTATTATTATTATTATTATTGTAGTAATAAGAGCGCTCGCTGTGTGGTGATTTATCTCTCTTCACTTTGACGATGATGGACCGGAGCTGATTGAGAGCTGCTGTGCATCAGTGAGAAGTGATGAGAGAGCAGGGTGAAGAGTACCGCGTGTGCGCGCTTCTCGGTTCGGTTCGGTCCGGGTTTGATTTCCGCTCGATGTTATGATGGAAAGCGCTGATGGCTCCACCGGCGACGCGAAACCACACAGCCGGCCGGTGGAGAAGAAGAGGTTAAACCGCGCACCGTCTCCAGCCAGACCTTTCCTGAAGGATGTTCACTCCAGAGCTCCGAAAGCGTCCGCGCTCACACCGAAATCCCCCAAACTCAGCCACAAGCAGCAGCAGCAGCAGCACTGCACACCGCCGTCCTTCAGTCCGCACGGCCGCCTGGTGAGACGCGCCGTGACGACCGGACCGAAGGACAAACCCGCGCCGGGGAAAATCGCCGCCAAGTCACCGGCGAGTAAAAAGGCCGCGAAGGTCGCGCTGGTCGGGAAGGCGGCGGTGAAAGCGGCGGACGCCGTGCCGCGAGCCGCGAACGGCGGGAGAGGGAAGCCGGTCCCCCTGACGCGCGCGCCCCTGGCCCACGGTTCCGACTCGCCGGTGCGCGTTCCCACGGGGCGCCTCGCTCAGACGGACAGCAGCTCGGATCTCTCGGACTGTCCCTCCGAGCCGCTGTCCGACGAGCAGCGCCTCGCCCAGGCCGCCAGCAGCGATGCCGAGTCCGGAGCCGGGTCCGGGTCCAGCGCCGCGGCGGCAGACGAAGCCCGACTGCTGCACGGACAGCGAGCGGACATCAGCGCGGCGCACACGCAGGCTTCACCCGCGAGGGAGCAACGCAAAGCGGAGACCCCCCCGCAGATCAAACCGGAGGTCTGCAAGGAGCCGGCGGAGGAGGACTTACTCCGGGAGATCGAGGAGCTTCGCTCAGAAAACGACTACCTCAAGGTAAAGTCTCCCAAATCACAGCCTTGACATATCAGGGTGTGCACGCGCAATATGCCCAAATGCAGGATTCCATTAAACCATGGTAAGGTGCATTCACATTGTATAGACCAGATCTAGATTTGCATCACACATGTTTTAGAGACGATACTAAAAAAGTGCAGATGGTACAGTGAACTCCAAGACCAGGGACCACGCGTACTGTATGTGTCAGAAGGCCAGAAGACGCCTCCGAGCATCCCAGAGGACCATTTCTGTCCGGTCGAACGATCAGCATGACCTGATTGTGGAGTAAATCCCATGTGAGATAAAGCCCCCCCTAGGAATCCGTCTAACACTTTCACACCTGACAAAGCATGACTGGGGTTTTCTGTTCTCACTCAGACACCTCGTCTATATGTCCGAAATCTTCTTACTGCCTTCTAAGAACAAGTTGTGTCCCCATTATTACTACAACAGAACTGGGATTTACAAAAGCACAGATTATATATATTATCTATTTTGGAGGTAAATCTATTATCAGGAACCATGTTTAAATTTAATAATAATAATAATAACAGTAATAATAATAATAATAATAATAATAATATGAAATGACACAGTTGTTGTGAAATAAAGGAAGCGGACGTGCTTATGCTAACATCTGATCCGTTGATGATATGAAATCGTTCCGGCTTAGATAAGCAGCAACCGAACTTAATTCCTCCGATTCATGATGTCACATACAGTACAGTATTCCCATAACATCAGCAGTGTGATAATCGGCTGTGGCAACAGAACACTTGTTTCCCCTCAAGAGCCAGCTTGAGTCAGCTGGGTTTTTGTGGCTATCTTGCCAGATGTGCCAGATGCGTCTTCTGTTCCAAAGATATCATTCTCTGTCAGTCTGTATCTTTCTTTCTCTCTCTCTCTCTCTCTCTCTCTCTTTCTCTCTCTCCAAATCCACAGAATGTTCTACATTTCTATTATGCCTCAAGTATAGACATGTTTTATGGTCTGGATAGCTGATAAATATGTTTAGAAATAATAAAGCGCATCTTCAGTTATTGTGGTAAATAACGGAATGAGATTTTGTGCACGAGATCCTTCTATGCTGTCCTCCATTGTCGTGTGAAGGTCATGTATAAATTCCTTGATCTGCATAATCGATGCTGTTTATTCTCTACCAAGGACGTATCGTATCAGTTGCTGTCTCATTTTATACATGCACATTTAACCTTTGAGATACAGCAAAGAGAAGCAGTCAGATTGTAACACTGCTTCAGGTTGCTGATTCTGATTGAAATGAATATTTAAGCCATATAACAAGAGAGGGAGTGCTGTCGTGCTTGTTATCGGCATCAGCGTGCTGTCGTGATGCGGCCGTAGGCGTGATAGTCGTGCTGATATCCAGCACAACAGCATGACCTCGAGTGTGATATTGCCTTTATACAACTGTTTTACAAACACGATTTATTATCAAGGATTATGATTTGTATGTTTGTTTGTTTAATGAGTTATTTTGCTCCGCCAACACACATCCTGCTGTTACTGGCGGAACTAATTAACATTCGGAGCCGGTGACAGTAATTAACAGGGGGTGAAAGTAGTTTTAAATCCTTACCCATGCTATGTAAACCAAAACGTGGACGGTCCTGTTAATCACATAAGTTTCACATTATATTTCCGCTTGAATAAAAAGCAAGTGCGCCAGGGTGCACCAAGTAGTGCCCTTGATTCCCCCTAATCAAGGGCACTTCTTGCTGCACCCTGGCGCACTTGATACAGACTGATTTTGGTTTCAGCCTCTGACTGACAAAATAGTATTAGATGTGTGTTATGGCTAAAAATGAGTCCGTCACTGGTTTTGAATATGGGTTTCGTCATGTAGCTGCTCTTCTACTGATTCAGATTCTGAAATCACCCATTCACATTGTGATGATGATTCTGTTTCTGATTCAGTATCATCGCACTATCCAGTGTCAGCTAAAAGTGAACAGGTTGCTTTGAAAATCTGGTTTCTCTAAAGGTTTCATCCTCATGCGGTTGCAAGCAGTGCTCTGTGCTACTGTCGCCTTTGGCTTACTGATTAAAGCTGCTTAGTGACATTGTCCAATATTTATTATTAGAATCACCATGTAAATAAAAGGAAATGAAATTTGCAGATTAAGAATTACTATGAAGCATTTAATTAGTAATGTTGATTCAGGGAACAGTTTTGGAAAGAGACCAGTACTAGTGTTTTTCATCTTGTTTTTTCTGCAGTATATAAAGTGTGTCATCCTGATCATGTGACGTTATCCTCCACGGTTGTCATAAGGGCGTGTACTATATTCTTTGAGCACTGCATTTGATTCTGATGAACATTCATTAGGTTCTGATTAAACGTTAAACGTTGGTCCTGATGGTTGTTTATGATTCTTGTCTCAGGACGAAGTGGATGAGCTGCGTGCTGAGATGGAGGAGATCAGGGACAGCTACCTGGAAGAGGAGGTGTATCAGCTGCAGGAGCTACGCAGGGAGCTGGATCGCTCCAACAAGAACTGCCGTATCCTTCAATACCGGCTGCGCAAGGCAGAGCAGAAGAGCCTGCGAGTGGCCCAGACTGGCCACGTGGATGGAGAACTGCTCCGTAACCTAGAACAGGAACTCAAGGTACGTGTGTGTGTGTGAAATATCCTTTCATATTTCTTTAAAGAAGTTATAAAAGTCTTTGCCACTTGAATACATTCCACCTTAAAGGTGTCTGCACGCTTTCACTTGGACGTCTGTCCGAGCGCAGGTAGCCAAAGATGTGTCGGTGCGTCTACACAACGAGCTGGAGAGCGTGGAGGACAAGCGCACGCGGGCGGAGGACGAGAACGAGACGCTCAGGCAGAAGATCATTGAGGTGGAGATTTCCAAGCAGGCGCTGCACAATGAGCTGGACAGGGCCAAAGAGGTACGGCAAATTATTATTACTATTTTTTTTGTCAACTGGTCTGAGAACAGTTTTTTTTTTTTTTAGTCAGGGTGAGGCCAGCTTGATCTTACTCAGACTGATTCAGGAAATTGAGTAGATTGTATGATGCCACAGCACTCAAATCTGATTAGGTGTTGATGTAGAATGTAGAAGGTGAAGCACCGTGGTCTGGCGCTCCCAGGGTCACGGGTCAGAGTCTCGGCTTTGGATATGTGCATGCGAAGTTTGCATGTTCTCTCCGTGCTTGATGGGTTTTCTCCGGGTACTCTGGTTTCCTCCTACCGTCCAAAGAGATGCACTTCGGCTGATTGGTGTTATCGGTAGTGTATCAGTGATTGGGTGTGCTTGTGCCCTGATTGGCACTCCATCCAGAGTGTACCCCCTTTGTCCCCTGGGACAGGCTTCAGGCCTCCATCAACCCTGTACAGGATAAGTGGGATAGAAAGAGAGTGATGTGTCGATCTGGCAAATTGCTTTTTAAGCACGTCTGGAAGGAGCCTCCACTCTCAGTATGTACTGTATAGTTACAGTAATAAGTAATGCCTTTCCTTTAAGGTTTTTCATCATGGGGAAAGTTTGAAGCATTTTCAGGGGTTTCTCAGTAACATGATAAACTGCAAAGCTGCATTTTTTTCACTTATTAACTGCAAGGAAGCAACAAGAGAGCCTTGTGCAGCTGTAATGAAAGCAATAACAGGAACTATCCTGTTTCATGGACATTCCACAACATTAAAAGGACCTATAAATGGATGAATGTGACACGGCCTTTTTTAATTGAAAGAAAGCATTGTGTATAAAAGGTATAAAATACTTTTAGAATGAGAATCAATTTCAGGCGGGGAACCGCCCGTGGTCATGGATCTATTTTTTAACAGAATACCTCGTCATGTTTTTCTTCTTACATATATTATATTGCACAAAAGTACATTTAAGCATGCATGTTCTAGTCCATACAATACATGCTCTGCTTGCCAGAGTTGTACATCAATGAGACGAGAGATGAAACAGAATGAATCCGAGGCCTAAGCCGATTATAACGGGTTAAGACGTCTCATCACGTGACTCAGCCTTCTACAGCAACATTTACTAGGATGAAGATTTCCCTGTTTTCAGCAGGAACTTACAGTCGAAACAAAGCCGCTGCGTTTAATCCTAAACATAACAGATGGGGCTTAGTAACAATGCGTATAAGATGTGACTTTTAAAGCGGTTTTATTTTGAATCAGAGCTGAACGTGATTCAGGATGATCCCCTGATCGTGTCGGTCGATGTGATACGAGTGCAAAGTTTGCACTGCGATTAATCTGGCTTTAAATTTCTCAAAACAACCGGCCAGTGCACTCTGAGACGCTGAGAGATTTGACACGTTTTCCCAGAGAAAGCATCGAAATGCGTTTTTATTGCGGATTTCCAGCTAGTGCTTTGTTCTTCTGCTGTGGTTGGATTATTCCTAGTGTGTTTACATTCTTCATATATGTTGGTAGTTTGTTCCTACTGTACACATTCTACTTATAATAACATTTACGTTTTGTAACCTACACAGAACTGAGTCATCAAGTTCCGGATTTGCCTGGTAAATAAATTCTTCACAAAATAAAGTCTACGTTCACATTAGTCACACTAGGTCAGATTATTATTATTATTATTTATTTATTTATTTATTTATTTATTTTTACCCTATAATGGCATAAATTGAATTTTCCCGCACCGTCTGAATGCACACATTTTTTTTTTTCAGATCTTATCTGAGTCACTTTCATATGTCGTCCTAGATCAGATACATATCTGATCCGCGGTCATGCGACTTGAATGAGAGCAGTCAGATCGGAATGCATGTGACATTTTGGGCGCTGACGTCATCGGCCACACTGGCAGCGCGGCGATTTCATAGCAGTAGCAACAGCTCATAAAATGGATTAACCGAGACGTCTGGCTTTCTTCTTTAGTAAGAGTAAAATAAAGTACAGCCCCGAAGCCTGTTTTTGCTAACGTCGCTTCCATGGGCACACAAATATAACGTGTTTTTACCCCAATGGTGCGAGCAAAGTAGTATCTGTGTGCACATGTGTCCTCATTAGTGTCAGTAATTTTGCTCGTGAACCATCATGACGCATCCGACCAAAAATGTATTTTTTAATTGTACAATGCGAGTTATTATGTGAACGTAGGTAAATAGTCTGGATGTCAGAAGTCATAATGGCTCACTAGTGTAGAAACGAGTACTTTAGTCAGAAACATGATTCTGGGGGTTTTATTGGTTTCTGATGAGGTTAGCACTGTCACCTTGCACCTCCAGGGTCTGGGTTCGATTCCCACCACGGGTCTGTGTGCATGGAGTTTGCATGTTCTCCCCCATGTGCTTGGTGGGTTTCCTCCGCGTACTCCGGTTTCCTCCCACAGTCCAAAGACATGCAGATTAGGCTGATGGGCGTTCCCAAATTGGCCATAGTGTGTGAATGATTGGCACCCCATCTAGGGTGCACCCAGCCTTGTGCCCTAAGCAGAAAACATGATCATCTTTCCACCAAAGGAGATAGTGTGTGTGTGTGTGTGTGTGTGTGTGAAAACATTGTAAAAACAGAGACAGGGATTAAAATTAAGGTAGGCCTTTGGATGTGGTCTTTCTCCCAAATGTCACTTCTGCCTCAGTGTTACTGAACATGATGGAGAAGAGCATGCATATATGGGATAAAAAAAAAAATGACAATCATGGTGCCTGTCATTGATAAGTAGAGCGCGTTATCTCTGCTATACTCTGCATTTATCTCGACAGACAGCCTGCCTGAGTCTGACGTCAGGAAACGCGCACACACGCACACACACACGCGCGCGGGCACACACATGCTGATAGCCAGTTGTAGACGTGTGATCCCCTGCACCTCTCTCATCTTCATTTCTCCTCTTTCTCTTTAAGTCTGCCCCAGAAAACAACTTTTCCCCCCCCTCCCCTTCTGCATTTGCTCATCTTTCCTCCCTGCTTTGCCCCAGAAAGCAGCCAGCTACTGTATGGCTCTCCACCATTCATCATGGGACCCTGAGACCGTTCCTATCTTTGCCATTTCTGTCCCTCCATCCAACCATCAGTCCTTTCTTCCTCCTTCTGCTGGAGCCACAGAGCATACAAACAGATGTGTACAGACGCCCCATGATACACCATCGTCTCCAGTGGCGATTAATGCACTGCCTTAAATAGACGGCCGCTGCATGCGGTACTGCACGCAACTTCTTAGATATGAATATTAGATCTCAGTCAGAGTTGGAACTCACAGAGAGAATAAAAATAAGTATTAATGTGTTCTGGGAAAAAACAAACAAATAAATATACACATGCAAATGGACAAAAAACATGGTATCGGTGCTAAAGTGTCTCACCTCCTGTAAGTGAAAAAGACAGTTTTTCATAATACTTAATTTTTCATAATACTTCTTCGGATCGATAAATATGCTTAACATTTATATTTTTATCAAAAATAGTTAAAAAGAAACACATTTGCTAAGTACAATTTCATGTCCTTTTTTTAAAAATATTGTTATTGAAACTTGGTGATTTAGATTTCACATGAAAAGACACAAACCTGAAAAAGTCTATTATTCTAAAATGCAAAATTGTTACGATATTGCAGAAATTGATTTGACATGGTTACGGACACTACAGATTTTTTTTGAGTGGGCGGGGTCGAGGGGGATCTTTAAATTTACATGAAATGGTTTCATTTCAGCACCCATTTTTAACAGGTCATATACTTCTAGAAATGTACACCAATTTTAGTATCAGTACTAATAAGGAAATATGAATTATTTGCATTTTAAATTATTATTATTTGAAGCGAGACGGTATAACACTGGAAAATGGCCATTTTGGGGGCACATACTGTATAAAATCATCTCTTTAGCAACTTGAGATTTTTAGGGAAGCAAGGTGGGTCACTACTTCTGAAGTTGAATAAACTTCAGAAGTAGCTTCTTTGGAGCACACACGGTTTTTTTATTATACGTATAACACAAGATAAATAAAATCAGCATAAAAACTATGCTCTGGCCAGTTGGCCTACATCTCTAATAATAAATGCTGAACGATAAGCCAATCTCCCTTTTCTCGCTCTGATCATTCACTCTGCAGTAGACGTAATTGCAGTTCAGATGTAGTAGAGGAGGGACTGCACTCCGAGTGTTGCCTCATTCATACCGAGGATCAGTAACATCCTGGAATGCGGTTCATCCAGGCCAACTTGCCATTTATCAGTAACAATAACACCTTTATGAATCACTTGAGTTTCATTCAACAGACGACCAGAAAACGTCATATCGAGTTACAGCTCATGATTTGTTGAACTCTGACTCTGCAGAGATGAGACATCTAGGCCTGATTAATGTCTATCTTTAGATTCTGGTTCCGAAAAAGCAATTTTTTAATGTATTTATTTATTTTTTAACGATACCGGCTGGCCTCCGAGTGGCGCAGTGGTAAAGTGCTCGCTCTATCATCCGGAGATCGCCAGTTCGATTCCTGGGTGATGCTGTAACCTCTTGCAGCCGGAGGTCTAGAGAGAGCTGATTGGCCGAGCTCTCTCAGAGGGGAGGGATGAGAGGTACTTAGTGCTCCCACATTAATCACGGCGCTACAGCCAGTCAGGGGCGTCTGTGAGCTCGCGCAACGGAGGGAGCGGATAGCGCTGTCCTCCGAGTGTGTGACTCCGCCCCCAACGGTGCGCGAGCGAGCAGTTCGAAAAGATGCGGTCGGCTGGCGTCACGTTCGGAGGAAACACGTGATAGTCTTCACCCTCCCGGCTGTGTGGTAGTAGTAGCCTTAATGTGGAGCCCCCTAGTGACGGGGAGGAATTGGACACGACTAAATTACGGAGAAAATCGGGGAAAAACCCCCCCCCCCCCAAATAAATAAATAAATAAATGATACTGGCTGAATATATCTGGCGCGGTGAACGTCACAGCCAGGAAGCTCGACCTCTCGGTCTTAACTGACTGCAGTTCTGCGAAGTTGTTCGCTTTCCTGCTACTGATTCAGCTCCTACAAGGCCTGTTCATTAACTGATGGATTCATGCGCAGCGCAGGGCTGGGAGTGGAGAATACAACACGGGTAATCCTAAGAATGGCAGCAATGTACAAAAGACTATAAACAGCAACAAGCGTAAACATTAGGCTTTCTGTGAAGCTCTTTTAGGGAAACAAAGACTGAGAAAACTTTGGAGGGAACAAGTCATTCATTCATTCATCTTCTATACCGCTTATCCTGTGTACAGCCCATCGCAGGTGACTTGGGGCACGAGACGGGACGTACACCCTAGACAGGGTCCCAATCCATCGCTGGGCACACACACAGACACACACACACTACGGGCAATTTGTGAATGCCACGTAACTTAATCTGCATGTCTGAGAGGAAACCGGAGTAGCCAAAGGAAACCCACCAAGCACACAGACCCTGAGGTGGGAATCGAACCCTCGACTCTGAAGATGCGAGGACTTGGTATTAACCAAATGTATACTGAATTTGGTCAGCAGGAAGTCACTGGAACATGCTTGAAGATAAGAATTATGCAAAACTGTGGAGGAAACATTGGTATCTTGAGCAGCACTGCCATGCCGTGACTAGGGAAGAAGTTATCATGAGCTCAAACAGGAAGTGTGGAATTGTCTCACTGTGCATGATGCAAAGTGGTGCAAAATTCAAATGTACTGTATGTTCAGTCATGGGGCAAAATCCTATGCACATCACAGAGTGATCCGTTGTCACAGCAGAACCGATTGGTAACAGGGAGTGAGGTTTAGAAACAAAATTTTACTTGATACCTCTCCTCGCGGTACACCCCTCGCCTACTTGGGAGGTTAGGGTTCGTCTGCATGTCCACAGGCACATCAGGTGATGAATTCTTCCCTCCCTGGACATATACCCATCGTTTCATGTCCAGTTTCGTACAGGCTCAACAACTAATCATATCTAAGCAGGTGAGGCTCTGTACTGATGAGCAGTTCCACTAAGCTTGTTTACCATCCTTTACATTAATTACCATGGATAGTGTGGAGTGTGCTGAGTAGGATTTACCAATCATACCCGCATTACCCAATTACATACGGAAATGCACTTGTATTATGCAGTATATCTGCAAAAGGGTGCAGCATACAGCAGGACGTTAATGGAAATTTATATTGTTTTTGTTTTCTAAGGCTAATATCTGCATAAACAAACTGCTTAGAACTGTCAAATGCACTGGAAAGTGGCGTTACCAGACTAGCCATTAGCATTGTCTGAAACACAACAGATGGTACACGGTGACCACGCCCAGGCGCCGATACCAACCAACAATCAGACGAAGCTCACTGTAATAAATATTTACTCTGCTGTCCTGTCTTGTCTTTGAGGTCACAGAGCCCTGCAGTGTTCTCTTTTGAGACGCTCGTGTTTTCTTTCCAGATGCTCATGCACAGCAGTTGCGTTGCTGTGGGAGGCCGTTTCACTTTTACGCAGCATGCATTATATTAGGGCTCTGTTTAAAGAATCTCAACGCTTTTTGACGATGAGGTTCAGGCTTTTTGGGATAAAGTCTGTGTGTGTGTGTGTGCAGTGTTTTGACTCACTTCACTCAGATGACCTTCTTTACATTTACTTTGATGCGTTATTCCAGTACTAATTATACAGGGGCAGGTTGTTGATCTAGTATATATTCTATCACCAGGGACCGTCCAATACAATATTATCACGATACCTACAGTACTGTAGGTGGCAATTCGATTTGTATTGTGATTCTGTACTGCGAAAAATAAGTGCTGTGAAAAAGTATTTGCCCCCTTCAGAAATGTTTGTTTTTTGCATATTTGTCAGATTTAAATGATTTATTAAACTAATTTTAATAATACACAAATAAATTTAAAATATATTGTATTTATTAAGGGAAAAAAGCTGTCCGAACCTGCCTGGCCCTATGTGAAAAAGCCATTGTCCCTAAACCCTATAACTGGCTGTGCCACCCAGGAAGGGGGCAAATACTTTTTCACATCACTGTCTATTCAATTTTGTTACTGTTCTAAACAAACTTGGCAAACAATTTGCTCCTACCACATGGTAGCGCGGAAGGATTTTAGAGGGATGGCAACATTTCAGCAGTTTTAGTGGTTTATGGTGTTTTTATGGCCCTCCATATGTCTAAACAGATTTGTTTTATAATCCTTAGATTGTGACGGCATACGGATCATGTTTGTGCACTCGTTGTCTAAATGGCATGTAAGAAATTAGCCGAAGAAATGCACATAATGGCCAAACAAATGGTGGTGCCATATCCAGTGTTATTCACCATCAGCCATGCTTGATACAGTATGTTTAGAATTTGAGTAATAAAAGGGGTAGTTAGTGTTTATTCATCAAATCTTGATCAAAATGTCCTGTGTAATGATTACCGTGTACATTTTGTTGACATTCCTTTGTTACGAGAAAAGGAGCGGCTGACGGGGAACTTTTGTATAAGTGTTTAAGTAATAAATATGCATGTGACACTGTAACATTCCAGACCCGAAGGGGTTTTTCAGGGTTCTCTGGTTTCTTTCTACCTCCTAAAAACATGCCAGTTTTTGGATTGGCTTGGTAAGGACAAGTGTAAATGTGTTCATCCCTATTGCATTGTACTGTATCTCCGCTTCATGCCAACTGATTCTTCCTCCTGCCATAAGTGTTAATTGTAACAAATCCTGATCTACTGATTTCCGAGATAGTAGCAGTGGATCCTGTCTCTCCGACTACACCTCTAGCTGTAGCCCTGGCACCGAAACGAGCATTAATCCGACAGAGCAGACTGTTATAAAAACCTCTTGGCATGTTCAGTTTTCACAGGGAGGAGAGGAGAAAGCTGAGGGAGAGAGCAATGGGGAAAGGAGGTGCGTGCAAGGATGAGCAGAGGGAGGATCACCGAGAGGAAGGGCAGCTCATAGCTTTATATAAGTTCCTGGCTGTGACATGGCATCAGCTTATAGAGGGTCTTGTAAACACAGCACAGGCACCATGTGTCCACGCCATATTTGCACCGTGGTTCTGGTAAACAGACACACAATGTCTTATTCAGTCCACACCGTTCATTCTATTCAGCAGTATACTGTAGTAGAGCGTTACCTGCATCTCATTACCTGGGGAATGTGTTGCAGTGCGGATAGAAATGTTCGGAAGATGAAGGCAATGTTGTGCTTTCAGTGCAGCACAAAATATGAAGAAATTAAACCTGCTACCCGTATACAGTACAGTATGCCCCCAGCAATACGCACATATACAAGCATTCACCCACACGCTTTCAATGCCATATCTGGTGCTTTAGGATTAAATGAATTTCATTGACCTAGTTACTGTTTTTTTTTTTTTTTGTGCTCACCAAAAGGAAAGCGTACAGAACTGACATGCCATGCATACTGTGTGTTTTTTTTTTTTTGTTTGTCTTTTTAATTGAGCACATGCTTTAATTGAGGGATTTCTCATTAGGGAAAGATTATATGCCTCCTCTCCAAATGAATGACACATATCTGGTTCTGTTTGCATGATGGTGTGTGTTCGGTTACGTCTTCAAAGGATCCTTTGAAAGAAGTCAAATCTAACCCAAAACAAATCAGTGTGGGAGGGTAAATTGCATTGCATTGCTGCCTTTCACCTTCCAGGGTTTTCCCCAGTTTTTTAACTCTGACCGACCACACTAGTAGATGGATCAGTGTAAATTTCCCCTAGATATGAATAGGTGTTCTTATGCTGCCTTATAATGTGATGTTCTGGCATCCCAGAAAAGCTCATGTTTCCATCTAAGGGTTCTGGAGATCTGTCCTGGCTCCGCAGACAACCTGAATTACAGAATATAAATGAATGGGTGAAGTCGAGCTGCTTATTGGACATGATATTGTTCCTTGGACGTAAAAGTGCAAAAATGTATTCTTGAGGTTCTCAAATCAGCTATGAGGAATGACGTGGTTGAATAAGAGTGACGCAGATATTCTAAATGAAATGAAAGCTGCATGCTCATTGCTCATACTGACCACATAAATATGGGCTTTTATAAAAAACTCTTTACATTTTTGACTCTTTGAAATCATCCATCGCAAATATATGCTGCCTTTCTGAAAGCAAGTCTAAACTATATGTAAACAATATTTAATATATACTGTATGGTACATAACATAGAAATAACATACTGTACATTTCAGATGCTTTTTATGTTGTTGTAGACTTTGTCTGATTTAGTTTAAAGGTGTCAGATGACAGAGAATCTACAGTAAATGTGAGAAATGTGGATTCTGGATGTGTGTTTATTGAGCTGCATTAAATAAGCCATTTTCATGGCTCAAATATTGTCCCTGTGGGATGGCACAAATACAATCCCGGCTGCACTGGAACAAAAGCACTGCGTGGACGTTAAATCCCATCTTTACAGATCGAACAACAGGGTTTTCAAAGCCGATATACTGTACAAGCTATGAAGGCTGTGATCACGTACAGAGAAAAGTGAAGTGACATAAATCCCATTTTCTGCCTAAATGTGGCATAAAATCCGATTTTATGGTGGTGTTCAAGTGCACGTCTGATCTTTCCTAATGTGATTTGAGATATACAGTATATACACTATATATAAATGGTTAATGAGATACTTGTGCAATACGTGGCTGTGTAAACATATCACAGACAGGAATGCATGATTGTCCACATTTCTCTTCACAACACACATTTACTTCAAGAGAGATTTGCGGCTTTCTGTCTGCTTCACCAAGCAGGTAACCTTCCATTAAAGATAACACAGAAACATCTACCGTTAATTAGTGTTTGCTTAATTATAGTGATGTTGTCGTTAACAATCAGTAATTTTAAATAAAAGGAATGCGGGAAGAGATTGAATGCTGGGTTTTCAAATCATATACAGTATATATACATGTGTGTATGTATGTGTGTGTGTGTATATATATATATATATATATAT
>QMIH01000116.1:639134-659971 GCA_003987875.1 Clarias batrachus
AGGCAAGCCTCTCATTAACCAGCTGGGCCACGTAGGCCACTCCTACATTTAAGAACACACATACACACACACACACACACACACACACACACACACACACACACACACACACACACACACACACACGCGCACACACACACACGCACACCCTTAACTCTCTTGAGAACCAAATGAAATAAAAGCATCCATTGTTATTTGTCCCTTGCGTGATCAGGACAGATATTTGCACCGCCGAGTATTCATGGTAAACAAACCTCGGTGGTGCAACCTCCTGCCATCCCTCAGACAGATTAAGAGCTTAGAGGAAGCCTTGCGACTCCCAGCACCAGCACACAGCTCTTATCTTCACACAATTACCCGAAAGGGCGACACCAGCTAATAGGAGACTCGTGTTTCCCGCTGGAAAACATTCCTGTTTGTTGTATTAGATCTGCTGAATGAATGTTTAAGTGTCTATTGGCATTTTTAAAGTCATAATGCCATTAATATCACGAGGATCCACTGTATAAACAAATCCGTGTCATTTCTGTAATTTAGAAATGAAAATTTTTCCACTTGAAAACCTTCAGCTTTCTACACTACGTTATGTTGCATGTTTTCATGTAGCGGTGAGAGTTTTAGTGATCCACAAAGTGCCTGAAGGATTTGGGGCAACTGAATAAACTCTTCTCCTCCTCCGTTTTTCGCCGACTCCACATAAGCACTACATACACATTCTCAGCATGAAATTCTGCTGCATGATAAAACAATCCGAGCTCTCTAATTAATCTCATTTATACAGTAAGTGGCAAGTTAAAGCTGATCTATGAAGCACTTTAAAGGGGAAATAAATCATTGCACTCCCTTTTTTGGGGAGGATTTACAAATATGGCATAGTAGCTGATGAGAGTTAATTAGCAGTAGTAATGATTTAATAATACCGCTGCTTATACATACATTTGAAGTGAATAAATATGGTTCATACACTTTTTTTTGCCTTATTGGACCTTATACGAGGCATACGGTATACTGTGTATGTATATTAGAGATTGTCCTTTTTTTATTTAAAAAATACCAACCAAATTGTGTTTGTGCTGCACGAGAAATATACAGTCTTATGCAAAAGTTTAGGCATCCCTTGATAAATAACCAATTTTGATGATTCTTTTTTTCAACTGAAAAGATGTTAACACAGTCTCTCTCTGAGTGTCCGCAAGTGTGTGCACAAGGTTTGAAGAGTCAAAGTTTTTGTAAAGCTATCATTGACATTTACTAATGCCAGCTGCTGCCATGCATCAGATCTAACGAGCTGATTAAGGTCTGAAACCTTGTAAAAAGTATCTGAGACTCTGGAACTCTCTTAGGGTGCCCAAACTTTTTCACAGTGCCACATGCACAGATGGTAAAAAATGTTTAATTTATGACATAAAAAGTAGCTACGCATCAATGTTTGCGACGAGCAAGCTAAATTTTTTAAATTCATTTTATCTTGATAAACGAGCAAGCTCTTGACATACGAGTAGTACGCGTGCACTTTGTTTGCCGAACGTCACGTGATCACAACTGAGCCAATTGTTCTTCTCTCTCTCGTGCGGTGGGATTATGGCTAATCTCCCATGCACGTGTGTCACGCATACAGTCAACATCCGTGCCCGCGAGTACTAATTACTGTAACATTGTGATCACGTGTACAGCATGTGCATGCACGAAAAGCGTTGTTTTATTCTGTACTGTGCAAGCGTAGTGACCGTGCTTTAGTAACTGTACTGCAACACCGGCCCGTGTGACGAAAAAGGTTAAAAAGGGTGTAGCAGTGCGGGAGATCAAGCTGTTTAACGTCAATACAACATCACATTTCCACAAAATCATTAAAAGGAGGATGCAGCAAGTGTCTAGAGGTGGAGAGGTTCTTTGTTAAAGAAGTTTGCCCCTTATTTTGGCAGATCTTAATGCAAGTATACGACAACTATTGATGCAGTGTTCACATGCGGCATTGGATTTCTGTTCCGTACAAGTAGTATGAAGCTGAAGGTGGGTGGTCCTTGGCCTACTAAGTTCTTTCAGCCTCCTCACTTGGAATGTATACTCCAGTTTATACAGCAATTAAATTAGCCAAGCTCAGAGTCTGAGCACTCATCCCTTCTCTGTAGAGATTACCGCCTCCCTGTCTGGGCTGCATCCAGTTCATTGATTAGTGCTGCCTCCCAGCACCAACACACCATACTGCCTGGAAGCTTCACCCTTTAACAGAGAGCGTGCATGTATTGTCACATAGGAAATTAGACATTTTTGCTGGGGTCATGTGAACGAACACGGCAAAGAAAATCACCATTAAAACCACCTCTCTATATCTCTGATATATTCTTTCCCTGTCCCTCCTTTCCCTCCTTTTTTCCCATTCCTTAGTCTTGTTGTGACTGACAGTACAGTATTGCCATGTGTTAAATCATCACTGACAGCCAGGAGAAAGAGGATGTTAGTGTGTAGTGGAAAAGAGTGACAAAAGTGATACAGACAGAAAGAATAAAGAAGACATTGCATGCTTGGGTTAATGTGAGAGAAGGTGCGAGACAAAGGGAGAAAGACGGCGTGACCGATTTATTGCTGTGTAGTGGATAAACTGCCCAGGCATTCATTTGAAACTAGTAAGAATGCTAGGGGATACATTACATGTTTAATGACCCAGTGCTTTTCAACTCCGCTTAAACAAGCCTCCTTTTTCGTGTACTGTAAGTAACTGGACAGGTTTGATCAAGCAAGAAAAGGTTTCTAGTTAAGCCTGAATGTTGCATTTATGGTGCAAGATAAATCCTTCTTGGCAGTTTTGAACAAAAGATGCAATCAGTATTTACAATATAACAAATACTTTGTGTACGTTTTTGTTAAATTACATGCATTTTAAACGGCATAAAAATATTATCTGAACTTGTTTAGGTCATACCAGTGTGAATTGTATTATTTTGCAAAACACTATAAATCCACTTCTCACAGTTTTGTCAAATTTGATGAATCAGCTCATCTGATTTTTTTTTTTTTTTTCCTGGCAATGTAAATATACAATTTATTATTAAAAAGTTATAATACTTTGTTTTGTGTATTCACCTACTGTACCTCAATAACTTTGTGTAAAAAGGTTTAAGTTTTGTTCATGAGATCATGAGAAACAATGCAGAATGAAAATACATCAACAATGCATCATCGGATTGTCATCATCATCACATCATCAGCACCTTCTCCCCTTTGTAAAGTGATGGCAGTATTTTAGTATAGAAGTCCATGACTGCTGAGTAAACCAAAAATAGTTTGTACCCCCATCTAAGGCAGCTCTGACTTTACACACAACCGTGTACACAAGATGCAGTAAGTGGTATAGGCGATGGATGGATGGATGGATGGATGGATGGATGGATGGATGGATGGATATTTGCCATATATTTTGGATATTTTGCAGTGTTTATGTCAAGCCTAAGTCTCCTGAATCCTTTTGTGTTATTGGATAGAGTTCTAATTTGCCAGTCATGCTCAGTATAATAAAACCTATACAGCTGAGCAGGAAAGGGTTAACGACCTTGCTAAGAGCAGCCTCTCTGGCAGCCCTGGGTTTTGAGCTCATAGAACATCTAAATCTCCTCTCATTGAATTTCATCGTAGAGTTATTGTTAATGAAATCTTTTTTTTTTTTCCTTTTTTTTTTAATTGAGATAGCGGATCTTTGTGAGAAGACGTAATGGGAAATAAAGGTCCTGATTATTTTATTGTGATCTGTCATCTTTCAGCTGTGGGTGAAGGATGTGCATAAGATGATCCAAAAAGCTAAAACAGTGGTCTCATTACTGGTCTCGGGAAATGTATTAAAATCTACTTCCTGTCTGAAGCTGTAATAATGAGCTTCTCTCTCTCTCTCTCTCTGCATGTATGACCTGGGTTACGTTTTCTTTTTTCTCCCCTATTATTGATTTTCCCTTAATAGGTTCTTACATGATAGACGGGCCTGATAATTTGATCATAACACACTTTACTACTGTATGATGCTTGATTTGGGAACCGCTCCTCCTTAAGTGTTAAAGGGGCCGTTTGTTACTGTATGTTAGAGCCCTTTTTCTCTGCATTTAAACCTAAAAGCACTGTCGATCCCTTTTCCCTCCTTATCTCTAATCGCAAAGCATTAACTCTGGTGCAAGGTTTGTCTGTTAAAAGCAAAATGATGGCTTCTTGTTATTCCCTGGTTTCATTTTAAGAGCTGATCTTAATATGATAAACTAATGAGTATTATCTTATCATACAGTATTATTATTTATACAGCATGTCATCCGTAGTTTCATTATCTTTATTCTTAAATAGGGAATAATTTATCGTATATCCTATGAGTATTATTATAACCTAATTACACTCCAGTATGGCACTGAAGTGTATTTAGGATTCTATTAAGTGCTTCATCTGATTTAATAAAAATTCATTAAACTGACCCAGAGATCTTTAAATTAGTGTCCCGGACCTTTTTTACATTTTTGATCCATGTGTTCACATTCTTTAAGAACACAAAAGAGAGAAAGAACGGTTGGTTGAGAGGAGGGGTGCGTGGTATTTTTGGGGCGTGCCATGCCCATGCAGGGCGAGCCGGGTGCTTTGTTGCCTTGCCTGGGTGAAAGGCGTTCTGTGTCTCAGTAAGGCTTTCTTTGTGTGCGAGGTCCCTTTATCGTCTGATGAAATAGACGAGTCGCACTTTCAGAGAGAGCAGTGGGCCTCCCGAGCCTGGGAGAAAGAGGACGGGAAATAAAACGAAACGAGAGAGAATAGAAATGAGACGGAGAAAGAGGCGTGATGAGAAGCAGTGGTGTGCTTCGGTCACTTCTACAGTGATTTCAATATCTATTTTTAAAATCTGAAATCTCGACAGCTTATTTAACCCCAGACTATACAAACAAGATCATTATGTCCAGAGTCACACTAGGTTTATTAAGTAGTGCACTAGATAGAGATATTTATAAATCATGTCTGGAATATCTGCACTGCAGTACTGTTTAAGTGTCTAAACGATGTAGCTGAGGGGACACTGAGCATCCTGATGCGCTTTGCATTTGAACAGAATAAAGAGTAGATATAGTGCACTCGCTCATCGTCTATACCTCTTTATCCAGTATTCTGGGTCGCGGGGGGCCTGGAACAGATCTTGGTAGGTTTAAGGCACGAGGCGGGGTACACCCTTGATGGGGTGCCAGTCCATAGCAGGGTACATACACACACAACCACACTCATTCACCAACTACGGGCAATAGACTAACCTGTATGTCTTTGGACTGTGGGAGGAAACCGGAGTACCTGGAGTAAACCCACCAATCTTCTCAAACATCCAAACTCCACGCACACATACTGTACCCTGAGGCGGGAATCGAACCCGGACCCATGAGGTGCAAAGCAACAGTGCTAAACACTACGCCACTATGCTGCACCAGTAGCCTATACATCACGTTTTTTTTTTTTTTTTAAACCGGCTGAATCCAAATAGTCTTCTAGTGCTGTAGGACATCTGACTCAATTATCAGCTCATCGAAAGTGGTTCTTTTAGATCCATTTTAGATTTCCTACTCAAACCGGTCTGGCTGTTGTCCCCTGACCTCCAGCATTTACCGTACGTGGCATGCTCAGCTGACGCTCATCAGATCTTTCTGTTTATTGTGCCATTCTTGGTAAACTTTACATACTGTCATTCAAAGAAAAAGCCCAAGAGCTGAACAGTTCCTGAACTACACAAACCAGCCTATCAGGCTCCAACAACTGTGTAAGATTTCCCCGTTCTGAAATTCGATGCGAGCGTTAACTCCGATTCCGTGATTAGTAGTGGGTCAGTGCTTCTGGAGATTAGAGGGTTCACACATGGATAATCAGTCCTCGGGGATCTCCGTACAGAGCTCGATAGTGTAGCGATATCGGAGCGCAATATCGCACTCACACGTAATTGGTCATTTTAATGAAAAAATTAGCAGCCTGCTG
Organism: Clarias batrachus; assembly: GCA_003987875.1. Classification (NCBI taxonomy): domain Eukaryota; kingdom Metazoa; phylum Chordata; class Actinopteri; order Siluriformes; family Clariidae; genus Clarias; species Clarias batrachus. The sequence continues at coordinate 645,105 of QMIH01000116.1, forward strand.
CCTCTCTTTTTAAAATTAAAATTTTCTATCAACTCTTTTAAGCAGTAGACTAACGAGCTTAGAGCCGGACACTGATATACCGTAGGCAAGCGCTAGGTGATGATTGTTTCCGTTGTACAACTCTTCTGATTGGATAGCTCCAGTGCTGAAGATAAGCTTGATATACTGTAAGGAGATGAGCACTGATCTGACCTTAATACCAAACAGACGTCAGTATGAGGGACGCACACCTTCTCAGTCTGTGTTTTTTTTTTTTCAAGCACTAAGCATTGAATGTTTTTTTCGCCAAGTGGCTGCCTTTAAGTGTATTCATTGTAGACAAAGGTCACTAGAGCAGGAGACACATTGGTGTTGGGCCAGTGGAGGATATTTTGTTTAGTCAACTATAATTAGTTCTTCTCAAGTGTGAGCAGTTCCACTGAGGCCTTGAAAGTTTCTGCGTGTTAAACACAGACAAACTTGATAAGACCTGCAACAAATGTGTAACGATACGAATGGTTAGAACTGTCGCCTTGTATCTCCAGGGTCCGGGTTCGATTCCCGTCTCCGTGTGCATGGAGTTTGCCTCCCCGTGCTTGGAGGGTATCCTCTGGGTTCTCCAGTTTCCTCCCACAGTCCAAAGACATGCAGATTGGGCTAATTGACGTTTCCAAATTGCCTGTAGTGTGTGAATGAGTGTATGTGTTTGTGCACTGCGATGTATTGGCACCCTGTCTAGGGTGTAACCCACCTTGTGCTGTAAGTCTCCTGGGATAGGCTCCAGGCCCCCTGTGACCCTGTATACAGGATAAAGCGGTATAGACAATGAGTGAGCGACTCCGGTGCTGATCCGATTAATATTGATATTCTGGAAGTATCATGATTTGACGAATCCCTCTTGTATAAATATTATTATGTACAAATATCTATCTATCTATCTCTCTCTCTCTCTATTGAACCTTAAAAAAAAGTCATCATAATACGAAAGTTTTATACATTAGTTTTATTCAACATCCTCTATAATTATTATTTTTAAACAAACTTGGCAAATAATTCACTCCTGCCTTACAGGATGCCAGTGTGAGAATAGAGTACACCACCTGTAGGATTATAAAGAAACGGTGACGTTTTACTGCTTGAGCACGTACAGTATTGTTCAACTGTGAGCATGTAAGACTAATTAACACACATGGTTTTCGAGACCGATTCAAGAGTGTGAAATGAGACTAATGTACTAATCAGAGGATTGTTAACGAGCGCAACTTTTGATAATGTAACCCTAAAAAATGCGCCTAAATTTGCACCACTTAGGAACAGAATGGGTTCCGATGTGATCAGTCAATTGCGGACACTGGCTGATCGACCGGTGCGTCTATATTATAAACGTTAAAAATCGATTTTGGAGTCAGTGTAGCTAAACGTGCATCGGCACACAACAGAATTGGGATTCAGAACTGAATCGATTTTTTTTTCCCTCATCTGTAAACAATAAGGGTCTAAATGTCTGTCTGTCCACAGCCTGGCTGAAGAGTACGACAATAGATGCTGGGTAAGAAGCCCTAACCTAACAAACCTCTTCCTCATTGAAAAAGGAAGTAAAAGCAAGGAAGGAATCGATCCCATTCCTGGGTGGAGCAGAGCAAACTCACCTCACACTCCTATATTCCTGAAAGTGGTCCAGATTTCCTAGAAAGATTTATTAAATCTAAACAAGCCTAAGTTCAGTCGAGGTTCTGGCATGGGCAGACACAATCCCTTCCACTGAAAGTTTGGATTGTGAGCAATCCTGCCTACTCAGTTATTATTTAGTTTGCATCTGTCTGTGAAATGTTTAAAACAGATCCGTTTCCCAAAATATAAATAAAATGACTTAAATCATCGAGATTCTGGCGGTACTGCATTAACGCAGCTCCTGAATGCCTGAATGAATAAGCCCCGATGCAAATGCGCATCTGCAAGCTTTTTCCGCCCACTCTTGCCCACATGGCAGTAAAAATAAAACTGTCTACTACTGTGGTTTTTATTTATTTTTTTGTCTGGTTCCACTTGATCACAGACCTAAAGCACACGTCCACCACAGGTTTTGTTTCTGACCATCAAGCAGAAGTCAGTCCTGAGGGATCCCATATATTTTTTTAATCCTTTATTTGTTTATGGAACTTAACAACTTTTTAGAGCCTAAGAGTCATGTTTGGTTTGATCTTTTTCCACCATTGTACATGTAATCACATTAGACCTGTAATAAAGGCACCATTTTGACAATCATGGTGTATTTCACAATCATTACTTGTTTGCTAATTACAGTATGTGACAATAGTGTACGCATTAATTGATTCCATTGGCACAAGACAAAAAGAATACATCATTTTTTTGATGATGTATTCTAAAAAAGTTGAAAGGAGCAGAAGGATTGAGAGGGCAGGATTCAAACCGATGAAACGACGACACATTCCACTGCGTTTGAATAGCTAATTCTCCTTTTGTGAACCTTTCATTACTAATCAGTTTGGAAAAGTTTCGAGTGCAAAAAAAAAAAAAAAATAGGGAAATGTGCTGCTGTCGTCCTTTCAAAGCCTCCCCGCAGAAGATCCGACCCCGGGCCCGGATTTGAAATGAAAAGACCAGGAATTTATGTCTGATATGTGGTGCAGTCCAGATGGAGCATCGATTCATCCTGGTTCAGAATGAGATCCAGAGAGCGAGCGAGCGAGCGAGAAAGAGAGAGGAATGTGTAGAGGCTCCTAAGGGACGTGCTTTGTGTCACCATTGAATAGACTTATGTATGCATTGGGTGCCGAGGGTGTAACGGTCTCCCTTTTGTTGTACATCATCATCCCTGCTAAGCCTATCATGACTGCGGCAAACCTCCTCCCTGGGAATGGTAGCACATACTGTATGTAGTGACTTTCGAGAAACTTGTGCATTTGACGACGGGGCATAGCTCCAGCCGCACGTGTTCCCAGTAGTGAAATGGACGTTGTGTTGTTCAGTTGTTGGAAATGGGTCTCTTGAAGGAGGAAGAAGTATTCATAGTTAGAGACAGCACCAAGTAACACGCCGTATGCAGTCTATATTATTACGAAAGCTATGTCATTCTGGTAGTGTACAGTGTCAACATTACACGGAAAAATCGTCCCCTTTTCCAGGAGTCTGCAGCAACCTTTGTTCCGGGAGTATGTTTGAGAATCCGCGTGAACGATATAAATACTGTCTACAAAAAGGCAGTGCACACACACTACGAACACTTACATTACGCGTACAATGGTTTCAGATTTATTATGCATCATAATGAGTAGGAATATGGGAATCACCAAAGATCACACAGGACAACGTTATCATGATACCTACAGTAGGTGGTGATTCGATTTGTATTGCGATACTGATAGCATCACGACTTTATAACTATCCCAATTCAATATTAACAATAAATTTTTTTTTTTTTTTTTGGAAGTCAGTATGATACATGAATGAGTGTTGCGGTATGTACCTTAAACAATTTTATCCCCCGTCTATATCATAGTCAGGCAATTAAATATACACTACCTCAGACATCTTTTATGAGTGACACTAAGGGAAGAAAGTACGGTCTTGTTTACAACCCAAAACCCTAAGACAATTATGCTCTATTTGACTCCCTTTCAACCATATATGCTAATTGCGCCGCTGGGATTTAAACTCACAAAGCTGTTTATTTAAACAAGATTCCCATTTGGAATTGTTGAATAGTATGCGAGTCTTTAGGATGTGAATCTAGTAGTAGAGTTGGAAATCTGCTTTGGCTAAGGCCTTGCATAATGACTCGTTCAGGTTCTTCAGACAGAAAATCTGCCCCAGGCACTGCGCATAGGATCAGTAATCTGGGTGAGTATAGCCCGAAGGGTAACAGACCCTTTTTTACAAAAAGATCTGCATGCATTTTGGCAATACGTATCGGACTAGCATGATCGTTTAGCTGAACGACCAAGCTGAAGGCAGTATTACGAGTTTTACAGGATTCCAACTGGATCATGACCGTGTCAAAGCAACCAATGACGTCTATGACCACAGGCTGTAGAGCATGTCGACCGTCACGTCATGAGTGGGGCTTGAGACTAGCACTCGCCTCACATTTAGCCTGTGGCTAATACTCCTGCTAATCGTCCTAGGACTGCAACGATTCATTGGATAATTGATTCATTAATTGATCACTAATAGGAAAGCCAATGGTCCAAAATAATACTTAAAATTAACTGTCAAGATGTAAATCTCACTCAAAAGTCGTGAAGTCGTGCTATTTGGCATTATGTACACATGCACATATATAACATAGTCTTAAGCATCTGGTATCTAGTTTCTCACGGATGTACAGTACGTTACGGTGGCCGAGAAGTGCAAAACAACTTAACAAAATGAAAACAAAATAACAAATTAAAACCCATGATAACAAAACCCAAAACAAAATAACAAATTCAAAAACAAAATAACAAAACCCAAAACTAATTTGTTATTTTGTTTTGCGTTTTGTTAATTTGTTTTCGGTTTTGCTATTTTGATTTTTAGTTTGTTGTTTTGTTAATTTGGTTTGCACCTCTCGGCCGTTCAGAAACGAAGCGGAAAAGGTAGGTATAGTTTGCGAATKAAATTCTTACCGCTGATTGGACGAGACATCTGTCACTCAAGATATACAGGACGTACTGTAGCGGCGGTAGATTCGTGTGTGTATGAATGTGCAAACATGTACTGTCCTTATTGTGGTTTCAAAAATCCAAATTTTTGCAGTTCTTGTGGATTTTTTTTTTCTTTTAAAAGAGACACACAGCAGTTCGGAAACTAATCTTTATAACGTGATATGTCATCAGCATATCCAAAATGACGGCATATGAATGTCCGTCCTCAAAGTAACGTTGAATAAATTCCATTTCCTTGCTTTCTAATGAAAAATGTAATTATTTTCTTAGTTTTGCACACCGAAAAAATTGTTTTAAAATGAAGCAGAACACACAAGAAACAAAGTTATAGACACAATTTCCTACTTCCTGTTTATCTTGATTAAGATTATGTCTTTATTTGATCTTAATTTGTTATTTTGTCTTTGAATGTTATTTTGTTTTCGGTTTTGTGAAGTTGTTTTGCACTTCACGGGCACCGTAGTACATGCTAGGTTTATCAGTTAGACAGGTGTACATATCAAACGTCTTCTACACACTCAGTAACAGCACACGGATCTGGAAGTCGGTAGAAATCTACCAAGTCAGCTTATTAAAGTAGCGTATTAAGTATACTCTTTATGTGTATAATGGCGTTGTATAGGAGAGCTTGACAAGATGTGGTGCCGTATTTCCGTTGCCACAATACGTGAACAGCGCTCTTACAGAATTTCTTCCCAAACTTTAAAAACTGCAAAAAGAAACGGTGTAAGGGTCTATTGGTTTGGTTCTTTCAGAAATTGGCGGTCAAAGGAAGAAGAAGATGAGGAACCTGGTGATGGTAGCTTTTTTTTTTTTTCTCGAGGTAATGATTAGCGGCATGACCAAGCAGCGTAATTAGCACGGAGTGGTTAGCCTGTGGTTAGCCCATTCTAAATGAACAATTTGTGTCAGAAAAATGCCCTTTTATTTGTCTGGCCCTTTATAAGAGATGCATCTCAGCAGTTTACACAGAGTTCTAATGTACGGTATATGTACTGTACCGGCAGATGGTTGGACAGCCTTATTAGCTGCTGTTCTATTGGAGCTCTTATGAGTTTGTCACTTCATTATACACTACTCACAATAAGTTAAGGATATTGTGAGAGACTCGGAGGATGTCATACATACGGTGTTTGTTTCACTTCAGACATTTTTGGGATAGGAAGGCAATTGTATTGGGGTGATAGACACACCTCATTTAGTTTTTTCCATGTAATGGTCTCATTGTGTACGGGTGTGCCTTATATTGGGGCCAATACCAAAAGACAACCCTTTTCAATGTGGCATCAATTTCAACATTCTGTGGGTATAAAAAGCTGGTATTGTCAGCAAGTCATCCCAAGTGCATCATTCAAACAGTCTTGAACACATGATGTCACTTGACGGACGAGCAGCGCCACCTGGCCATGGCGCGCCTTCAGGTCGGTGGCAGGCAGTCAGATGTTGCTCGTGATCTTGGTGTGTCTCAAAGTGTCATCAGCAGACTTGCATCAAGATGCAGAACTACTGGCAGAGTTCATGACAGACCCACGAGTGACAGACCGCAACGATGACCAGTACCTAAGGACCTGTGCACTCGGACATCTTTATACAACTGCCACACAGCTGCAGGCCCGTTTACGAGATGTGAGGGGTACTAGGGTTTCCAGACAAACCATTCGCAACCGGTGACTCCACTGACACCAAGACACCGCCGTGAACGTTTGCAGTGGACGCAAGACCATGTGACCTGGACAATGCAGCAGTGGTCTACCGTCCTGTTCACTGATGAGTGTCGGGTCACCGTTGCTGGAGAAGGCGAGGTGAGCGATACGTTGAGGTTAACATGGTCCCCAGGGTTTGGTCTGGTGGAGGAGGTGCAACAGTCTGGGCAGGCATCACCAGTCAGTGCTGACAGATTTGGTTATCGTAGATGGCTCAATCACTGCACGTTCTTACCTCAGAGACATCATAGAACCCATCATAAACCCCCAATTCCGCCAGCACACCCCCAACTTTCTCTTCATGGATGATAATGCTCCATCACATCGTGGCAGAATTGTCCCAGCTCGACTTCAGGATGTTGGAGTGCCTCATATGGTATGGCCAACAATACAGTATGCCCTGTCCTGAACCCCATAGAGCACGTCTGGGACCAGTTGAAGCAGAGACTGGGTGATCGTACCCGACCCCCACGTGACCTGGCAGAACTGCGTGTAGCACTTGTGGAAGAGTGGAACACATCACCTCAGAACAACATCATGAGGCTCGTGAGGAGCACGAGACGTCGCTGTCAAGCTGTCATTGCGGCAAATGGTGGAAACACCCGCTACTGACAATGTCAATTTTTGTTATTTGGGGCGATCCTTGTTATTGTCTAAATTTATGGGGTAATAAATATTAAACTAATGAAAATATTTCTTCTCATACATTATTAGTAATTTCATTCAAATTCAGAGCAAACAGAAAAAGCACTCATGTAAATAACAATGTCCCTAACTTCTTGTGAGTAGTGTAATCTGTCGCTGCGGTCCCATAAGTGGTGATAGAAACAGTACCCGAGACTACATTGCTGATAACCCGATACCATAATACCACATCTACATCTACATCTACTCTACTTTACATACCTTTCTCACATGTCACGCTTATTAATTTGCCAGAGAAAAGCTGTACGGTAACCGAAGACTCGTGTTCTTAACATTAAACGTCTCTGCATGAAACCGACATGAGGAAGTGTCCTACCCAAACTGTTTCATGTATTTTTATCAAAAAATTTCCAACACAGTAACATGATCATTTGACCTCTAATGCTTTGTTTAAGGCACTTCTGCATTACCTTTAAGGTGCGTTCACAGTATCTACTGAAAGAATGACTTGTGCAAATTCAACACACACAAAGGCCTGCCCTTAGAATTCCTTTAGAAGGTGCTTGTTCAAGGATGTGACTGCAAAACCTTTTATCCCTGAACAAGATTTCTTTTGATCTTTCAAGCACATTTTTTTTCCCTCCTGGTTCAAACTCTTCTGCTCCTGATATTCTGCAGTTATGTACAGTGATTGCATAAGCATTTATCCTTGCCTTGATCTTTTCTGCATATTAAAGCTCTTCAACCTAATTATGCTTTTCTGCCAGGTCTGGAATCACAGAGGGTGAATACTTACGCAACTGCTTTTGTGTCTCAGCAAAATATAGATATATAATAATAATTCTCCGTCAAATTATACACACTGTCCAAATATCACATGGGTATGAGGGGAAACCGTGTGTGTGTGTACGTGTGTACGTGTGTGTGTGTACGTGTGTACGTGTGTGTGTGTGTGTGTATGTGTGTATGTGTGTGTGTGTGTGTGTGTGTGTGTGTGTGTATGCGTGTGTATGTGTGTGTGTGTCAAAATCTTATGCGACGAAAAGCAAACCCATATCCATTTATCAGTGTGTGCATTTGTGAAAGCTTTTTGTTAAATTCTCTTTTGTTATGGTGTGTGTGTTCCGCATTCCACTAAATCGTTAAGTTTGCGTGAATATGTGTGTTGTTCAAACAAGAAACTTTCCAATCTACCATGGCAGCCACCTGCCCACCTGCCCACATGCACACATGCACGCTCACACACATGCGCACACACACTGCGATTGAGAGAGAATTAAACACACACAAAGGAGCAAAACTATTGGGAATTATTTAAATACATCCATACACACTTTTTTGGACTGGATTGTTTTCTTTCTTTGAGTTGAAAGCAACGATGATCGGGCCCAAGCACCTGCGCCATCACCGACTGGGCGCACCAGAAAGACAGTGTACACTGTGGGAACATGCATTTACTGTACAGGGGACATGCCAACACCCCTCAATCAATCGTCTATACCGCTTTATCCTGTATACACGGGTGTGAGGTTCTGGAACCCATCCCAGAGGCTTAGACAAGGAGGCCATGTACACCTTGGATAGGGCATATAAACCACACATTCCAACTCTTATTCACACACAATGGGTAATTTGGGAACACCAATCAGCCTAATCTGACTGTCTTTGGACTTTGTGAGGAAACCAAAGGACCCGGAGGAAACCTCACCAAGCACGGAGAGAACATGCAAGCTCCATGCACACAGACCCGAGGTGGGAATCAAACCCAGAACCTGCAGGTGCAAGGCAACAGCGATGACCACTAGATCACCGCAAACTACAGTATGACGTCACTCAATGTGATGTCACTCAGGAAGTTATTGCTACTTTTCAACATAAGTTTGAGAGATCAAAAATCCTAATGACATTTTGTCTTCTCTTAGACTCCCAATCCTTAGAAGAGCAAGAGGGCCCTTAACACACTATGATATAATAGAGCTTGATAGTGATGGTGATGGTGCTTGGGTTCCAATTATTTCAAATAGACAGTATTTTTTTTTCGACTTAAAGATTTCACACTATTCTGTATAGCAAAACAGTTAATGAAAATATTCAGAACTTTGCTTAAGAAATGAGAAAAACTGGTAATTTCACATGTCAATGAATGTGGGCATTTATTCAGTAAAAATAATCAACAAATTCTGGAAGATAGCCAGAGACCCCTCTTGCAAAGACTTCACACCGGATCAGACATTTTAGCGACGCGTGGGTGTAGTGTAAGCAAGATTCACAACATTTTTGAGTCTGTTCTACTCAGTGGATGTTTATATATATATAAATATAATATGTAGTTCTGTCTGAGAGAGAGACTTTTAATTTGTAGACTATTGATCCTGATAGAGAATAAATCAGAATGCAGAGCTGGGTTGTGATTCCCTCCATCACTCCAGTGAACACACAGGATATCATATATAAAATGACATCAGTCTTATCAGTGAGCTTCACAGCGCATAAACAGCATACGCATCTTAAGATCAACTGTTCAGAGGAGATTATGGAATATTTTGGATGCCTTCAGCATTGTTTTACAATGTAGGTAGAATTATCAGGAAATGCCATGGAATTAAAAGGTGTATCCAGACATATGACTGATAGTAGTATCATGTACTCTTTTTTTTTTTATGACGTTTATGACATCACTATTAAAATAGCATTATGCAGATGTCATAGTGCTTTGGCCCTAATAATCACAAGCGACAGTCCCTAGCAAAAGTATTCATACTACTTGAACTTTTCCACATTTTGTCTCTCGTTAATTACGAATGTAAATGTATTTTATTGGGATTTTATGAGATAGACCAACACGAAATTGTCATGGGTGGTCCGCGTCGGGCAGGCATGGAGGACCCAAAAGCAGACAACAACTGAACTGAAAGTCTTTATTAGTTAAAACGTATGTTTAAGTATACATAAAGCACTGGTTAAAGATAAAGAGAAGCTTGAGTATTCAATGAAGGTGGTGGCGAGCGAGAGGCACTGGAGATCTGAGTGACAAGATGACTGCGGCATCCAACGTGCAGCGTGAAGGCAGGTGCGGACAGAAGCGCTGAAGAGAAGTACTCAATTCCTGAAGTGCATACCTGAAGTCCGTGTTGTAATAAATCCAGCGGGCTAGACAAAGTCGTGGTCGTGAAGCGGAAGCAGGAGATCAAAGCCGGGAGTTCGGTCAGCGTAGAGAACAGGTTTAATCCGCGAGGCGAGAAGCGTGAAAAAGGGGAAGAAGTCCGCAATGCGAGGGCGAGAATATAACTTGACGTGAGGCACGAGAAAACTGGGCTATGAGCACGCAATAATTCGGCAGCTAATGGTTGCTTGATGAAGAGTTTAAATAGGCAGAGGTGATAAACTGAGATAGAGAACAGGTGATCCAACATTATACTAAGCTCTGGTCCCATGTCAAGCTTAAGACCTATGCCGACCATCTCAACTTTCATGTTCAGCTTAAGAGCGAGTGCTCCACTCCATCTGTCCACAGGCTTACTTCTGGTGACATCGACACAGCAGGGTGGAGCGGCTGCCCCGGACCTCCTGTTAGACACATCAGGAACAGAGCCTCTCTCAGCATCCTCCCAGGGTCACTGATGGGGATGACATTTTTCCCAACAACACTCAGAGGCATACTCTAGAACGCCAGGTGGCGTCCGTGGGGGGGAGGTACTGTCACACCACGCCAGGTCATGCCCAATGTCTCCAGACAGGCCATGCTCACCTGCAAAATGGAAAGAGTGGAGTGGAGTGTGGATTGGATGAGCAGGTGAGCATGGCCTGTCTGGAGACATTGGGCATGACCTGGCATGGTGTGACAGAAATGGTACACAGTTTCATTAGTAGCTACATTTACTGCACATGGACAGTATTTTTTCAATCCGATTTACATCATTACAATTAGAGGCTCCAACTTGCAGTAATAGTTTACTGTGCATGGACGCAGGTCTGATAAGATGTGCGTTTACTTTCAGTATGCTCATATAGAATCGTTTTTTTTAGTTTGTCTTGCGTAACGTGGTTCCGCTCATCATGAAGCAATTCATCTGCTGGAAATTATAATGAAGAAGAAAAGGAATTTTTCTCCAACTTTGCGGTCACAGGATTGAACTTTTCCGATAAATCCCGCATCAAGATCGTTAGGATCGGTTACAAGAATTCAGTCTCGTCTGTGGTTGGTTAGATACTTAATTATGTATGATCTGGCGGGCCAGTTAGTGCTCCTTTCCTCAGCCAGAGAGATCCAGTGGATGAACGTTAACCCAGGTGAGAGAGACGTGTTGAGGTGTCAATGAGTTTACTGATCAAGAATACACGTTAAATTTCCTTCCTGGAAACTCATGTCACCTAATTTTGTAGGAAGAATAGAATTATTCCAACAAGAGTGAAAAAATCTGATCAATGTTTACATCATTAATATTTACGTACTGAATGTATTCAGTACATTCAGTGGGAAACATTCCAGTTAATAATGAATTCTGATCGGGCCAGTTTTGGTCAGACTGTTCCTATTGAGGTGTTCACTCACTGCAGTTTAATGCAGTTTTACTTCACACACACATACATACATACACACACACAGGGACAGACGCGAAGGCGGGACTCAAAGCCTCGACCCTGGAGGTGTGAGGCCACAGTGCTGATCACTACGCCACCGTGTCGCCTCAATTTCACAGCTTTCACCTATTAGGATTTTATTGATTTCACAACATATATGCATGTGCGGTCATGCTTGACTCAGATGTGCAAGTGAGGAGGAATGTATTTAAGCTCTCACACTCTCTGTTTGACAAACGGTGGAAAAGAAAAAAAGAAAAGGGAACCTGTTTACACAGAAGCAATACTAAATAAACTCATTTTTCTATGTAATCTGCAGGCTGGAGAAGTTCTGCCTTTTCTCGATGTAATACATTTTCTTGTTTGTAAGTCTGTAAAAATAAAGCAGCTCGTACATCTTGTCCTGTGACTCAGGATGTTCACCACACCGTGCTGGAATGACATCACTTTAATGTGTTTCTCATGTTTTGGTACTGTATCTAGGTGGGCCACATCTCTGGCGTGTGTTTTCTCTTTCTCTATTAAAATGGGAAATGAGTAATCGCTGGACCCTTTGCTCTTCCACACACTTTCCAGCTGCTTGGCCATGAAATGACTCAGGAGGCTGTAGGTATTAGCAGTGTGCTATTTACACTCGGAATAAGCAGGTCCGGATTGAGGCTCGCGAGCGTTAAACATCGGTTCTTGTAGCTCTGATCAGGCGCATCAGCAAGATGGGTTTCCAAAAAAGGCTCCGGTGCAGGAGGGAACATCAGGGAACTTTAAATAACTACAGTGACTCGAACGTTGCTTAGGAATCTTTATAAATAAACTCATTGCTCTCTCTCTCTCTCTCTCTTTACTTTTGCCCTATTGTTTTCAATTCTCAAATCATAGTCAACACCTGCAAATACCTATTTTTTGTGCATATCCTGATTCATTACTGCACTAAACCTGCGCTAATAAGAAGTATAATTACTAATGTGTAATTTTACATAGAAGAATGTTAACATAATGGTAAAAAGCTTTTTATTTCACATTTACATAAGAGGTGTGTTGATTTGGAGCGGTCAGCTCAGGTGTTTATTTTATAGATGTCAGCTCACTTTCTTTTTCTGAAACATGACAAGGTTTTTTTGTTGTTGTTGTTTTAAACTTAATTATAAACAGTAAACATGTACCACCTGTTGCTCTTTGATGTTATGTTTAATGTTGTGACTTTGAAGACTCATTCTAAAAAAAATGTTGAATCGTCATAGCAACCGTATCCATTCCAAAGATTATGCGATTAAAGTTTGTAAGTTGTTATATTACACTGCCTGGCCAGAAAAAATAAAAATAAACTATCGGGCAGCATCTAGCAAAGAAAACAACTTAGGAGATTTGAAACGACTGGAACTGGGTTAAGAACCCTTCAGAACATTATGCACACCTGGAAGGATAGTGCTGAACCGTCAACTTGTGGAAGAAATGTGGTCAAGACTAAACACTAATCGCTTGGTGAAGTTGGTTAAAAAATAAATATGATATTTTTAATAGTAAATGTAAGACCATTTCTATACACACACAATGGGATTGGGTCTAAACAGCTGCATGTCCATAAGAAAACCACTTGTTAGTGTACCTAGTCAGAAAAAATGCTTCAATTTGCTAGGGGTCATAAATTTTGGAATTTGGAGCAATGGAAAAAAGGTCATGTGGTCTAATAAGTCCAGAGCGACAAGTGCATCAGGGTAAGAAAGAAAGCGCATGAAGCGATGCACCAGACCGTGTGCTTTTGCAGGGCGTATAATGTGCATTAACATTGCCTTTTCAGTTGATGCTACTACAAGCACTACTTTTCATAATAATGTAGTAATAATAACAATAATAATAATAATAATCAGCAAACACACAAGCACGCTGTGATATAATATAATGTGATAAAGCATTGAACACTGGACATATTTAAAGCAGCTCCAGAATTAATATCACAAATTGATTGTGGTGACACTGTAAAAAAAAATGTTGTTTTCTATCCTCACATCTGCTTTTCTATCATTCTTTTTTTTTTAGACGGCAATAAGAAGACGAGGGAGCCGGGAAACATTCAAAGACAAAAAATCTCTTTCTCAGGTTGGTGTTTTTTTTTTTTTTTTTAGAACGCAAATACACACACAAACATATTCGCATCCTGTCAGTCTGCTGCTTTTTTTTTTTTTTACCCAGAGGCTGCATGTGAACATACCGGAACAAACGCTGTCATATATAATTGACAGCGTGTCTAAATTTATCATAAAGTAAAAAGATCAAATATAAACCCAGATACTCTTGACATACTCTGAAACTCTGCGTTGAAGTTGATGAACAGTATTGAGTGACAGCTTAAAACCAATGTAGCAAACCTGACAGAAATAATATTTGCACACGCATCATGATCACAGTTAACTAGGCAGTTGATTTAAACTGATTGATCCAAATCAGAATCTTCTATTTTCCAAGAGTCGCTGTAGTTGAAGCAAGAGACTCTACCGTGCCTGAAAACAGAAATGTGTGCCTTTAAAACTAAAATTTAAAACACTTTTAGTTAAAAATCTCCTGATGATTTTAGAGACTTCCTCATCACCAGAGGGTTGAAACTAAACTAAATGTCGCTCTTCAAATAAGCGCTGAAACTTAGTTTGGTTAATAGTTGACACTCCTGTCTAGGGATAGGAATCACCAGTCACCTCCCAATACGATATCATCATAATACCTAGGTGTCGATTCGATTAAAATGCAAGTCTATAAGTATCAAGATTTTTATAAACATTCCGATCCAATAGAAAATCTTTCCCTGAAAATTTTAAATCTTTAAAAAGTTTGATGGTTAATTAAATGTAGCCCATTTCTTATAACATTCTCACTTAAAAGTCAAGGGCAGCATTTAAACAATATACACTTACCTAAAGGATTATTAGGAACACCATACTAATACGGTGTTTGACCCCCTTTCACCTTCAGAACTGCCTTAATTCTACGTGGCATTGATTCAGCAAGGTGCTGAAAGCATTCTTTAGAAACTTTGGCCCATATTGATAGGATAGCATGTTGCAGTTGATGGAGATTTGTGTGATGCACATCCAGGGCACGAAGCTCCTGTTCCACCACATCCCAAAGATGCTCTATTGGGTTGAGATCTGGTGACTGTGGGGGCCATTTTAGTACAGTGAACTCATTGTCATGTTCAAGAAACCAATTTGAAATGATTGGAGCTTTGTGACATGGTGCGTTATCCTGCTGGAAGTAGCCATCAGAGGATGAGTACATGGTGGTCATAAAGGGATGGACATGG
>QMIH01000116.1:660398-685840 GCA_003987875.1 Clarias batrachus
AGGCATTTTCCCCCACAGGACTGCCCCATACTGGATGTTTTTCCCTTTTCACACCATTCTTTGTAAACCCTAGAAATGGTTGTGYGTGAAAATCCCAGTAACTGAGCAGATTGTGAAATACTCAGACCGGCCCGWCTGGCACCAACAACCATGCCACGCTCGAAATTGCTTAAATCACCTTTCTTTCCCATTCTGACGTTCGGTTTGGAGTTCAGGAGATTCTCTTGACTAGATCCACACCCCTAAATGCATTGAAGCAACTGCCATGTGATTGGTTGATTAGATAATTGCATTTAATGAGAAATAGAACAGATGTTCCTAATAATCCTTTGAGTGTAAACTAACTTCAAAACACATATCTCCGTCATCCACCGTAATTATTGTTTTGAACAAACTTAGCAAATAAACTCTACCACATGAGATCAAAATATGGTAATTAAGATTTAATAAGATTAAAAAAAGAAACGACAACGTTGAGTGCCGGTGAGCACACAGGCGCATGCGGCTTTTAGTGCGGGTACATGGGACTTTTTTCATTTCATTAGCGCTTATGTGCATCACCATCATGTAAGTGATGTAAGAGTGTGTAATGAGTGGGTTTGAAACTAATTTGCTCATAGAGATTAATATACTAATTCAGAAAATTTAACACTTCCCAACTCAAAGTTATTTTTAAAAAGAGTAAAAGTGTTTTCAATGTGTTGGCTAAATTATATAAATTTCTAGTACAATGAAGGAGCACGGTCCACTGCCTGTTTTTAAAGATAAGTAGGGATAAAAAGAATTATGCTTTATGGTAATATAAAAAATACTCACTTTTTCATTTTGGTTATAATAGGCAAAAAAAATAAATTATTCGTAGGATAGTAATTTATCAAGCATAATAAATGATTGTACATTTTACACTACCGTGTATTGTTCTTTCCTTCTGGTGCAGGAGGATAGTGCTGACCTGCGATGTCAGCTGCAGTTCTCTAAAGAAGAGTCAGCCCTAATGCGCAAGAAGATGGCCAAGCTAGGCCGAGAGAAAGATGAGCTGGAGCAAGAGCTGCAGAAATACAAGTCTGTGTACGGGGACGTGGATAGCCCCTTACCCCTGGCCGAGGCACCGGGTGGTGGGCCGCACAGTACGCGTGAAGCTGAACTCCGTCTACGCCTTAAGCTTGTAGAGGAAGAGGCCAATATTCTGGGTCGAAAGATTGTAGAGCTTGAAGTAGAAAACCGAGGCTTGCGGGCTGAGAACGAGGACCTGCGCTGCCAGTATGAGCGCGATTGCTTCGGTCGTGAACCCTTCTCCAGTGTGCCTACATCTCCATTTGGTGCAGACGCTCCAGAGTCTGCAACTGAGCTGCGGCGCCATTTGCAGTTTGTGGAGGAAGAGGCTGAGCTGCTACGCCGCTCCATTTCCGAGATCGAGGACCGCAATAAACAACTGACCACCGAGCTCAATCGCTTTAAATTTGGACCTTCGGATGGTGAGGCCGAGGAGGTAGAGGGTGCTTTGGCCATGCTGAAGTCTGGAAACAGTGGTGCAAGCATGCCGATGAGTGGCATCGTGTCCCTACAGGAAGAGCTGAAATCTGCCCGGATGCAGATAAATGAACTGAGCGGTAAGGTGATGAAGCTGCAGTACGAAAACCGCGTACTGATTTCAAACATGCAACGCTGCGACCTGGCTGCACACCTGGGCATTCACTCTGCAAGTCCTCGTGACAGCGATGCCGACAGCGACGCAGGACGCAGGGATGCTGAGGAGGACGAGACAGGACGGCTCTTGCTGCTTCACCCCAAACGAGAAGGTCCAGTGGGTGGAGAGAGTGACTCTGAGGACCTGTTCGAGAAGACCGCCACCTCAGGTTTTGGGAGCGCTGGGAAGGGCTCAGACGTAGGTGAGCTTGGACCGGTGGAGCTCACAAAGCGGAGACGGGAGGATCGCGAGATGCTTGGCGGTATTAAACGGGAGGCTGAGCGGCTAGGAAAGACCGTGGAGAGGCTCATCTCGGACACAAACAGTCTGATCTGCGAGGGGCGACTTGTCGTGACCGGAGCCGACTCGGTGGGGGAGGGATCTGACTTCAGGGGTGACGGAGATTCTGCTGAATCCAAGCCTGACTCTCAGTCTCAGGTGCTAGATGCCATCAATGCTCGCATGCGGACATTCCGGGGAGAGCTTTATGCCTTCATGGAGAAAGTGGACCACCTGGGCGAAGGTCTGAGGGACCGCAGCGACGATCTTTCGCCAATGCCTAATCTAACCGAGTCGAGCAGCTTTTTGTCATCGGTCACATCCATGTCCCGCGACTCGCCTATTGGAACTCTGGGAAGGGACCTGTCGACAGACTTTCAGGTAGATCATATTTTACACAAGCCTGGCAGCGCCTCCTGTCATTGCTACATCGAGACATGATTAAGCTCACATAATGCTGCTTCCTTTCTTTCTAGCAAATGGTTAAATCTTTATATTAGACGAAACCCAACAAGCAAAACTAATCAGCTAATCATGCCTGGCATGTACAGTACCCCTTAAGGAGAAATCTACCACGAACCCAAAATTGTTTGTATTAGTTTCATACTATTAGGTGAATATGGAGTGGGTACTTAATTCATTTGATAACACTTTGTTCATATTAGTTATAATTTAAGGCAGTATTCTTGCTTCCAGACATAAATAATGGCATGTCTAAGCATGGAACTCATTTACAGCTTGACAGCCCACGTTGCAGTTTCATTGCTTCGGTCATGAAAAGCATTTCAGCTTGCACACTCCATTTTTTTATTTTTTATTTTACTTCAGAAATTTTAAGCTGTGAATTTGCAAACTTTTTTTTTTCAGTGAGATGAGTGCTAATTTCCATTCCAGAGTATCCGAAGAGTAAATATACAAAAAAGTGTGTGCAATAACAGGCGTTGATTGGGTACTGTATAATTGGAGGTTTTATAAAATGGGAGAAATCTATACTGTACATAGTTACTTATCACACCATCCAAGTCCATTAAAGACCTTCCCAAACCCTCCCACACAGTCACACCCAGACCCTTATTAATGTTGTTGTCTGTACAAACCTGAATCTACCCATGCATCTGCAGGTACCCTCTTCTAGTTGTCCTTGCTTGAACCTCTGGGTCAGGTTTAGGGTCCAGAATTGGGTGGAAAGTCTCCCTATAATGTCTCACCAAACATACACTGGCCTGGCTGAAAAGAATCCACAGTTTCAGAAGTGTCCTATTGATGGCCTGCATTAGGCTAAGAAACGTCCAATGCACTTGAAAGGATAGTGGTGAGCTGTCAACTTTGCAGAAGTAACGTGGCAGAAGAAAACCGTGAGTGACTGTGATCTCCTGGTGAAGTCGAAGCATAAAAATCCGACAGTAGACATG
Organism: Clarias batrachus; assembly: GCA_003987875.1. Taxonomy (NCBI): domain Eukaryota; kingdom Metazoa; phylum Chordata; class Actinopteri; order Siluriformes; family Clariidae; genus Clarias; species Clarias batrachus. The sequence goes on from QMIH01000116.1 coordinate 663,777, forward strand.
TAAATGAATCTGGGAACATGAAGGAGTCATGTTCTAGAGTATAGTCACTCTACCAAGTGTGGGCATCTAGGAGCTCATGTATGTCAGAGAGGGTAGGTTGCACTTTGCTCCGAGTGCGATGTGCTGCTGTAATATCGAATGAGCAAAGGTTTGCATGATGAGTTTGGCAGACTTAATGTCCTACAGGAAGCCTGTGTTAGCCTGCACCATTTGTTGCTGCTATCTGCTGGCTAGTGGGTGGAACCATATTAAGGTCATGTGGTTAAAACCTATTTTCCTACTAGCCCGGGTTAGAACACACCTTTCAGAAGAGTCCTGCCCGGCTTTATTTTTAGTCAATGAGATTTCTTTATCAGATGTGATACAATGGTCTTTGTAGTGATGATTGGGTTTGAATTTCAAAATTCATCCAGTTGCTCAAACACTAAAAAAACAAAACAACGCACTGCAGTTTTTAAACGTCATCACATTTTGTACACTTAAAGCATACACCAGTACAGGCATTACATTAAAGCATTACATTAAGCATGACCTGTATGTTGTATATTATTGTGATGTCAGATATAACTCAGTGGTTCATAATAAATCTTTGACGTATGTTTAAGACTTTTGGCTAAGAACTGCATCACATACAGTATGCATGCTGCTTTTTTACAGTTTGGCTGAAGTGTGCGCGCACACACATGGCACACAGACACACCCACGTGCGTGCATGTCTTTGGTGCTAAGCACAATGCGGTTGTTGATTTTTAGGCTCATGTATTCCTCATTGCATGCGCTTCATAACAAGTGTTTTGCGTTCTTTTTTTCTCCCGGCCCCTTCTCTCCCTCTTTCTCTCTCTCTCTTTCTCTCTCTCTCTCTCTTACTCTTTCTTTCTCTCTCTCTCTCTCTTTCATTCTTTCTTTGTGTTTCCTTCAGATGTTTCAGCCCATGATTCTGTTCATTTTCATCCTCGTCCTTTTCTCGTCTCTTTCCTACGCCACTATCTTCAAGTTGGTTTTCCTTTTCGCGCTTTTCTTCGTCCTGTAGCCCGCTCTGCCTGTTTCTATCTCTGTGCATTTAGTCTTGATCCATCACGGTTTCATCGCCATCTCTTATGTTCTTGTGCTTTTTCTGTCTTTTTCTTTTGAATATATTTTAAGCAGTACTCATTTCCGTACTATTATTTTGAATTCAGTGTCTTATCGTGTGAATTTTCCGTTTGTTGTCGTTCACCAATCAACTCCATGCACCTCCTTCCCCTCGTTACCTCCCTCTCCACTCTCCACCACCACACTCCTTGACCCCCCCCCCTACCACCCCTGTCCACCCGTCCTCTCCTCCTCCCTTTCCTCCCTCTCCTCCCTCCCTCCCTCACTCACAGTCCGGCCGGAGGCAGGAGTTCGAGTGGTCCCTAGGCCGGCGGAATGGCCCGGAGGCGCCTGCGCTCAGTAGATACGGCAGGCCCCACTGTGTCAGAGCCGAGGTCAGTGCCTCGTCCATCTCCCTCCTGCGCTTAAGAAAGCGCTGAAGACTTTTATTCATGTTACACTTAAAAAATAATAATAATAATAATAAAGTCCTGAAAAAGCACTGACATGGAAAATGGGAGCTTCTGACATGATTTCTCCAGAATATTATTTTTTATGGTTTGACTACTAAAACCATAGTGAATAATGAATGCATGCCCTCTTTGTTAGGTTTCTAGGAAAAATCCCCCCTGAAATAATAATAACTGAATATTTTTATATTGAAATATTTATGATTTGTTTAACAATTCTGAACCCAATGAGTTGGTTGGTGTTGTATTTCCATCGTTCCCATGATCATACAGTATGATATAATACTCTGAAACAGTACCAGTCTAAAGTTTAGACACACTAGTCTACAAGTTTGATAGATGAATACTGGAGATTTCAAAACTATGAAACAGCACACATGTCATTAGGTAATTAAATAACAACAACAACAGTTGTTATTTTAAGACACGGAGGTAGGAAGAACAGTTCTTGTAAGAACAGTATTGTCAAGAGCATTTGCAAAACCCATAAAGCACCATGATGAAACTGGCTCTCATGAAGACCATTCCGGAAAACCAAGAACAAATCTAGGGCTGTCAATATTACCATGAACGCATGTGATTTAATCGAGAAACTCGATTTTTTTCTAGAATTACGATTTTTTTTAAAAACACAAATTAATTATGTGACCAATTTTGGCCCTAATGGCTTCCCACAATCACAGCACGGTTACCTGGCTGTGTGTGATAATGACACGTTTATAATAACGCATGTAATAAGATGATTGAGGAAACACCAGGTGCTGAATGACAAGTTTCATTATAAATAAAAATGATGGGAGATGAGAGTTTGAATTATTTTTACAAGAATACATCATGCATAAGATGTGGGAGATGAGGGTGGTGGCTCAGGCAGCTAAGGCTCTAGGTTGTTTATTTTCAGATCTGGGAATCAGGGTTCGAGTATTGCCGTCAGTGGGTTGCCACACCCCATGCTACCCAGCCACTGCATGCAGTGCTGTCCCATTCGAGAGATTTGAATTTAACATTTGTTAAATGGTAACGTTTAAGATATTTTAAAACTGCATAATCTGTTTCCTCTAACCAGTTTGTTCTAACATTGCACACTTATAATACAAGTAAATCTGCATATTTTAACATTGTGATTAATCATGATTAATCACACGACGATGACTGCGATTAACTAACTAGATTAAAATTTTGAATCGATTGACAGCACTAACCAAAACTGCAGAGGCGAAGTTCGTTTAGAGTTACCAGCCTCAGAAAGCACCAGTTTACAGCAACTCAGATTAGAGCCGTTAAAGAGAAGGCTTTAAAGAGAGCATACTGTAGGTAGCAGACACATCTCAATATTAACTGTTTAAAATGAGCTTATTGCTTGTTTTGGATGCCCTGAGCATTGTTTTAGAGTGTACAAAGAAATACAAATCAGGAAACATCATGGAATTAGAAGGTGTGTCTAAACTTTTGACTGGTAGTGTATGGAAACGGTCCAATTACGGTGTATACTCAAGTCGGCTAATTACCAATCTGCGAGATGAAAAGCATGATTATGTTGATGGAAGGTTGAATCTTTGGAAACCGATATGTTTGTGCAGAGGCTGCAAATGAGGAGGTCAAGGAGCTGGACTGAGTAAAGTCATCACTTTAGGTAAAGATGATGCAAGGGCTAAAACCCTCTAGCACCATTTAGTTGTAGGGCATTGTGGGTGATGGAGGAAACTGTCATTTCATCCAAGAAGAAATGCATCGTAGCGTGTCAGTGAACCATACAAGCTCAGAAATTCATTGCAAAAAAATTTTTTTTAAATCTTTGACATAATGTCAATTGTAGAGATTAATATCCAGATCATTCAGGGTGGATTTTCCTTTAATTCTATTCCAGTACCGATTCATTAATCTCTTTATAGACAGATATAAAGACGCCAAGCCATATCTGCAATGAAAAAGGGGTGAAGCTTTATAAAAAATGTCCCAAATTATCTTGGTCATGACTAATTACTTATATTAACAATATATGTCTAAGTAATGTCTTTTAGGAATAAAAAAATAGTCCCCACAAAGAACTGTACAGCAGCTGTGAATTTGTTATATGCCTTTTTTCTTTTTCTTTTTTTTTTAATCTCCCCAAGAAATTGCGGGGATTTGACCGTCTGCGCGTTACGCACTGCGCTTGAATAAGACTGGTGGTCACATGATCTCACACCATCGTCCATAGCACACCTTTTTTTTTCTTTTTGCGAAGATCATGCAACTCACATCCTCTGCGCTTAATTTTGGTTGGCTTTGATTTCTCATCACTCATGTACAACTCATTTACCTCAGACGCTCTGGGATAGCGTGTAACACTTTGCTCTTGTACATGTCTGGTGAATGCTGGGATTAGCATGAAGCCTTTGTGTGCTAAATCTGTGCTTGTTTCAGTGGCAGCTCATCCATAGAGGCAGGTGGGGGCAGAGCCTGTCTGTATGTTTATCACACATTTGAGTCGATAAGTTTTTTGCTCAATTGCTCGCTCACAATTGAAAATCTAAAATCCCATAAAAATAATACTTGATGAACAATTTTTAAAAAATTATATTTAATTTTTTTGCGACTTAAGCTGACATTAAATTGGCTTAATTAATTATTTAATTAATCTATTTATTTATTTTTAAACGAGCGCATTCACATCCACATTTAGAGTTATTATTGCACCTAGTGGTCAAACTGGGAACTGCAATATGCAATAACAGGGGCCCATTTGGACACGAATCACACTAAACCATCAGAAGCAGAGAACGACAGTTAACGAGAGGGTTGCCAAGGTAGCATTTTTTCCTCCCACCAAACCGGTTTCATTTAGGAATCATTTAGAGATCTTATTTTGGAATTGAATCTAAGAATTAAATTGTCCACAAGCAGTAACTGCTTAAATTGTCTATGATGCATAAAAGCATTTCCATTGTCATTTCTATTATAAAGAATTGACAAAAAGAAAAAAAAAGGGAATGGTTGGAATATTTATTGTATCTCAGCACATCAGAAACACATGTGCACCAGGGTGACCTAATTTCCCAGAACAGTGGTGGTGAAAATGTGTCTCTCCTTTTCAACGGCTGTTTCAAGCTTTCTGTCTGGTTTTGAGATGTACTTGGGATGGAAATCTTGTTGAAACCTGGCAACCCTTCGTACAGTATACCTTAAATACATGTGAACTAAGGTGCGTGTAAAACTGGTGAAACTGCTTCTTATGGAGATGCTTTAAAAATGGACTAAATAGTAAGTATGAAAAGTCAATTGTGATATTTGCCTTAACTTGAGAGGTTATGTTATAAATATTATATGTTGGCCTGCTCCACTGAAGTCTTATGATCACGAGCTGCTGCTGGTTTGTTCCATGAAGTGCTTCTGCGATTGCATAGAGAATTCCATTGGCATTCACTCTAACCCGTCACTTTTCAAAGAAAATTCTTGGTTTAAAGGTTACGTCATAAAGAGGCCAAAATAACTGCATGTTTACTGTAGAAGTCCTCTAGAATGATCGCTTACAGTTTGTGCCATCACTGCTAGCCTAGGTGCTCGATATATCACATTTATGCCAGCAAAAAATCAAAGCTTGTTTCATGGCTCTTTAGAAACAGAGTGGCATATCAAATTGCCATTTCTGCATGTCTGTCAGTTTATCTGACACTGAGGATGCTGGGAGAGTGTTATTAGGACACAAACTCCCTACAGAGCCACCACTAAGAATCAGGCCACTGACTACAATTCTCATATTTAACTTTAGGAGGAGAACTGAAAAAAAAAAAAAAACCTGCCTCGTACAGTGAGAGATATAGACTATGTATTAACGTACAGCAATAGCAGTGTAATTACTGTATTACCGTATAGTTATTACTGTAATGCGTTATTGCATTCATCCATACATATGGGTGACGTTAAGGCAGGGTAATCACAATGATATTCTCAATCGTGGTCTGAGAGCTTGCCTTCTGTGTTGCGATGACGTCCAGCTCCGGGAGCCGACCCTGTCTGAAGTGGGCACTCCAGCCAGGGAGACACCGTTTTGTCTGGATCTCGAGAGGAGGATGAGAGCAGGACAGGAAGACAGAGACACTCTGCCGCCCTCCATCACTCAGGTACTGTAGGAGCCCCTGTCTGCACGAATGCATGCAAGTTGGAATAAATCATCTGTCTAAATGTTAAAAGTTTCATCTTTAGTTGAAGGCCTTTTTTTATAAATCCGGTATATAAAAATATTAAAATCAGGCTTGTTGTGCAGTTGTTAATAGGGTAGGGATGCATATCAATAGTAAATATATATAAAGCATCTAGGAATCTCTGTAGGCAAGGTAGGGACCGTGGAGGCTAGTGGTGACCATTGTATTTATTCCCATTTGTACAACCGTGGTAGAACCTCCGCTCAACAATCCCACACTATGGGCAATTTGGAAACACCGATTAGCTTAATCTGCATGTCTTTGGACCGTGGGAGGAAACCGAAGAACCGACCAAGCATGGGGAGAACATGCAAACTCCATGCACACAGACCCGACATGGAAATCGAACTCATGACCTGAAGGTGCATGGCGATAGTGCTATCCACTAAGCCAGCGTGCCCTCAAAAGTAAAGGCAAAATAGTGAAAATACAGCATTCCTAGGATTTTCCTTGCCTATTTAAAAATCGTTATAGATTCCACATACTGTACTGTCCAAGGTGCTGAAAGTGCTAATGTTCACAAATATTTTCATTTTATGATCAGATCGTGCTATATGAATCTTACAGGATTTCAATGATTTAAATGCCACATTTAACACGCTGATATTTTACACCAAACTGAATATTAGATTAAGATCAGTGGCAATATTTTACCATACTGAATATTAGATCAGACATCTAATATTACATATTTTGTAATGTGCTACAGCATCTTGCACTGAATATTACATTAGTCATTTTCCCCCCGTTTCTTCCCAGTGTGCTAAAAGATAAATTATATTTATGGAATAAAACACAACGGGGCATGAAATGCAGGTGAAATGCATGTACTGTAACCACAAGGTTGATGGTTTTCCCCTTGTTACCGCATGACCTGAAGTGTTTTATTAATTAAAAAATGATCCATCACTGGCCAAAAAATATGCTGTTGTACTGTCTAGTTACCATTGCATGGGTTAGACAACCTTTTGCAATGTCACAACAACTATTTCCATCCAGAGTTGCATTCTTTAGCCAAGATCTTGCACCGATGATGGGAGAGTCAAGACAAATTCTGTAAAGTCTTCTCCAGCACATCCCAAAGACGTTCTAATGAGATTAAGCTCAATACTCCATGGTGGCTAATTCGTGTATGAAAATGATTCCTCGTGCTCTCAGAACAACTCTTTAAAATCACAATTTGAGCTTTAGGACTACAGTCCTGGAATATGGCCGTGCCATCAGGAAAGTTAAAATCCATAGACGTGTCATTCAATGCATTCAGGTCATCAGCTGACTTCATTTTATTGCAACATAACGTTCCTGAGTTTAGACCTGACCAGCTGAGGCAACCCCAGATCATAACACTGAGGATCATAATACACTACTGAGGATATAATACACAGCTGTTTAGCTTCAATCCTGAGAGTTCTCATCACACTGTGTGAGAAAATATTCTTATTTTTACTCTTAAACATTAGCTGTGATTTCTACTGTCCATTTTTTATGATACTGCTAATTAAATTATCTTTTATTTCATCCCAACAATGACTTTTTTTGGACCTGGGACCTTGGAGTTGGGATCTGGTGGTTCATTGTTAGGTTTCTCTCCGGAAGGCCTGTGTCCAATACCCACCCGAATCTCAGCCACTGGTCCCAAACCCGGATAAAATGGAAGGGTTGTGTCAGGAAGAACCTCCAGTACTTTAAAAGAAAATCTGTTTCCCTGGTGGCAAATCATCTCCCCTAGATTTCTCTTAGGTTTTCTTGTGCTTACTCAGCACTTTTTTTTCTGCACTGGAAAGTTAATTTTCTGCTCCTCTGATCATGGTTTTACACATCTCAGTTCATCAACCTCATTACCCTTTACCACAATTTACCTTAGGAGGAAGAGCTGAGACATCTGGAGGCGCGCCGAGGTCTCGAGTTGCAGGGTCTGCAGGCGCATGAGCCCACATGGCCACAGGAAAGAGCCGTACTGCAACAGGAAGTGCGTCTGTTCCGTCAGAATGCCATCATAGTCTACATGAAGCTGCGCTGGATCCTCATGCACTGGAGGCTCGGGCGCAGGGCGGAAGCGGCCGAGGAGGGAGCGGAGGTCAGTCTGGATGAGAAAGTAACATTTACATGGATATTTGAATACTAGAAACTATGAGGGTAAAAGAGGAAATCCTGTGAGCTCATGAGCAGCAAATCAATAAAGTTGTTCAGCTGGAAAATTAGAACATTTTACTGGAATGCAAAATTTCATACCTCAGTAATAACACTAACAATTTACATTTAGCAGTAAAGCATTTGTCTCGGACATTTTATGCACGTAACAGTTATTCGTTGATTAAGCCATTATCATTAGCTATTCCCGATGAGATCATTCAACCGCTGTCACTTTGCTTTGTCAGTATGAGCGTCTGGAAAGCATCCCAGAGGTTGGGATGATGAGGGAACATGCTGAGGAAGAGCCAGAACGAGAGGACAAAGTGTGTCCACAGGCCGTGTGGGGGGACATCCCTGACCCCGGACCACTCTCACTGTCCCCGGAGAAACTCTATCAGAAACAGGTACAGTGAAACACGCATGCACGGGTGTACAGAACAGACCAGGATCTTTTAAGAACAAAATATGAAATAGAGTAGCATACAGCAGGGCCGCAGAACATATGGCACTTTCTACCTCATTACACTCAGGGTTTTCAGGGGCGGAAGGGTCTGGGACAAAAGGTGTAACCATAAATCTTTATAAGGTTGTGGCCTCGAGGACATGAGCTCGACTCCACTGCCCTAATGCCCTAATGTGACGAATGATATCGGACACTGAACTGGAGGACTTTCCTTCTGTTGAACATATCAGGTTAAATCAAAAACACTTTTGGAACTTTGTTATTGACTTGGTTTTTGTAATAAGAAATCGTGAAGTAAATACTCTATGGACACGTCTCATTTTGTGTTTATATGCATTTGCATTAATATTAAGCATTTTTAATATGTGTATTTTATTTTATGTAGATAAAAATGTTATACATCAATGTAGGACCTTTTATATAGACACACACATATACATCTATGTGTGTCTATATCTATATCTGTCGATCTATACAGTCTTGTGCAAAAGTTTAGGCACCCCTTGATAAATAACAGATCTTGGTCATTTTTTTTTTATTGAAAAGTTGTTAACACCGTCTCTATTGGAAATGGAAAAAATGCACATTATCCTCAGCAAACATTGGTGCATACAGTAGTTACTTTTTATGTCATAATTTGAACAAAGATAAAAAAAAAAAAAAAACATTATTGCGGCACTGTGCAAAAGTTTAGGCGCCCTACATAACCAGTACTTAGTAACACCTCCTCTGGCAGATATCAAAGCTTGCAAATGCTTTTTATAGCCAGCAAAAAGTCTCAATTCTTGTATTTGGGATTTTCTCCCATTCTTCCTTGCAAAAAGCTTCCAGTTCTGGAATATTCTTTGATTCTCATGATCTTGCATGCACAACTCTTTTAAGTTACCTATCAAGGGGTGCCTAAACTTTTGCATAAGACTGTACTGTATGTGTGTGTATACTGTATATATACTACAGTATGCGTATTTATTTAACCCCATAAACCCACTCAGCCATACAATTATGACCTCAGACAGGTTGAACTGAACAGCACTGATCACTATACTCCAGCAAACTGGTGACAGGATCACGCACACTCAGGGTTGACCCATGTGTACAGGGAACAATATAAAGATGCCAGGACAGACATTTTTTATGTCTACTGTTAATGACTGAGCGCGTGTTGAATGGTCGCCCTCGTGTTAAATTGGATGCTCGTCCTCTTTAACACTTGAACATGTTGAAGAGAATAGTTCATGGAGCGAGTCTGTGCCCTCTGTGTGGGATTAGACTCGTGTTAATTAGAACCTCAGGAGACTCAGAGTTAGAAATTGTATTCTGTATAATTGTCTCCCACATTGTTTTCTGGTTCAAAACGATTTCAAGCCGAGTAGGAAAGCACAGAGTTTAGTCACTGATTCACCAAGTATTAGTCATATTCCCATCCCATTCCATGTGACTCACAAGGATTACCTGGGTGCAGTTACATCTATGTTTTGTTTTGCTCTCCCTTAAAAAAAAAAATTTTTAAAGTAGAAGTCACCACAAATTGTCAGACTGACCTAGAGGTCCTGTGAAGAATCTTGACAGCTTAGTATTAAAAAAGTAAAAGAAAATATAAATAAACACAAGCGTGATGACATGTAGTACTAACCGTTAAAGGTTATTGTCAATCCATCTATCCATTATCTATTCCACCTATCCTGTATAGAGTCACATGGATCCTGCAGCCTATCCCCGGGCACAAGGCAGGTACACCCTTCATGGGCTGCCAATCCATCACAGAAACCAGAGTACCTAGAGGAAACACCAAGCATGTAAACTCCATGCATGCCAACAAGATACGGGATTCGAACCCTCAAACATTGAGATGCGATTGACCGTGCTATCCACTAATCCATTATGCCACCTATATAGTATTGTATTTTACGTACAAGTGGGTTGAATACAGCGACATGTTCTCTCCTTGTCCTTGTGCGTTTCCTCATGTTCCCTGGCGTCCTCATACCTCCCAAAATCACGGGTGATTTGGCAACCTTTAAAACACCGAGTAATTGTCGCATCTATTGTTATTTATACTGATGTTTTTCTCTGGTGTCATCTCCTCTTCCTCTCTCCTCTCTCTCTCTCTCTCTCTCTCTCAGGCGGGTGACAGTAGACGCGTCTTTCATGCCCTGCGCTCTCTGCTGGAGGAGTTGAGGGCGGAGCTACGGGAGGAGGCTCAGAGATGCTGTCAGTTGCAGCAGGCGCTGGCTAATGAGAGAGCAGCGTGGGAGATCCAGCGTGCCGAGATGAGGAGCCACATAGCACAGGTACTGACACGACCAAACATTACCTCATACACGGACGAGAACCTGAAAGTATGACGATGTGAAACAGAAGCATACACGCGTGTGAAATGAGCAAAGGTATGACACACACCTGTGTTCGGGTCGTGTCGAGTGTTTCGCATACTGGGATTAGAAAATAAAAAGCGAAATTTCATTTTCAATTGTAAAAGATGCCAATCGTTTTTAGTTTAATATAAGCCAAGAGATGACGATTGTACAGTATATGTGTAAAGTATCAATTTCACTGCCTTTGTATTCATTACAATTTATTATTTCTTTTTTTTTTTTTTTTTTTTGTCAAACATCAAAGAAATTGCTTCATGCTTTCCACAAGGATGAATCAAGTGTTTTACTTTTAATAATAGTCTAATAATTGAGTATTAATCAGTTATTCATTGTAAAAGCATAATTAGCAATATTAATGCACAATCAATGTTTAGCACAAGACTGATGTAACGTCGTCAGTAATCGCTCACTGTGACCATTTTCTTGCCAGGAAAGCTCTTGGCTAGAGATCTCTAAACATGGATTAATGGGCGGAGGACCTACTGTACAGCTGTCTATCAATTTGCTGTGCTCATTAGTTCTCAATTACACCATATTAACAAAAATTCTTGCACCTGGAGGTAAAAAGCGATTAATTTTTTTTAAATGCTTGTATGTTTGTCTGTGTTCCTACATTTCTATCTCATCTCACTAGCTGGAGGAGACGAGAGGAGCGACATTAGTAGGGGGGACGGACTCCTTGTGGCAGGAGAGGGAGAGGGAGCAGGAGAGGGAGCGCGAGGAGCAGAGGAGGCTTCTGGCCGACAGCCACGGCGTGGCTCTGGAGCTGCGCTGGAAGTTGCGGCATGGCGAGCGGCGATGGAGCAGAGAGAGAAGCGAACTCCTCGAGAGCTTTGAGAGGGAGCGGCAGGAGCGAGACCGTCACGTGCAAGACCTCCGGCGCAAGATGGAGAAGGTCAGGGGGTCCGAGGTTATGCTGGGGAGATTTCCCCATAAGAAAATATTTACGCATGTGTGTTGTGACAAACTGCACATAACATGAGTAGGATATAATTATCACAGGCATAATCTTTATCCAGAAGTGAAAAAAAAAAATCAACAAGAGAAACATTACGAAAACTGTACAGTAGATACAGGAGATGAGCATTGCAAGAAGCTGTTGAATGCATCTATTATTATTATGCATCCATGTTATTTTTGTATACGGAAATGTCAATTACATACATGTTTACTGATTACTAAATCTGTTTAACGATGAATATTAAAAATGTTAATTAAATTAATAAAAAATATGAATCATTTATTTTTGTCCATAGGACTTCTTTGTGTAATTTGTGTAAGTTGTCTCAATCTGGCAACTTATCATGATGACGCCTTCTTGTCACTTTTGCACCTCATGTCTACTCGCCCGTAGATGCAGCGGGAACTGCCTTTCCGTCACTCTGAAGGAGGGACGCCGCATGTCTTCTCCCCTCAGGACAGTCCCTGTAAGGTCCCTAGATCTCCACGCTCTCCTCACGGAGCCCCATGTGCCGCGTCTCGTTCTTACTCAGACTCGGAGGCCACGCTGGAAGAGAAGTACACACATTATGACGTTTTTTTTTATATATATATATATATATATATGCAGAAATGTACAAAACATTTACTGTAGAGAATTAAATATTATGACATTTGCTTTGGTGGTGTTCATGTTCATGTTGCATCGAGAGCCTGATAGTTTTAAAGCTGTGCATTACTCTTGTTGTATTCTGTGAAAAGAGCACGACCCTGTGAGAGCCTCTTCTTGGATGCTCTGTCTCTGGATCCACCAAATGAGGCTGAGGTTCCTCCTTCGTCCAGGCTGGACAGTGAGAAGAGGTTCCCCTGTCTGAATGAAGTAAGATATCACCACTCAGACTCGCTGGGTGAACTGATGATGAGCCTGTCTGTGTGTGTATGCTCTACTGTACATGTGATTACACATGTGTTCGTGGGTATGTTTTACAGGCACTGAATGAGATCTCAGAGAGAGCGGAGCCTGTACTCTACCCTGAGGAAGAGATGACCACTGGCAGTCTCCTCAGGTGCCTGGAGAGTGTGAAACAGTGTGCCTGTTTCTGTGTATATATGACTATGGATTTTTCTTTTCCATGACTAACATTAGGATTAGATTTGACTGTACAGTAGGTATATCATTAATTAACTGCATTAAGAATAATGTCTATGGCATGAATCCTTATAAAGATCGTACCAAACTCAAAATCACTGAGGTTACATTTTCCCCCATTCTGATGTTTGATGTGAACACTATCTGTTCCTAATAAAGTGGTCAGTAAGTCTGTGTATGCTGCCTCACACTCCAAATTTTAGCTGAGACTCATATGAAGCTTCTGCAGTCCTACTGAGCTGAATCAAATTGGTATCTTTCAAAGTTTACAAATTCATGTCTTTTGCACCTATATGCACCTCAATTTTGATTCGACTTGGGAAAAACACAAACAAATGGACCCTTTAAAATGTTAAACATGGGACCTTTAAAGAAAGCACAGTTTTTAATCACAGTAAAAGTAACTCATAACCAATTATAACACTGCATCCAGAGGACACTTTATGTGGTTCCCTTCTTACCGTGACATGCCCATTGGATCAATCCGGACTCCGTAGGGCCACATGACCTTTTTCCATTACTCCAAAGTCCAATCTTTATACTTTTAATTTTACTGCAATTTCTAATGTCGATTTTTTCTGAAGCATCTTCACCAAGCATTTCAGAGCTCTCTGATAATGGTCTTAGTTGATTTTTTCCCCCCAACAACTTTTTCCATTAAAATAGACTGTTCAGCACTATCGTTCCAGAGATTAATAAATTGTTGGAAAGTTTGAACCCAAATTCCAGTAATTTCAGCAGTATTCTCATTTATGCTCTTTACGTGACTAAAATTGATACTTTTTTGGCAGTGTAGTTTGAGATCTTGTAGGTGGGGACATACTTGTCAGTTTTTGTCCTTTGCAGTTGTAATTCACCTCCCAGACAACAGATGGTTTCCCATTTTAGTTAAGTTTAGCCTATATTTGTCACATACACAATTTCATGCACAAAAAGTTCTTTCTTCGCATGTTCCAGCATAACTGAGGTCAGAGCACAGGGTTAGCCATGATACAGCGCCCCTGGAACAGATGGGGTTAAGGGCCTTACTCAAGGGCCCAATAATGGCAGTGTGGTGAAGCTGGGGCTCGAACCCCGAACTTCCAATCAGTAACTCAGTGACTCACTGGGCTAAAACACTTAGCCCTCTGAGCTACCAACTATTGTGGTGGTTGCCACGCCAACACTATGCAGAGGCTTTTTCACCAATGCCATTTTCGTTTAATATTTGTTGCCATATTGTACTCATGGAATCTCTTAAACTAACATCCTTTTATACAACTAAAATAAAATAAAAAATAGCTTATTCCTGCATGGTGGCCTTTGTAACATGTTGAGCTTACTGTACATTAAAGAAATACTGTATATGTAGTAAAATTGTAAGTAGCTGATCTAAACTTGTATCTCCACAGGGCAAAATCAGTTTGCTCTATGAGTGACTTCCAGCGTTTGATGGACAGCTCCCCCTTCCTGCCAGACAAGAGCAAGTCAGGTGAATGTGGGCGGGATGAGGTGACCCCACCTCTATCTCCTGATGACCTTAAATATATTGAGGAGTTTAACACCAAGGGCTGGGATCTTTCCAAATCCCCACTGTCTTCCTGCCCAATCCCAGGCCCTGTGCTGCCCCCACAGGTAGTGGAGGCATGGGTGGAACGGGCAGATACCCACAGACCTGTCCCTTCTTCATCAGATACATTTCAGCCAGCTGCATGGTACTTGACCACCAGTGCCACACTAACCACCAATACCACAAGTAGCCTGGAGCACTGCCAGCGCCTGGCTGCAAGAAGCTCCCCGGTGCCTGAACACTTTGGTGTGCGCGTCCTCCACAGCCCTACTAGGGCAGAGAGGTTAAACCCGGGACCGTCAGATCAGGAGTATGCCTTCCCCAGAATGACCTTGGAAAATGAAGGGGAGGACTTTTTTTCTGGAAGGTGGCCGTGTGAACTGAGACATTTGGAAGGTGGTGAGCATGCTACTCTGTGCACGGCGATGGGTTACACATCTTCGCTTGAGCTAGAGCTATCTCGGAATCTCAGTGATGACATGAAGGAAGTGGCATTTTCTGTCCGGAATGCCATCCGCTCTAATGTGGCATCCGGAACCAGTCCCGTGGACCGTCAAATGCGTGATGCAGCATGCCAGACAAATGGCTCAACTACACGTGGCACACAAACCACACAGGGTGTAAATGTGGCACTGCAGACACTCACCAGCAGCCCTCGCCGCTGCCTGACTCCCGTTTCATCGCCCTCGCGTAGCCTCAGGAAGGCACAGTACTCACCTGCTACACAGGCCAAGTTTGAACGATCATGCTGCTCACCAAAATATGGATCACCCAAGCTCCAGCGCAAGCCCTCGTGTACCAATAATAGCCAAGGCAAATCTGAACCCCCTGCCACCATATCCAGAGCTCCAACTCCCACTTCTCAGGCTCTGAAGGGCAACAGCGAGTCAGCGTGGGCGCGTTCCACCACTACCCGAGACAGCCCCGTCCACACCACCATCAACGATGGCCTCTCCAGCCTCTTCAACATCATCGACCATACGCCAGTGACTTATGACTCTGCGCAGAAGTTCAACAAATCTCCCAGTCGTTCCAGGCCCGTTGAAAGTGGGGCTGCAGGTGTTTCTGACCCTAAATCAGGCAACTGTGGAGGACTACAGGACCAGGCGAGGCCACCCAGGGGTCGTTCCCCAAGCCCTATCCAGCTCATAGTGGAATTACAGGGTGAGAAGAACCCAGAAACGATTAGCATCAGGCAGGACTTGTCAGCGCCACCGGGTTACACGATAGCAGAGAACGCTGCACGGATATTAAATAAGAAACTGTTGGAGCAGGGCTTCAGGGAGGAGAAGAAACAAGGTTCAGCCACGGCAGCACCGAGCAAAACGGAAGAAGTGGACAAGCCTGGATGCATTGAGGTAAAAACTCACGAATGTTCCCTACACATACAGATACAGATTGTCTCATTCTAGCAGTCTAATTGTTTGCAAGGTAGGATTTCATTCCAGCACAATCAGTAGAATGTCAGTGACTTTTAGCTAAACTAGTGTCTGGTTTGGTCTCATCATGCAGATGGTACAGAATGAGAATATTTAATTAAGCCAAAGCTGCATGCCTTTGTGTGCCTCTGGCTAGTAAGCATGGGACAGAGATGCTGTGCTGCAGCTTATTAATTAACAAAATCAGATGCTTTTGCAGTGTTTCTTGCTACAGGCACATGCTCAGCTCCAC
The DNA here is from genome assembly GCA_003987875.1 of Clarias batrachus. Taxonomy (NCBI): domain Eukaryota; kingdom Metazoa; phylum Chordata; class Actinopteri; order Siluriformes; family Clariidae; genus Clarias; species Clarias batrachus. Next base: position 679,782 of record QMIH01000116.1, read on the forward strand.
ACTGTTGTTTTAGTACTGTACATACAGTAATTTTGTAGTACTCTTGGTGTGGATTGTTAAGTTACTGTTCATTTGCATAGCTAACACACTGAGTAAATATGTCGGTCAACAGTGGTATCAGCTAACAGCCTTGTGAAGCTAAAGCCTATGCTGAGATGACTCAGATTGATTTTAATTCTAAAATAGCTGACCCTTTCTAAATAACACATTGTAAGGCAGCCATAGAAACAAGCAGGTGATAACGAGTGGAAGGAAACGCATGACTTTTATTCTGTTTAGTCAATCTGTAAGCAAAATAATCACACCTGTTAGCCAAACGTGCTACATGGAAAGGTTTATGCCGGCTCATAAGCAATGTTAATCAAATGGCGTATTTGTGTGAGGTAATTATATTTTGTGACAAAAGAGCTAGAGATTTCCACATGAACGCAAGTAAAAAAAAAACACACACAACAAAAGAATCGTTCCGAATTGATTAAATTAGCTAGCTCACATTTGGTACATCATGTAGCTTTGTTTTCTATTTTGTTTACAAAAAACTATGGAGAAAGTGCATGACCTTGTACAGTTTAGAGAAAATGTGAAAGAAATTAAACCAGCCATGTTGTACTATATACTGTACATATAATAATTTTTCATATATATTTTTTCTTTCTAGTTACAATTTTTTTTTGTATGCTCTTAATTGTAACTCTTAAAAAAAAAAAATTTAAAAAAATTGGAAATCGGTGTCGACCATAGAATTTTGAATTTGAATTAACAACTTTTTACTTGTTGTATACCGTTACTTTGTATATATACAGTATATAGAAATGCAGATCATATGAGAAACCAAGGAACAATCGTCTGTCCTTGGAGGTTGTGGGCATGTTAAATGAATGGCAACGACATCACAAACATTTGACAAACGATTACCACCTAAACCAATAAAAGTTTGCCTTTAGATAGGGATATAGTGTAATAAGCATGTTTCTTGACTGTATCTGGAGGGAACTGCTGCCATACATCCTAAAGTGTTAAAAGCGCTATATAAATAAAATTGACTTGACTTGACTTGACTAAAGTGCTCAAAGTTAGTGATGTGTCATTCATAAACGATTCGTTCTTTTTGAACGAGTCTTTAACATGACTCGGAGGCAAAGCATCTCAAAACCTCCGCAGGTTATGGACAGGAAACAGAAATGAGTAGTTAACTTTGAGTCTTCCAGTCATTGGAATCATTCGTTCTTTTGTCACATGACTTCGATAGCCGCTATGCAGTGCGGTACACAGGGAACAGAATTGAGCGGTTCTTCTCAATGAGTCTTCTAGTCCGAGTCGTTGGTTCTTTTGTCACGTGAATTCCGTAGACGCTATGCAGTGCCAAAGATTCAAAAGAACGAACGACTCGGACTAGAAGACTCGTGAGAAGAACTGTTCAATTCTGTTTCCCATGTAATGCACTGCATAGAGTATGTGGGAGTCACATGACAAAAGAACAAACGACTCGGACCAGAAGATATTTTGTAATATTTTAATTACTGGAACTATAGCCAAAATTTTTATTTTTATTTCTGATCAAAAGAATGAAATGTTTTCTAACTAAATGATTTTTTAAAAAAAAGATTTTTTCATTTTGGTGAGTCACTAAAATGATCCAAACTTCCCATCATTACTGAAAGCTTGACTAAGTAAGATTTAAAGAAAGGAAGTAATTGAAAAAAAATCATATTTTCACCTTAGAAACCTGTAATACACTAGGTGATAACGTCATCCTTACCACCATGAGCGTGTTATATTATAAGGTCAATACAGTAATTCATATTGGGTTTATAAATACTGAGGTGTACAGTATACTCAGTATGTTTCTCTTCTGAATGGACAGTGAGGATGGTCATGCCAAAACCCCGACTCACCCCTTTTACAGGTCCAGCAGCAAGAGGACTGGACTTCCTGTAGCCTGCAGTGATGTTTCTCATGGAGCATGATCACCCAGGCTGTTTCTTTGCCAACATCTCCTGTATTTTGTGAGATTGTATTTTTTTTTTGTGCTGATTAGTGTTTTGCCCTGTCTCCCTCTCCGGACTGTCTCCAGAACCACACTGTCTTACTCACTGCTCCCTGGGGACTATAATGGCGCTCGCACGCACGAGCCGTCCCGTAAGTTCTTCTTCTATGATGTTTACCCTCAGAGCGACCTCACCGTGTCGTGTCCAACTTTGTTTGTTTTTTAATGGACGTCTATAGCACTGCATGCCACATCATCCTCACAAAGACAAGGTTTTTCGGCTGTGACGTGTTGTGGGTTATACAGTGTCGTGGTGTAGGTGTGAGCATGCAGATCATGCTGATCAAGTAATTCCATCAATAACTAAAAAGGTTCATCTAAAAAGCTAGCAGCATATACTGTAGTTTCCAGTTAAACAGAACACGAATGCCTTTCACACCAGCATTATACATACACCAGGACATACTGCTAGCTTTTTGGATGTTGTCGATATTGTCATAGGCAATTAAAATGACCTCATTGTGTTTCCAGTAGGTTCTGCTATGCCTCTTGTTCGTATGACGTTATCCTTCATTTCTATCCCTTCCTGACCTCTTTTACAGTTCTTTCAATGGAGGCCATATTAAGAGGCTAACGTATTCACACGCCTACATAAATGACCTCCTCGAAGACTACTCACTAACAATTTCTGTCCTCTCTTTTTTCTTTTCCTGCTCTTCACGTTATGTTAACAGATTGTTAAAATGTGTATGTTGTCGCTGCATGCTTATAGGAGAGTCTGTGCCGAAAGCTGCTGAAAAACAAACAAAAAAACACACAGCTTAGACTAGCATGAATTGATCCAAGCTAGTTTATGCTAGCCGACTAGCAAAGTCTTAGTAGTTTTGCTGGTGCAGCTAGCATTTTCATGCTGGATTTCATGATGTTGTACGTAGTGCATTTATTGTGAGACTTCCAACACTGGCGGCTTGCTCTGTTCTTCACAATTTTACACCTAACTCACATTTCTATCGTATGAGGGTCATTACTGGGAGACTGTATTGTCAGCAGCCTTTAGTGTGCTCAAAAGGTGTATGGTTGGTTAGCAAGTGCTATGTTGCATCTGTTGCGTATCAAAACTCTTCATATTTAGGGTCATCTCAGAGTTTTAAGGTGACATGAGCGATTTTTTTAAATTAACCTAGAATTACGAGGTGGTATCAACAGTTTCAAGATTAGGTCTGTTTTCAAGAAAGCACTTCATTACTTAATACTTACTTATTAATAGTTTATTATTATTTGGCGACTCTGGTGGGTGCGGAAGTTCTCCACCAATCATCATGCTGGCGAATGGTTTGGACATGTTTGGTGGTTGAGCTCGTTGAAGGTCTTCCTACGGTGGCCGAGAAGTGCAAAACAACTTAACAAAATGAAAACAAAATAACAAATTAAAAACCACAATAACAAAACCCAAAACAAAATAAAACTTTCAAAAACAAAATAACAAAAGCCAAAACTAATTTGTTATTTTGTTTTGCGTTTTGTTAATTTGTTTTCGGTTTTGTTAATTTGATTTTGAATTTGCTATTTAGTTTTCAGTTTTGTTAATTTGGTTTGCACCTCTCGGCCGTTCAGAAACGAACCGGAAAAGGTAGGTATAGTTTGCGAATGAAATTCATACCGCTGATTGGACGAGACATCTGTCACTCAAGATAAACAGGAAGTACTGTAGCGGCGGTAGATTCGTGTGTGTATGAATGTGCAAACATGTACTGTCCTTATTGTTGTTTCAAATATGGCGTTCTGCCAAATTTTTGCAGTTGATTTTTTTTCTTTTAAAAGAGACACAGCAGTTCGCAAACTAATCTTTATACCATGATATGTCATCAGCATATCCAAAATCACGGCATACRAATGTCCGTCCTCAAAGTAACGTTGAATAAATTCCATTTCCTTGCTTTCTAATGAAAAATGTAATTATTTTCTTAGTTTTGCACACCGAAAAATTTTTTTTAAATGAAGCAGAACACACAAGAAACAAAGTTAGAGACACAATTTCCTACTTCCTGTTTATCTTGAGTGACAGGTGTCTCGTCCAATCAGCGGTAAGAATTTAATTCGCAAACTAGACCTACCTTTTCCGGTTCGTATCTGACTGGCCGAGAAGTGCAATACAAATTAACAAAACCCGAAACAAAATAACAAATCCGAAAACAAAATAACAAATTCAAAACCAAATTAATATTTAGTATCAGGTTTTGTTATTTTGTTTTCGGATTTGTTAATTTGACTTTGAATTTGCTATTTAGTTTTTGCATTTGTTAATTTGGTTTTGAATGTGTTATTTTGTCTTTGAATGTTATTTTGTTTTCGGTTTTGTTAAGTTTGATTTGCACTTCACGGTCACCGTATCTTCCTGATCTCTCATTGTCCTCCAATGATGTTCTTCCATTCTTAAAGCATGCGCGCGACACCAGAAACACCTCAATCAACTCATTGCAGCATCGCCGTAAACTTGCCGAATCATGTCAAACGTCTCTTTGGCAGATTTGTCCAGTTTCATGCAGAATTTCACGTTCGCTCTTTGTTCTAAGTTGCTGTACATGAAGAAATGGCAGTCGCACAGCACCTGATATACACAGGATGATGTCTTTTGGCACACTGACTTATGCAGATTGGTGCTCCCTATGACTGCACCTGCAGCCTTCAATCTGTGCTTCATTCTGTTGGCACATTACACAACTAGTCTTGAAACTTTCTGATACCACCTCGTATTGTAATCTTGATGTTTGTAGAATTTCTTTAAAACCAGACTTGCGTTTGTTCATCAGTAACAATAGCTAAGTTAGCCTCTGCTTGCAAATTGCCATTTCTCACAGGCAGACGCAAGGATTTTTAGTATCATAGCTATCCAGTATTTTTATCTACAGGGCCCTCCAGAATTATTGGCATCCTTCATGAAACTGAACTAAAACTTATATTTACAAAAAGTAACTCATTCGATCATAGACTGTATTAGAACTGGACAAACCCTCCATATAGGTTTTCTGAATAACGGTTTTAAAGCTAAACTGTGTCAACGCCTCCATTTCTTGTGCTAAGTTAAACTATAACGATTCCAGTCAACTGTTTAGTGATGATGCTAGCTGTATCAGACACCTGTCACTCAAAACGACCACGACTCTAATTATGCATACATTATATGGCTTACATTAATTTTACAGATCAGTTGCATACAAATTCCCCACGGAACAGTTCCATGAACGGGAAATCTAGCTATGGAGACCGAAACCGTTTTTGTACTGGGCTCCAAATGGGAATTGTAAAATCTATGGGAATTGAACTGTCTGTTTTGGCTTTTCAACATTGGACTCACTATTAAGAACCATACAGTAGGTTGCCTTTGCATATGATCTAGCAAGTACACTTGTACACTCTTTTCAATCTTTTCCATCTGTGCCATGCTGGTAGTATGTGAGTGAAGTCACTATAAGATGTTAACCGTGTCATTAACTGGTCAGTGCCATTGTTAATACACCAATCAGTCATAACATGTAATATTGAAAATGTGGCTACTGTGAGAAGGCCCAAATTGTGATGGCTAGAAGACTGGGTCAGAGCAACTCCAACACTGCAGTGTTGTGGGATGTTCCCAGGCTGCAGTGGTCAGGACATACCAAAAGTGATCCAATAAAGGAAAACCGGTGAACTGGCAGCAGAAAAGGCGCACTAATGTATACGGTGAGAGAAGGCTGGCCTGTGTAATCCGATCCAATATATATATATATATATATACAGTACAGACCAAAAGTTTGGACACCCCTTCTCATTCAGCGAGTTTTCTTTATTGTGTTCTTTCTTGTGTTCTTTAGCCCAAACGCGTCTCTTCTCCTTGTTGCCTGTCCTTAGCAGTGGTTTCCTAGCAGATCTTCTAGCATGAAGGCCTGATTCACACAGTCTCCTCTTAACAGTTGTTCTAGAGATGTGTCTGCTGCTAGAACTCTGTGTGGCATTGACCTGCTCTCTGATCTGAGCTGCTGTTAACCGCCGATTTCTGAGGCTGGTGACTCGGATGAACTTCTCCTCCGCAGCA
>QMIH01000116.1:686115-717934 GCA_003987875.1 Clarias batrachus
TATATATACACACATATATATGTGTGTATATATAAAACAGCTACTGTAGCTCAAATTAAGGAAAACGTTATTGCTGGTTCTGATAGGAAGGCATTACTGTTTTGTTGGCAAAAGGGAGGGATCTACACAATATTGGACAGGTGGTCATAGTGTTATGGCTAATCCGTGTACATACTTATTAAGTCCTTCCTGCATTTAGTTATGACCACACCCTCACCAGTTATTTTTTTGTAAATGAAGACAATACTACAACTTTACCAGTTTCAGCTGCATTCCTACTATGATGTACAAGTTCTTATTCTGCTCGCTGATTTAAAAAAAAAAATTGCAGACATACAGTAGTTGGAACATGTCTCATAGTGATGGGTAATTTCCGTAAATGCTTCGTTCAAATCAACAATTTCACTGAAAGTTTTTTTTTCCCCACGATAATCAGTGACTAATGGATGCCGCATGTGTGCAAGGTTTTTCAAGAGAGTTTGTTTTCATTTATGATGTCAATCATTTGTGTACTGTATAACTTTAAGGATTTTTTTAAAAGTAATTCTACTGATACAGTAATTATTGTTTATGTTTCGATCTTAAATTACTGTATGTATTGTATGTTTATATTTAAACAATAATGGTTGCTTATTCTTATAATGGGTGCCATTAATTTTGGAGAGCACTGTGTGTAATCTGAATCCTCTGTCCGAGAGAGCCAAAATGTTTAAGAATCTAGACAGCGTGGTTTGTAACAGATGCAACATATGCACCTCGGAATTCCCAGGAAACAAAATTGGAGTAAAATATTTGACGTTGTATTTAACAAATACAACGGAAATAATAAGCTGTGTATTTTCAGTCTCCCAAGCGTGCAGGAGTTATTAATACAGCGTCAGCCGCTACAGCGTCAGTCTCGCCTTGTGTAATGAAGGCGATCTGCTTTGACACACTTTATCAGGTCAGATGAAGTGTCTGTCTCTCTCTCTCTGTCTCTCTGTGCGCTTTATTTTTAGCAGAAGCAGTTTGTGTTGTGTGTGTTAGATCTCTCCATCTTTCATGTGCAACAAGGGCCCTGAAGAAACGCAATAATAACATCAGAGAGAGACAGAGAGACCTCAGAGTAACAGAATGATGGAAACTGTGTGACTTTCTACAGATGGAACGGGATTTTCTAATTTGAAACGTCAGAAACAGTTACAATAAACAATTTTATCATTTCTGTACGTTTGGTTACACGAGCATCTTCACATTACAATGAAGAGTCTAGAGTAGGGCTGCACAATATGATGGCAGCGGGAAGCATATGGCAGTTATGCAGCGTTGTGTGCGAAAAATAGACTGGTGCAGCTGTGATGTGCCACAGTTAAAGACCGGCCTGCTTTACTTTTACCGCAATTACTTTATAAGAAATTTTTAAAGTTATTAAAACTCCCGTAGAAAAATCACAGTATCTGAAATCTTAGTTGTTGAAACAAAGGAAAGAACGAGATAGATAGAAAGAAAGAAATGAAAGAAAGTAGGATAAAAAGGAAGGAAGATGGGAGATAAGGAGGGATGAGAGAGCGAGATAGAAGGCTAGAGGGGAAAGAGGGAATGAAAGAGAGAGAAGGATAGCAAGGACAAGAAAGAAGAAAGGAAGAAGGATACAGAGGCAGGAAGGGGGGAAGAAAGAGGAAGATGGGAGAGACCGAGGAAAGAGAGGAGAAAAGGATAAGACAGTTAGGAGGCTATAAAAGAGGGAAGAAACAAAGGACGGACAGAGAGAAAGGAGGGATGGAAGGAAGGAAGAGTAGATTAAAAATATCAAATGTATTAAAACATTAACAATAATGTATTTTTTTAACCAGCAATGAAAGAAGGAAGAAAGAAAAAAGGGGAAAATGGAAGTAAGGAAAAGCAGACAAGGGAGAAGGAAAGAAAAGGGCTGCATGATTTTAACAAATGAAAAAAAAACTAATTTCGATTTATACTGTACATGCACACGGTCTCATTTCTGAATGAGGGAGATTCACGAGCATGTATTTCCCTGCATTCAGATCACGCTGCATTCATGTGTTCACTTATTTACTCAACAACAATCCCAGACTCCTATGTCAGTCACACACACACACACTCACACACACACCGTGTAACACAGAACACTATTAATTCACCAATCAGGCCAGCGAATAGCAAATGATTCCATCATACAGTACAACTCGATCATTCCCTCATCCCAATATCACGATGCTCCGTTTCAGCCAATCAGAAGCTAGAGGAGGGACAGCCGGTACATTCTGATTGGCTCCTTTTGATGCTCTCTGTGTCTTTCAATGCGTTTTCTTCTGTTCTTGTGTTTAGCAGCGAGTATGCACTTTATCACATGCATTGTTTTATAGTTTCATTTTTATTTTTACACACACCCTAAAAACTAAACTAAAACATATAAAACTATCTGAACAGAGACCGGCTTGTACAGTAATCATTGGGCTATAACTTACTGTATTAGTTAAATAAACCTGACGAGTTGATTCTGCGATGAAGAGAATTATACCAGAAGTATAGCTTTATGAGATTTAGCTTGGGCTATTCAAAATAATAATGATATAAACTAACATGTGCAATGTGTTTTTAGTGTCCAAAAAGCTCCAACTAATCTATTTATGTTCAACAGCTTTTATGTTATTCACTTTGAGTGTTGTAAAATAAGGAAAAGCAACTTTTCAGCAAGTCCTGTGTAGACTGCACTTTTTTTTTTTACTTGAACACAATAAATGTTTTGCGTGAAAAATGAGAATTGTGTGAAAGAATCGTAATCACAATTCCCATACAAAAAAATCTTGATTCAAATTTACCAAGAATCATGCAGCCCTAGAAAGGAAGGAAGGACGGAAGGACTTCTAGGCAGGAAGGAAGCGCTGTTTGAATTACGAAAGCCAAACGCAGCAGCCCTACTCTTTATCTACATTTCTTACTCAAATCTTTTAAACGTGTGTATTTTCATGTGTCTTTCTTCCTGAAGGACCTCCCCCGATCTCCTGTAGCCCCGCCCCTGGACTCCTGTTTCCTGCGCCCGGCCCGTCCTGCCAACCGGCGCCCTCCCTCTCGCTGGGCCGCGCACTCTCCTTCTTCTTCACCCAACTACAAAGACCACACGGAGAGGTTCCGCTTCCCCTCGCCCATCAGACCTGCTCAGTCGATCCCAGAGACGGAGGAGTCCTGTCAGGAACTACCTCAGCACCCAGCCTGAGGACATCCTGCACCAGCCAAGCTTGCTCACTGTCCTCTCCGCTCTTCCTCTTTTTTCTTCACTCTTCTTTCCATCCCAACATCGCCTAGAGTTGACCTCCACTGTAGACTTGCATTAGACTCGGATCTGTTCTGTTACCTTTTCTCCTTCTCCTCTCCTTCCCTGTCATAATCTCCGTCCATTTTCCTTTTTTTCTCCTCACCTTTCCCGTCTTTTTCTCCTATATATATTTTTTTCTTATATTGTTTTTTCCACTGATTTTTCCTCTCCTCGCCGCCCTTATTTTTCTCCTATCCTAATTCTCGTATTTTTTCTCTCTCATTTATTTACTCATAATCCTGTTTATGTAAAATCCTTTTGTATTTGCTTTTTTCTTACCCTTTCTTCCTTTTCATCTTTTCTTTTTCCACCTAACCTTCTTTGTTTTGCTGCTCTCCTCCTATTCCTCCTTTCATCTTTTCTATCCAACCTACTGTATACTCCATCTTCTCCTCTCATACATACTCAGCCTCTCCTCCTCTACCTCTTCTTCATGCCCTCTCCTCCTTCTCTTACCTTCTCACTGTTCTCCTCCATCTCGTTCTCCTTGAATCCAGCCTGACCACACAAGCACCACCAGAGCGTCGGAACGTCCTAGCCCCTTCTCCCACTTTCACGTCCTCGACACAGGGGATGAGAGAAGGACGCAGTTCCTTGAGCACCAGCCGACAAGCAACAACCTTCTAGTACTTTCTGTGAGAATTCAAGGACCTAGAATGTACTGAAGCAAAACAACACAACCTACTCCATCAGAGGTGCCTAAACACACTTGATATCTCAACGGTCCCTTATATGTGTGTCTCTGTGTATATGCAATACATATGAATTTATACGTGTTGGTCAGATTGAGATGATTTTTTTTTTATTATTATATCCTGGGAAAAAAATAAAACGGATAAATCGAATTGTCTAAATGTTTACATGTTGTTACTTTGTTTTGCTCATCCGTTTAGGATATATATGTTATCTCCCATGTACATACGTAATCAGATTATTTTCTTTTATTAGTGTGATAGTTTTATTTCTGTCTTTTTTCTTTTTTTTTTGCTTGTGGCTTGAATTGATTTAAGAAAAAGAGATTTTATTTATTTTATACACTGAAAAAAAAGATTATGCATAATTAAGATTATGCGACAGAAGAACAGAAATCTGAGTCAGGGAAAAACATGAAACATGATGTCAACAACACTGACGTATTTATTACTCCAAAAGTAAAGCCGAAGCTTTAACACACCACAACAGGAAGGTCACGGACAACTGATTATCCTTATGCATATTTTCCTGCATAATTTGATCCGCATGCCGTTTCAACCCTAGCACTTTAGTGCATGTTATTAAATGCTGTTGTACCTTGTGCTATAGTTCTATAATATAAGACAGCCCTATATACAGTACAAACACACACTCACTCAATCTCTCACACGCGCACACACACACACAAACCACTGTCCATGATCTGTAATGATTTTGTTGCTGTCAGATTGCTGACGCAAATTAGACCACTTTTTAAGTCGCTTATTGTACCTATTGCCCTGTCTTTGTATAGTTGTTATTATTATTATTATTATTATTATTATTAAATTATTTCTTTAAAGGATAAAAATGGGATTGTAAAAAAAAAAAATATGAATGTTTTAAATTAAGTCAGTGTCTAAAGTCTAATGATATAAAGTCTGTTTAATTGGTAATAAAAATGAATGTGTATTTACAGAAATTACTCGTCTGGTTACGCTGATCTGTTGTGGTGTAATTTGAGAGAGCGTAAAAATAATAGAGTGAGTGAGTGTGTGATCACAAAATAAATGTTTCAGCTTGCTGAATCATCCCAAATTTAAATTGACGCTTCTTAATCGCTCGACCCTGATGTCATAAATAGCTCACAATGGACTTTTCACCCAAACTCATGCAGAACTGTCACTAACGTTCACGATTTGTCTACATGTACAGCCTTTGACAGACGCCCTTATTTATAGAGACGTAAGTTTTGATCTCATTATACATCTGAGCAGTAGGCCTTGCTCAGGGGCCCAACATCCCTAAGGCAGCGACCAAGGCTAGTTAGTTGCATTGGTTGGGAATCATTGCTCCATGTGACCACACGGCCGACATGCTGTTCTTAACAAGATGTAGCAGTTTGTACAGTAGCTTTACTACAGCTGTTCTTAGCACAACTGTGTGCAAATCGTGATTTGAAATTGTGTCAGTATCTGGACTCAATTTTCCACCCTTTCAGGATGTCTTGGAGTTGTTTAGTTATATAGTAACTGTTTTTGTTCTACACAATGATGTATTCTGCAGATACGGACAGACCGTGGTTCTACGAACATTTGTAGATGCGAACAAATCAAGGAACTAGTTCATGTGTATGGTACAAAAAAAGTCGACACTGCAGTGCACCAAATATTTACAATATATACAATATTTCCAGTGTGTACTGTAAGTGAATGTATAAAATGTCTAAAATCCGGTATATTGTATGTGTGTGTGCGTGTGGGGATGCGGGAGAAATCAGTCAGTCTCACCAGGTTCAATAAATCAGTCCGGGAGCACGATGATAGAAAATGGCTGTCCTGTAAAGCTGTCCTGATGGTGAATAATCCTAATTTCGGAAAATATTTAACAAAAGAGAGTTCACAGTCCAATACAGTGGAAAACAGCTTTGAGACAAAATGACGTCTGGGATTCCCCTCGCGATTTGACCTTGGATGCGGTTTTGGGTTTTGGCCACATGATTTAGTCAAGTGGATTGGTATGCTATACATTTAAACACCAATACATTTGTATATTCAAGTCAAAGGCGTATAAGACTAACTTTGTCGGGCCTAAGAACAAATCCGACTTACGAACGTGCTCCCAGAACAGAACTCGTTCGTAAGTAGGGGACAGTCTGTACTTTGGTTTGTTTTTCAATATTTCCAATTCCCTTCTTCTGGAAATATTGCTCCACTCATTCAAGCTCAAAAAATATGCATAGTAAAACAGTTCCTACTATCTGATCGCCCACATCCCAGGTAGGCAGGCGTAGTGTAGTATAGCAAGATTCGCAAAAAGCCACAATTAAAAGTATGTGAAGCAAATGATATTCTGGATGTGTAATCTGTTTGTCTCTGGTCTTTCATGCTAACAATTTTGTCCACCACTGTACTCATATGTATTATATGTGTACAGTCTATAAAATAGCTAATACTACTGAAGTTTAAAAGCAGCATACACAGGAGTCAGTTGCAAACAATGGTCTTGCCCTCATTATTTCTCCCAGATCCCAAATCTCATAGCTGTACTACAGTATAATATGTACAGCATAATAATTACAATCTGTCTCAGTGCGATAATAATTTCACTGAATACTTGTAGTAACATTGCTGTGATTAATAAGAAGCCTTTTTGCTATTCTATGCGGCTTATAATTCAACTGCAGACCTTCCCCTTAACTAACCTAAGTATCCTCTATGAATACATGCGGAGTTGCCTTTATTTCTAAGTTACATTTCATCTTCCTTTAAGCGTTCCCTCAAGGATCAAAAAAGAACATTTACGAGGGGCATTCAAGTCAAACTGGAACATGTAATGTCCCGTGTAATGTACAGTAATGTCTTGTGAATAAAGACGTAAAACACCATTTTGACATAAGCACAGTACTGTGATGAGACTCTTAATCTCAGTAAAACATTCGAATGTCCTTGGAAGCTTAGGTGGCTCAGAGAACACTGCACTCAGTGAGCGGAACGTCTGATGCTTGAAAATCAGCGGATATCTGGTTGCCAGCTTGCGGAAGAGACACATCTGTCTGTAGGGACTGTACACACAATCATTCACAAACTCCACTCGCACATTACAGGACCTCAGCTGCTGCCACATCCCAATACAGTCCACATGTTTGGGCGATTAAAGGAGTTCCTGGGAGGCCAGCGTTTGAGACGTGAAGCCGGCAGTCTGAACATGGCTCAGGAAATATTTTACCTTGATGGTATCCAAGCACTAATCAAACACTGGGATGAGTGCATTAGTGTAGCTGGGGATTATATAGAGTACTGTATAGAGTATGTATTGTATAATAATGCTTTTAATCCGACAATCTTATATATGTGAATCTTATAGATCATTTTGTAAAAACCTACAGTACAGAAGTGAGCAGTTAGTAAAAACAGTAGAAGAAAATCATCTGTTTAGTGTTTGAACCCATAGCAAGTCATCACTGTAATTGCATGCACTCATGCCTGTCTGTCATTTGTCACTGTTGGCAAAAATGCATCTAATGCCTGTAAATGTGCTTTTCGATGTCGTAGCGCACACTGAGATTTCAGAATTAAAGTATAAAAGTGCTAAATAACTGCAATTTTGTTTCCCATCTGGATTTGATTTAAGGAACAAAAATCATGACGTTCGCTGTGTTCAATGAGTCACGTGTAAGATATTTGTATTTAATTCATTTTCATAGAATGATGAAAGAAAGGAATGTGTGTGAAGAAGAACTGTTTTAATAGACTCTTGTAGGAAGACTTTTTTTTTTATCATTTATAGTCAGGAGTTCAAATGCATTCAAATTCTTCAAACTGTCCTTCTCCGGTATTTCAATCCCATGTAACCCATTTTACCAGATAAAGTGTGATATTGCGCATGAACTGTAAAATCCAGGGTCTGTAACTAAAGCCGTAAGTCAGAGTGAAGGGCACTTATTTCTCTTGGATGGAGGAAAATCTGTAAATAATTGATGCGGTGCTCAAATTCTTGAGCAGAAGATGTTAAGAAAAGGCGGTTTTGTCTCTCTACAATGCAAAGTGATGGAGATGTAGTATTATATTAAGACCTGAGAGTAAACAAGAGCCACATTGTATGTCAGTGTGTACTTAAGAGAATGGAGAGCTATGAAGGATTTGTACCGTAAGTTCAGCATCGTGTTTTGCTAATTAAAAGTTTCGCTTTGTGCAATGTTACCTTGAGTCACTGTGGGCTTGAAAGGAAAATTTAGCTGAATTTTTTGAGTCATTCAGAAAAAGCAATTCAACTCTCAGTCTGTGCTGGAGCGCTCGATGGAATATAAAGATGGAGTCCATCGGTTATGCCGAAAGTGAGCAAGAATTCAATTAAGCACAGGTTATCTGCAGGACTAGCTGGCATAGTGACGCACAGAGCTCAAGAATTATGCACTGACCAGCCGTACCATTATGATCTGGTGAACTGAGCAATACTGATCACCAACTGTTCATCAGCAAGCTGGTGACAGAGGTCTCATGGGTACCCAAAGCTCACCCATGCCCATGGGATCCAAAGGCAAACCTGTCTGGTCCAATCCAACAAAAAAAAAGTAAAAACAAAAGTCATAGCTGGCTATGAGAAAAAGGGACTAGAACACCCAGTGCACTACAACCTGACAAGCATGGGCCCAAGAGGGTAAGTGTTTATGGATATTATAAAGACGTGTAGCTATAAAAACTGAATAGTCCAAGTTAAATTCACATGAGATGAGGTGTAGACTGTTCTCACTAATAGTACCCCTATGATTGCACGAGGAAAGAAACCTGTGAGCTCCTGTGCATGCCAGCTTTGGTCTACAGGGTTCTTTAACACCTGCCAGAAGGGAGGAGGTGAAAACGGTTGTGTCTAAGGTATGAGGATCTTGTAATGATTTTCCTGGTCCATGTACAGTACAAGTCATGAAAGGTGGGCAAGTGAGCACCAATGATTTTTGTTCAACATTTCGTACTAGACCATACTTTCTGGAGGAACCTTTTAAAAAAGGCATCCCACTTCAGGTCTTGAAAAGTGGTAGTCCTAAAGACATTGAATGTCCCTACAGGTGCTGCATTCCATTCCGAAGTGTACTCCACAGGGTGCTCCCTACTCCGTTTGCAGGGAATGTCCAGGGAACACCCTGCGAAGTCACCAGCGCAGACATTACTTCCACCGTGCGTTACCATGGTAACATACTGTAAACCCCCACGAATAGAGGGATGTCTGCCATGAAAATTTCACACTACGGACATTAAATATTGAGGTGGTTCTGCCTGCACGAAAGCACCAGTTGGCAGTAAAATTAAATCAGCTGACTACCTGAATGTACTGAATTGGCAATGGATTTTTCATTCCCTGATGGGCATATTCAAGGACTCATATCGTAAAAGAGTGGTTCTGGGAGCATGAGGAATCATTTTCCCGCTTGGGCTGGCCCCCTCATTGTGCACTAAAGGTCGTTGAATGAATCAAAGGGGGTGAGTGCATATACAGCATTTTGAGGGAGTGTCTCATGTAATTAATTATAATGTAATCTTACTAAAGTCTTTTGTATTACATACAATCTCCATTTTTCTCTTTTTTGTGAAAAATCAATTATATAAATAAATCAAGCATAGTTTTAAAGAGCCTATAGTTTCTTTTTACCTTTTTAAAGTGTGTCTCCATTGCTTTGTGGCTTATAGAGCTGCTGCATCTCTGTGTGCGTGTGTGTGTGTGTGTGTGTGTGTGTGTGTGTGTGTGTGTGTGTGTGTGTGTGTGTGTGTGTGTGTGTGTGTGTTCCTTTCCTGCTGCTATGGAGGTGTTGCTGACAGTGCAGCTTCACCAGCAGTCTCTCCTTTAATAGCATGAAAACATTCTCTCTCTCTCTCTCTCTCTCTCTCTCTCTCAAATCTAATTATCCCTGTGTACCTGCCATCACTGGTAAAGGAGGCTGCTATCAGAACCACCCTATGAAATCACCACTTAATTCAAAAGCAGAATTAAGACTGCAGGGGGCTTATGATTTAATAGGTTTATAGAAAGCCGTCTGCTGCTTATATTCTAATGCGAATTAAGCCGTGACCTTCTTTTGTCTTCCAGGAACTTTGAAACATTTCCAAGGACCACAAGGGGAGTGATTTATTGGCATGTCCACTGAAAGGTGCTTCATTAATCAGTGCTTTTTTCCTAGAATAAAATCAGATTACCCTCAGTGATGAGGCATTGTAAATTATAGTGTAGCTTGATACCGCTTTCATACTGTGGGGTTGTTTATTGTAGTTTTTTTGGTACTCTAATAAAGTCTAAGGCATTTAGTTGATCCACACACACTCCTATTCTCTCTCCTCAGGGACACTATGGTAGAAAATGTGACACACTGTTTCACCATTTCTCCATTTCTGTGAAAAAGTTCTAGCTGATAGATTTCATTTAGTTTTGCTTCAAGCTTTTTTTTTAAAATAATTTTTTAAATAAAAATATTTTACCTGTCCTACTATTCTGATTACGTTTACTCTGCATGTATGTTAGAAAATATTACCACAAGGTCCTTGCAAAATGTGTATATATCTTTTCTTTGTATGTACAGTTAAACCTTGGATTGCGAGCATAATTCGTTCCGAAAGCATGCTTGTACATCAAAGCACTCGTAAATCAAAGCAGATTTCGCCGATAATTTGTTCCACAACCCAAAAAAATATTCATATAAAAATAATTAATACAAAATATAAAGTAAAAATTAACCTGCACTTTACCTTTGAATCCCAACAGAGCAGTGTTTCTGTTAGTATGTGCACGTGCACTGAGACTGAGCGGACAGAGCTCGACAGACAAAGTGCATGTGTTCTACTCATATATTAAGACCTCACTCGTTTATCAAGTTCAAATTAATTTTAAAAAAATTGCTCGTCTTGTAAAATGCTTGCAGACCGAATCCTAATCTAAGGTTCCATTATATCTATGTTTTTCTTTTAAATCATGTCTATCAGTATTTCTCCATCGTAGCACTGACACAAATAAGCAAAAGAAAAAAATTATGCTCTAATTTTGTATACTTAAATTTCCATGATTTTCCTGGTTCATTTTAAAAACTGAGATAAAATAACCATATACATATTTCAGATTCATAACTTAAATGATAAATAAAACCTAAAATACTACTCAATGTTTTTGCCTGTCATGGGTGATACCTACAGTATATATTACCAGGCCAAAAGAATTGGCACACTGTAACATTTTGTTGGACTGCAATCACAACATTTGTTTCCATAACCAGAGGTGCATTCATTTTTGGTCAAAATTTTGTAATGATGCCAAGGGAAATTAAATGAACCACTCTATAAATGTCTTTTTCCATCTCAAAGATTTCAAATGGTGCATGTGGGGAAATGATTCCTCATGCTCCCAGAACCACTCTTTCACAAGTTGAGTCGTTCTGAGTCGTACCTGCACTGTAAGGGTAAAAAATAATCCGTAGATGTGATCGTCTGGTCATTTCTTTCTTACCCTGAGCCACCCATTGCTCTGAAATGGGTCAATCCGGGCTCATCACACCACATGACCTTTTTCCATTGATCCAAACTCCAATCTTTATGCTCCCTAGCAAATTTAAATTATTTTTCTGATTAGTCTCACTAACAAGTGGATTTCTTATGGCCACACAATTGTTTACCCCCAATCCTGTATATTCTCATCACATTGTATATGTATATAGAAATGCTCTAAATTTCAGTATAAAACAGAGATTTCTACTGTAATTTTTTTTTACAATGCAAAATATAATCATTATATTTCATAGAAATGTAATAATTATGTAAATCACTAGTTAACCGGGCATTGGTGCTCAGTAGTTTTCTCACCCGCCATAAGGAAGGCCTGGGTTCAATTCCCACCCAAAGCCTGAAACCCAAGCCACTGGATGCAGTGCCGGTCCTGAACCCGGGTTAAATAGGACGGTTGCATCACAAAGATAATCATCACAAAAGTTCTCATTAATGTGTGAATCCATTTAACATCCTTTTCACCTTTATGAAATATTTGGAACATTCCACAGGTCACATGGTCAACAGGAAATGACGTCATGTTGACATCAAGGGAAGAAACAAAGTAAGTATTTTTTCTTCATGTTATTGATAAGATCACTTTGAATAAACATCAGTTCAAATGATAGATTAGAAGTTAATTATTTATTTTTAAAATATCTATTAAAAAAAACATTGAGGTAGAAAAAGAGATTGTTGGTCTGATGGTTGTCCCAGTGGAATGGTGTCCTTTCTGCTTCTCAACCACATTTGCTTTCTATAAAATCCATGCAGTCTCTCTGCATCAACATTTCCACAAAATGAATCATTCAGCTCAAACCTGTTCAGAACTCGGCATGTATGTCTGTATTTTTAGAAACAAGGAAACCGGCCAAAAGCTGAGCGGCTACATGATTTCAGCATGCTCATATGGGGTTTGTAGTTTTTCATTTTCCTGAAATGAAGCCAGTAAATCTGATTCAAAAGGTCCAGGGATCTAATAATTCTCTCTCTCTCTCTCTCTCTCTCTCTCTGTTATGTCTAAGCATTGCCAAAAAATCAAGAGGAATATTTGGAACTTTTTGTTTCTGGAAAGCTTTGGTTCAGTCTCTGAGTCTTTCTGGGTGTTCTGAGCTTTTTACATTCATAAACACCCGAAGAAGCTTACTGCAACGTTTTGTTTTGTAATCAGAATTCTAATAAATGTTTGGAACATTGTAGGAATATTATTTATTGGTTATACTGTGGTGTTAAATGCTTAATTCTGATTGGTCAGAAGGAGTTGATTGACTCTCAATAAGAGAGCAGATTGCTTTTGTTGCAGTCGATGTGTAAACATTTTATTTCATTCTTTTCTTTATAGTAAGTTACTCAGTAACTTGTACTTACTTGTAAACTGGAAACATAAAAAAATAAATATATATATATTTAACATGATTAAATACAGTATACGTTTTTTCTATGTGTTTGTTTGTTTGCTTGTTTGTTTTCGTTTTTGGAATGAAGCTGTTCTTAAAGTTCTCAGACAAGGGAACGTCTTCAAAAAAGATCTACATGTTCAGGGCAGTTAAGCATTTCACTACATATCGTACTGTGTATGAATGTGTGTGTGACAAATAAAATTTGAATTTGAAAATTTGAATTTGTAACAGTAACTCAGGTTCACGTTCGACTGGATCAAACCATCAAACCCACTGCTGATTATTTTTTCCCTTTGTGTTCCTTCATAGACATTATTTTATTCTGGTAAGGAGTCGGGGGATAGAAACATATTAAGGTGAACGTTCTGGTTTGACATAATAAAGGGATCTCCGTGGAACTTTTACACACTAAATGTCTTGCGAATATAAGCACATTTAGTTTTGTGCAAACCTCGGCACCCAATTATCTACAGTATATCGCAAACTCCAGAAAGACAAATTCCTTAGTTCATTTATGAGCAAATGGAACTTAATTAGTTGATCTTATTTACCGCATGAGAGCAAAATCTCTCAGCTTATCTCGTTGCCTTGCCTTGCTGTTTCCACTCCACCATATTGACCACTTAAGCAAAGTGGATCTGGTGTGATGTATGTTAGAATGTAATAGCACAGCCTTAATTAATATCAAGATCTATGTTTATCTGCATTGTTTTAATTAATCTGATCTCCAGTTATGCACGAGCATACCCACTGAAATATGATCAAATTTAATAAGTGGAAATTGGATTGCATAAAATGCCCTTTTTTGATGAAGGACATCTGGAAGTATTAATATTTTTGTATTTACTAATAGGCATTAGTTAGCACACAGGAAACACACCAGCAAGTCCATCTCAGAATGGAAAACAATAAAGGTTTTTTGAGTGGTATAGTCAAAGTCCAGACTTAGATCCTGTGCCATAACCTTAAACGGACAGTTCGTGCTCAAAAACCCTCTAAGGTGGCTGAATGAAAACAATTCTGCAAAGAAGAGTGGGCCAAAATTTCTTCATAGCAATGTGAAAGACTTGAGTAAAGATTGCCAGATCACAAATGCTTGATTGCAGTCGTTGCCACCAAGGGTGGAACAACCAGTTATTAGGTTTTAGGGGGCAATTATTTTTTTCACATAGGGCCAGGCGAGTTTGGACAGCTTTTTCTTTCCTTAATAAATGAAATCATCATTTAAAAACTGATTTTTTTTTTTCTTGGGGGTGTCTTTGTAATATTAAAATTTGTTTGATGATCTGTGTGATAAATATGCAAAAATACTTTTTCATAGCACTGTACTTCTCTATTACTGTGCAAAAGTTTTTTAAAAAAGGACTGACCTGCTAAATAAATAACTTTGAACATGTGTTCCTCCAATAACATTAGGAACATTCAGGTGTTCAGCTGTACTGGATGTTTTTAAATTCCGCCTGCAAAGCGTTCCTTTACTAAATGTTTCTGTGAAAGACATGACCTTTGCATGGTCTGTTGTGGTGACTTGTAAAATCTTTTATTGCCTTCAGATGATCTTTGCGGAAGTCACACATTCAGGCATTTAGTCTCAGATAGAGAAAGAGTAAGATGAGAAAAACAGGGACACTTACTGTAGTGTGCATCTCTTCTCTTGTTTTAAGTTGATAGTACAATCTGCTACAATCCCATCATTTTTCTTATGTTTTACCACAAAGACTTTCCACACAGAATTAAAACAGGGGTACTTACTTTTACGCATGACTGTACGCATCTATGAGCCTTCTTTCCACATTTCTTTTGTTCCTGTTCTCTACTTTCCAAGCACCCATTCATTAGTTTTAACAATATTTACCTCACGACTGTTTGTTATTCAGATAGAAGGATGTTGAGCTAAAAACTGAGCTAAATAGTCTTTTTCAAGGACACATCCATAGCAGTGTGGCAGCGCCTGGATAGGAACTTTGGAACTGTACCTCAAAGCCTTAACCACTGAGACGCCACAGTTTGCTTAACAATATCTTTAGTCTTCTGCTTAGTTTGCCCTGTGATGGACTGGCACCCCATCTAGGGTGTACTCGACCTTCTTTCCTAAGTTTCCTGGGATAGGCTCCAGTCCCCACCCCCATTTTTTACTGGCGAAATTTTATTTGTATAGCGCTTTTAACAATTGACATTATCCAGCATACCTTACACCTTATCCAGCATATTCCATGCTCAATAAGTTTCCTCTGGGCACTCTGGTTTTCCCCTGTAGTATAAAGACATGTGGTGTAGGCTGCTAGGTGTTTCCAAATTTCCTGTATTGTTTGAGAGTGTGCTTCTGCTCCGCGATGCACTGGCAGGGCATGCAAAGTGTCCTCTGCCTTGTTCCCTAAGATCCCTGGGATAGGCTCCAGACCCTCTACTCTTTGACTCTATACACAATAAGCGGTATAGATAATGATTGGAATAATGGATACATTTGTATTTGGTTACAACTCATGAAACTGTGAATCCCTACTCTGCTTTTAGAACGAAATTACCAGATGTTATCTTAATCTTTATTGTCTTTAAGGCTCTCCCAGTTAACGTTCCCAATACTACAGTATCCCCTTGAGGCTCGAACGGAATGTGCCTCAACAATTCTCTTCACTATTTAATTTGTTAGCATGTAAGAACTACAGGAATTGTTCAGTGTTCTTCAAACAAAACCATGATAGTAATATGCAGCTGTTTTTATATGCGAATCTTACAAGTATATCCAGGCAGACGGTGAATTTAAAGGCAGTGTAAAATATGGAAAAATGGCTTTAGGATTGATTAGCTTCGGCTCTATCATTATTGTATGTCCCTGGATGTTAATTAATTAATTAATCAATCTTCAATAAGCACTTTATTCTAGTCGGAGTCAGAGTGGTCCTGGGGACGCTGGGGGAAACTAAACCACTCACTCTCTCACTCATCGTCTATACCGCTTCATCTATACAGCGGTACGGTACAGTATCCTAGGGCATGTTACATTTATCCTAGGGCACAACACGGGGTGCACCCTCTAGTGCCAATCCATCACAGGTTACACACAGACACGCACACGCTCATTCACACACTACAGGCAATTTGGGAACACTAATTACCCTTATCTACATGTCTTCAGACTGTGGGAGGAAACCGGAGTACCCGGAGGAAACCTAAGCACCAAGCACAGGAAGAACACACAAACTCCATGCACACAGACCTGAGGTGGGAATCGAACCCGGACCCGGAGGTACAAGGCAACAGGGCTAATCACTAAGCCACCATGCTGCCTGAAACTAAACCCCAACCAAAGAAAAGTTTATTTGTATATCCAGCATGGCGTATAGCCTGTATTTAATCCCTATCTACCAAGTGTGCCAACAATTCTGGAGCTGACTTCAGAATGTTATGTTCCAATAGCATAAGAACAGTGGTATCTCACAAGAGTAAGGGCATTTTAGGTATTACAGACAAGGTTTTGTCCAAAAAGACACAGAACGACGCGTTACTTAGTTGATACATAAGAACATTTATTTATATAGAACCTTACAAACATTCAGCTTTAAGCCAACGTGCATTACAACACTAAAGCAGCAAGTTACGAAACAATCCAAATGAATGAATGTAACCAAAAGGCATTTTCATGTAATATCATGATTTTAATCAAGATTTGAGAACTTTAAGGAAGTCCCACAGAATACCTAAAGTGTGTACAGCTGTTATGTTCATGATGATCATTCATAAAGTAAAAAACGGTCTGTTACAATTAAAAAATGAACAAGAAGAGAATATTTTGGCCTAAGTAGTATATTCCATGCAGAGCCTGGCATCCAATCACACGTTTACATTTCATTACCTTAATCAGAAGATTAATTAATTACAAACAAAAACATTTTAATATAAAGTATTGGTTTCATAATTTTGTCTGATTATTTACTGCACATTAGGTTGTAACTGGTGTCACTATGAACTTGGATCACAGCTTACATGACTATTAATACGCATCATTTGGTTCACTTGGCTATCTTTAAGTGAAATGTATGTACACTATTGGAGTTAGTCTCTCTAGTGGTTGGACCGTTGCAATATTCAGTGGCTGGTGAAAAAAATATGGTTATCTATCTACATGACCTCTCTATTTGGGTACCTCCTTGAGATAACAGGACTCACACACAGTTTATTCCGGAACATCTGTGAACATCAGTCAAAATCGTCCTTGTGCCTGCTATTGTGCTCATTTTTACATCGAGGCTTCAAGGAAAATCTAAACTCCATCACGGATAAGGTGAAAAAAGTGCCTCTGTTTCTAACTTAGGATTTCGGCTAACCCACTACTGGCCAGTGAGAACATTTTTTGTTTAGTATTTATGAAAGCTGTTCCTGGAAAGGCATAGGAAGTGTCATGAAGCTCTCACGCTGCTGCTTCACACCTCTGACTAAAGAGCACTTCTACAACTTTGGGATCAGCCAGAGTGGAAAGGTCACCCAGGTCCTTCTCGTTGCGGGCGATCTGCCTCAGGATCCGCCGCATGATCTTTCCTGGAGAGGAAAAATAGCATACGAATTTATACCACATCATGTCCGAGTCTGATTGGCAAGGAGGTGTTGATTATTTTTCTTTTAGCATTGGAAAATGACTGTGGCATAAAAGGAATAATACACTCCAGGACTGAATAGGAGATCAACTGATAAGTAGTAAATATGAGGGTTAAGAAATTAGAAAATAAAGATGATGATCAAACCTGAGCGGGTTTTAGGGAGGCCTGGGGCATTCTGGATGAAATCTGGAGTGGCTATTGGGCCGATCTTTTCTCTCACTGTCAGAAAAAGTATATATATTGGTTTAATTTTGTGGCCATAAAATCTGTAAAATAATATAAGATCTATAAATCACAATCCAGTGTTCTGGATAACCTCTGACCTTTCCTCTTAAGCTCCTCCTTGAGTGTGTGGTTAAACTCCTGGCTGTCCTTAAGTGTGACAAAGCAGTAAAGACATTCGCCCTTCACTGTATGAGGACAGCTGACCACAGCCGCTTCAGCTACAGCCGGGTGTTCTGATAACGCCGCCTCCACCTCGGCTGTGCTCAGCAAGTGACCTGGAAGAAGGTAGATTTATACAGTATATTTACTGGTAATCCAAAAGCTGTTACATGCTATTGTGTTTGTGTGAGTCTGGGTAATTTAAAATGAAAAAGTGGGGAATTGCATTGAAATGTCCCCTCCATGTAAATGTAGATTATTTTTTTATTTTATGTCTAACACTGATATTCATATTCCCATTTAGTGCTGTGTATAGCCACGCCCACTTTGATGGCAGAAGCAGTTTATTTGTCAAAAAAAGAAAAAACGATGCTGCTGTGAAGTAATCTGGCACAAAACTGCTCATAATGTACCTTCTACTCAACATTTCGATTAAATTCATGCTGCAGATTTAACTTCAAGCAAATGCCAAAGGACATTAATTAAATTCTGTCCAGCCAGTTTTACATGATGCTGAGACAAAATTGACTGGACAGATATACAGACAGAGATTTTCTGAGACAGGTTTCGGACCCTCCAATGTATGAAACGTAAAGATATCATTGAAAGAGGGAGTTCTGACCAATGTACAGACAAAACCTTTTAATTATGTATACAGATAATGTAACAAGAAAAAACTGTTTTTAACAGATGAAAAACTCCCTAAAGCCTTAGACCCACAAAAAAAAGTTAAACATAATCACAGCAGATATAATTGATCTTAAACCTCTAACCCTCACCTGAGACATTGAGCATGTCATCTATTCTGCCAGTTATCCAATAATACCCATCTTTGTCCCTCCTGCATCCTGAAATTAAAAGACACAGCACACACCATGTCAGCACAACACTGACACCTCTGTAATGCAGCACGGTGCCGAAGAAATACAACACCAGAAGGTCATACAGTGATTTGCTTTACTCTAAGAGAATTAGCAGTGAGACTGTATTTATAAAAATAAATAAATAAAAATTATAATAAAAATAGCCATTATTATTTTTATTATTATTATTATTATTAATGATAATCTTCATCATCATCATCATCATGATAATATGAAGAAGCTTCCACAAGCAAGCAACACTGATTATTATGATCTATACCACAGCACTGGTAAAACTCTCAAATCTGATTGGTCAGAAGGTGCCAATACGTTTAACTTATTTTTTATTACAGGAATGTATTTATGATGAACGGTTTTGCAGTTTATCAGTAAAATAATGTGAGAGAACGTTTAGATATAGTAAGTTCACAGTTAATTAATTTTTAATTAATTAAGCTAAAAGTTAATAAAAGTTTTTTTGTGTGTGAAAACAAAACAACTCATCTTATCATAGTAGGTCTTAGTATTAGGAAAATAAAATCTCAGACAAACAACATATAAGTTTAACCATGCCTGTTTTAATTAACACAAAGTAAGCATAATTAAAAAATATATATATTTAAAAGTTATATGTTGTATTTGCCTAATACTGAGACCCTCTACAATCAGATGATTTCTATGTTTTTACACACAGACACACACACAATTTAATTAAGAGGGTGTACTAACTTTCGAACATGACTGTTAGTGAACCCAGGAGTTTCTTAACACAAATTTTTGGGAAAAAAAGGGCACAAAAGGTCATTCATTCCTAAAAGATTATTAATAAATCAGTAATTGTTAGTAAATTTATGTACATTTCTGATAATGATCATCATCATCATCATCATCATAATATGAAGAAGCTTCCACAAGCAAGCAACACTGATTATTATGATCTATACCACAGCAATGGTAAAACTCTGGTAATAAAAAGTCATTGATGTGTATAACAGGTATGAAAGGTGCATTTATTGGGAAAGAATCAGTTTCTGGATGGTAACAGTAACGTACCTCCAGTGC
Source organism: Clarias batrachus (assembly GCA_003987875.1). Classification (NCBI taxonomy): domain Eukaryota; kingdom Metazoa; phylum Chordata; class Actinopteri; order Siluriformes; family Clariidae; genus Clarias; species Clarias batrachus. The sequence continues at coordinate 705,925 of QMIH01000116.1, forward strand.
ACATCAAGCTGGCATTGCATTTTACCGTCACTTACCATCTCCTGTCACATAAAACCCAGGGAACTTTTTGAAGTACGTGTTTTGGAATCGTTCTTGATTTTGATAGATGCCCCGCATGATGCCTGGCCAGGGTTTACGGAAAACCTGGAATCATACAGTCAAACCTGGAGTTAAACAGAGGCCTCAAACAGTCTACATTAGTTCTGTATTACTGACAATCATTTAATAAAGTCATGCATAATGAGAGTACCTAACAGTTTTAACAAAATATGGCCACATTGTCTGTTTATTTCTGCTTTGGTAGTGCATATATTTCCCTAAGATGGTATACGATCTTTATAGCCCTTCAGCTAACTGCTAGCTCACATCAATTTGTACAAGGTGATAAGATGGGCACCTCATCCGTTTTCACACATTTTCTTCTGTTAGTCTTACATATTATATGTCGAAAGTTCCTTAAAAAGTGTAATCTGCCACATGCTTTGGTGATGTCTCTAGACCTAATGCAGTAACTGTTTATGAATTAGGACCATAAATTTGATGTGGAAAGAAAGAAAGACCATTAAAGTGAGTTTATGCTAAATATAAGTACTCTTGGAACTCTGCTCCACCAATCAGATGTTGCACAAAGAATTGTTGAATAAAAGAAAAATAACCCAAACATAATTAATGACAAATCCAGTTCATAACGATTTTTAAAAATTAAAGGCATTAATGGAATGAAGGTCCCAAAAAACAAAACAAAAGTGCAGTGTTTGCTAATTTAAATGTCTCAAATGACAGTAATTTCAAATCTGTGCTGTGTAAAAGTCTTGAGCCACACCATGTTCTTATATATTTTTTAATTATTTTGTGGAATAGTTCTCTAGGCTCTTTGAGGGCCCTCATTTTTTCATATTTTGTCTCTCATTTTCTGCACTTGAGCTGTTATAGAGGAATGATTTTGTTTGTTAAACCAGGCAGTGACCTATGAATCATTCAAGCATAACCTCAGGCATGAACCAGTGAGAAACAGGGCCAGATGATCAGGATGGTGATTAGTATACTGGTGATGCTGAATGAAACAGATGAGAGGGAGAATGAGGCTGCTGCTGAAGTTACAACTGATTTTTATATTGTATCTTTAGGCACTTTGCAGCCTGTCACAATAAAACATCTATTCCCATTTTTTCACGTAATCTATATAATTTAATTAAATTTTATTTAAAGAAATGGTGGGTGACTCCTGACTTTTGCATTTTAATACTGTATATTTTCAGGATTCTTCACCAGGATTAAAGCTTTATTCCATTTGCAGGGGAAAATTATTACTATGAATCAAAATCTAGAAAGAGGTTTAACATGCATGCTTTACCATTTTAATGAGTTATTTGCTGGGACCAGCAAGCAATTAAAAAAAACAAATAAATAAGTTGCCCTCTGAGCTACAAGCCTCTCACCAGGTAGCCCTCGGCTTCTCCCTCCAGTTCCTCTCCGTGCTCGTTTAGGATTGTGGGCTGCACCCCGAAAAATGGTAACGTCTGCACAATGTGTACACAAACAAAAATAAAATCATATTGTAGTGGGTACTTACGTTATTTACATCCCACACACTACATCACTGTCAGCTAGGTTTGCCTGTGTAAGGACATGCTATCCTCATCATAAGCAATTGTTACAAGCTATCATAAATCAGTGATGTTACACTGCCGAAATGATAATACACCGTAACACGTAACAGAGTGCACAGTCATTTTTTTTTGGCTCATGTTCAAGTGTTTTTTCCCGAAACTGCAAGCTGTGAAAATCATAGGTCAAAAAATCAATGAGATATTAATGAGTTATGAATAAAAATAATGGCAAAAGAAGTTAAAATAACTTTTGGGTTGTACCCAAAAGGACCCAAAAGTGGCAAGCCATTGGTGGTGGGGCTCGAACACCCAACCCTCAGAGCCTCAACCAACTGAACCATCACTGCTCCACAATAATTAGACATTAAGTCAAAATAATAAGATACTACGTTAAAATAACTTACAAAAATAAAAAATAATACCTTAAGGAAATACTGTTACAAGTTCATGAATATTTAAAATGGCAAGATACTAAGGCTGAATACTGACAGAAAACTTGAAAGAAGTCCACTCCAGTACAGTCAAAATGTCATTTATTAATTTAAAACACACAATATAAGGTCTTACACCCACCCAGAATATATTTAATTATCAACATGAGGCTGACTATTTTTTCCAAAGGACTCTCCAGCATCTGAGATAAATTAGGAACTGGAAGGCTTGGCATTTATTATCATAGTAATATAAACAGTAATATAAAATATTACTATTATAGTATTAATTTTTTATAATAGTAATATTACAGTAATATAAAAGCTGCACTTTTTAACAAATGGCAAGAGAGACTTGTAAAGAACCGTTTATTGGTGCTGTTAATGGGTGATAGCAGGAACTAATCAGTTTCAAAACATCAAAAGTACTGTAGGTACTGTAAATGGTACTTTAAAGGTATGTTGTGTTCTTTATTTTAAAATATTTTTAAATACTTGAAAATATACTATATTGCCCAAAGTATTTGCTCACATGCCTTCACATGAGTAACATCCAAATTTTAATATGATGTTCGCCCACCCTTTGCAGCTAGACCAGGTATACCTGTTCTAAGAAGGCTTTCCACAATGTTTAGGAGTGTGTTTATGGGAATTTTTGACCATTCTTCCGGAGGCGCATTTGTCAGGTCAGACACTGATCTTGGAACAGGAAGGGTTCATCCCCAAACTGTTCCCACAAAGTTGGAAGCATGAAATTGTCCAAAATGTCTTGGGATGCTGAAGAATTAGGAGTTCCTGTCACTGAAAGTAAGGGGCCGAGCCCAACTCCTGAGAATCAACCCTGCACCAGTTCCAACATGACTGCGCACCAGTGAACAATGCAATGTTTATAAAGACATGGATGAGTTTGGTCTGGAAGAACTTGATTGGCCTGCACTTTAAGAGCCAGGCCTTCTTGTCCAACATCAGTATCTGACCTCAAAAATGCACTTCTGGATATAAATAGTCAAAAATGTCCATAAACACACTCCTTGTGGAAAGCCTTCCCAGAAGAGTCAAAGCTGTAATAGGTGAAAAAGATGGGCCAACATCATATTAAACCCTATGGATTAAGGATGGGATGTTACGCAAGTTGATATGCATGTGAAGGCAGGCAAGCAAATACTTAGATTAGATTAGATTAGATTAGATATTGAAAAATCCTGACCTGATACTAATAATCAGAATGCATTTTGCCCATACAGAAAACCAACTACGCAATCATTCATCATGAGCTTGTTTTAAAATTAACTGAGAAACATAAGGATTTTTAAAATAAGACTTACTGCAGATCCTGGCTTTAGTGGTGTTGCCGCAGGCAATGGAGTCAGAACATGACCTCCCTAAAGACCAAATATACAACTTTTTAGAATATTATTGATTTTATCAATCAACCTCAATCAACATGCTAAAGTTCCTACTCATTTAAGTCACTGGTACATTCAGCCGGATGACTATACAAAATAAATCTCCACTCAGTGACTACGTATACAATCATTTAGATGCTTACGTTCTTTTGGAAAATGTATATTATTTTACCGTCTCAGTCTGCCAGAATGTGTCGACTACGGGGCATCTACCCTGACCCACGACTTCATGATACCAGAGCCAGGCTTCTGGGTTTATGGGCTCTCCTACAGTCCCCAGGACACGCAAACTGGACAGATCATATCTGAAACAAACAGACTAAGAAGTCATGAAATAATTCCAGAGATCGGAGCTTGTGATATTATTGATGGTCAGAGATCATTGAAATTAAAGACAACATGCAATTGTTTCAAAGAGAGAGAGAGAGAGAGACATGAAGTCAAAATAACTTCAAAAACATAAAATAACAGAAAAAACAGTCAAAACATAAAATAACAGATTATGGAAATACTATGTCAGAGATATAATGAGAATCTTTAATAGCAAGATGCTAAATCAGAATATTGACATAATACTTGGAGTAAAAAATTCACTTCTTGTGATTCAGGGCTTCTGTACAGTCAAAATATTATTTATTAATTTTGAGAAATATGCATAATTGTTAACACAGGGCTTGTTATTTATTCATTCATTCATTCATTCATTCAGCACTTTGCAATCGTCTGGGAAAATTCAGGAATTGGAAGGCTTGGCATTTATTATCTTAGTAATATTAATAATAATATAATATTATTTAACATAAAACTGCAGAGTGAATTAAAATAATCCTAAAATGGGGGGAAAGGATGGCTAAGCTATTTATGTAAGCAATCTAAGGAGGAGCAATAATGCATAGTGTGTACTTATACTGTTCATGTACATGAAAGATAACATACCTTCATTTGTTAAGTAGGAAATAAAGCACTTTGCATATGCTGTTATAGGAAAATGATTATATAACAACACAGTAGTGCGATGAGTCAGTAACAGCATGGCCTAAATCGATTTTTCCATTTTATACCACATCAGTTGGCAAGTGATTCTAATTTTGAATTTATTACAAGACAAATCATAATGTCTTAACCACCTGTAGTGATGTTGAATGTTACAGGAGGTATTTTTCTGCAATTTTCTTAAAGCAGCTAAACAGGAGTTCCTACTAATCAGCCTCATTTTTCTCTTTCTTTAAGTAAAAAAAAATAGCTTATCATGTTACAAAGAAATCATAAAACACAACATTTTCACAGCTAATTTATGCTGAAGACTTTATAGTCGGAGGACATTTGCTGAATATTAAAAATATATATTTTTAAAAATATATAGAAATAGAAACCTGTTACCTTTCATTCACAAACATTGACAGGTTTGGTTAGAGGAAATGAATCAAAATAGCAAAATGCTAACATTATGTTTGAATCCAGGATCAAGCCCTTTTGTTGTTGCTCATGTTGTTCTTGTTAGAAATATCGCCACTACACCTTTTCTAGGCTAACTTAATACAAATAATAAAACAAGACGAATGACATCCATTATTTCTGGAACATTCTCTGGTTGTGTTTCCTTTTCTCTCCAGTAGATGGCACCAGTTCCACTCTTCTGGCAGCAGAGCGCTGGGAAATGAACCCAGTGAACCCCGTCATGCCACGAAAACCAGTGAGTTCCAGTTAAATCCTACATCAGAGACTGCAGTACAATTTACTGCTTCAACCGCAGCCGCCTAAAAGGCCCTGAGCAGAACCTGAGGAGAACCTTCTGAAAGAGCACATCGGAATAACTAGCCGTCAGTGCCGTTAGAACACGGTGGTCTAATCGTAAATTTGAATTACTCGGATTACGTGATAAAAGTCATGGGAAAAAAGGGAATCATTCGAGTATGAGGTGCAGTCTACTGTGTCAGTTTTTTCGAAATCCAAAATCTGGTTACTTCCCTTATTTCTGAACTGCATTCAGCTTCAAGGCCATGCACATGCATGTCTAAGTAGCACAATGGTTCCAGGGTTAATAGCTCAGTCCTGATCAAAAACCTAATCTGTTTGTGGGTTTTTTCGCATGTTCTCTGTGTGCGTCTGAAGGTCAAACATTTTAGCAATTTCAAGCGCTGAAAGAAAATTAATTGATGGAAATTCCTCTTTCATGAAGCTAAATGCTCCTTTCATATCGCTCTACAGCAAGATATCTTATTAGCACATCTAGATGATTTGGACTAAGGCTCTGTTTATACATAGTTTTTTTTTTTTTTTTAATGATCGTGAAGATTTTTTTAAGTTTATAACCACATGCATTTACAGTATTTAAAGTGAAATGTTCAGCTATGCAGATCAGCTCAAACTTGACCATCAACTTCCTGATTTGGTCATAATTTGCAAACATTTTCTCAGTGGCAGTTTAAAAAAAATAATAAATTTTAACATGCAACAAATTTAAAAATAGAAAGCTTTGTGGTTTCTCTGGAACATGTTGAGAAAAAAAAAAACAAGATGACTATGTAATGAATAGAATCATTATAGCTGCTATAAGACAAGTGATAATAGGATCAATTTTGCACAACATAAATTGTAAAAGGTAGCTATACATTTTAAATCTACTACTACTACTACTATTACTAATTATAATAAAAGCAATATGAAACTATACCGCTTCATTCTGTATACAGGGTCGAGGGGGGATACACCCTGGATGGGGTGCCAATCCCTTCCAGGGCACACACACACTCAGACACTATGGACAATTTGGTTTCCTAATCTGTGTGTGGTTTGGACTCTGGGAGTCACCGGAGTACCTGGAGAAAACCCACCAAGCACAGGGAGAACTCCATGTACACAAACCCAAGGTGGGAATTGAACTCTGGACCCTGAAGGTGCAAGGCGACAGTGCTAACCACTGAGCCAGAACCTTGTACCGCCTTTTATTATTATTATTATTATTATTATTATTGGAAGTTCAGGGAAAAAAAGTTTTTTTTTAATTTAATTAACAAAATTATTAGCTATGGTAAAAGATAAATACACTACTTCAGGATGTACAATACTGTACATCCCATCTAAATATCTGATTATAATTACTTATCCTGATTATTATTACGCTTTAGAGTATCTCCATTTCGTTTCATTGTACCACCCTTCTATAACAGCTGGATGTGTTATTTTATAATCTCATCTTTAAAAGAAGATAAATGATCAGATTATATCCTGAGAGATGTGTGTACAATACATAACATGTGCACTACAGCACTTTACATTACACTCACTTTTGCAGTGGCTCACTCCCGAACTTCATAAGCAGCCTGATGGCAGTGGGTGCCGTGTAAAACTTAGACACTCTGTGCTTCTCTATGATCTCCCAAATCCGGCCCACATGAGGGTAGACTGGAATGCCTTCAAACTGCCACGAGTCCACACACACATACATATATCTGATTATACACACCAATCAAGTTGTGAACATAGCTATAATGAAGCATGGCTTACCAGGACACTGGTCGCCCCATTGGCTAGCGGACCATATGTGATGTAGGAGTGGCCTGTGATCCAGCCAATGTCTGCCGTGCACCAATACACATCGTCATGATGGTAATCGAAAACATATTTGAATGTAAGAGATGTGTAGATCAGGTAGCCAGCAGTTGTGTGCAGTATACCCTATGAGACACCAGCAGACTGATTAACAATCTAAATAATCTGAATTATGGACAATGTTGTTCAACTCATAGTTCTGGTATCTGTGCCATACTACCATAATAATTCGTTCACTAGGTTATCTCAGTAGTCAATGTGATACTAGCTTGTCATCCGTAGTGCATTTTTTAAAAAAGTGCTGTAGATCATAAATAAAAACATGAATGTCCTTGCCTTGGGTTTGCCCGTGGACCCGCTGGTATAAAGGATGAAAAGCGGGTCTTCAGCATCCAGCCACTCAGGCTCACACTCCTCGGATGCGACGTTCACAACATCGTCCCACCACAGGTCACACTCTGCGTTCCACGGTGTCTGTGAGATACATACACAATAAACATGCATACATTCACACGGTAAGGAGGTAAACAAATATAAGTGTATTATTAGTATCTGATCATTTTGATTCATACACTCAATCATCTATACTGCTTAATCCTGTATTCACAGGATCACAGGGGGCCTGGAGCCTATGCCAGGAGAAGGGCACAAGGCAGAGTACATCCTGGACAGGGTGCCATTCCATCGCATGCCACACACACACACTACTGCCAATTTGGGAACACCAATTAACCTAATCTACATGTCTTTGGACTGTGGGAGGAAACCGGAGTACCCGGAGGAAAGCCACCAAGCCCGGGGAGAACATGCAAACTCCATGCACACAGAGACGGGAATCGAACCTGGCCGCACCAGTGCTAACAAATACACCACCGTGCCGCCACATTTCATACAAACTTCCATTATTCCTATGATTGTGTAACAATGACAATTGTTAAAAGCGCTAGATAAATAAAAATGTATGGAATTGAATTGAATTATTTGAAATGAACATACGGTACATTGTGTTTAAAATGGATATTAATACAGATTTGTTTTCTATGTGTGTGCCATATTGAGACTTTGTGCTTTACATTTAGCTACAAGATTTATAAGGTTTATATTTTGCATGATAAATTGGAAAAAATTACAGATGAGCACAAACCAAAAAAAAAAATCCCATGCACATCACTAGTTGAGACCAGTAATAAACTCAAGGGATGTGGCTGACGGTGAGAAACTCTTTAGAGCTGCTGTGAACAGACCACAATGACACTCTGGGGTTTTCCAGTGTTTCCAGGGGCATGAAGGGTATATATATACTGTACAGCGCCGTGTGAAGGTCTTGAGCCACCCCTCACTACTTCATATTAAATTAAATGACGATTAAATTAAAGATATGTAGATTAAATAATTTAAAACAAATATTTTATTGCAACAGACTGCTTAAAATCACAATTAAAAAATGTGTTGTTTTTTTTAACAACCTCAGCAGCAATCTCATTTCTCCTCTCATCCCATTCACCAACAACTCAGCATTCAACATCACCAGTGTACTAATTACCAGCCTGATCACCTGGTTCTCACTGGTAAAATATGTAGGAAATGGGGCGGGGGTGTCAAGACTTTTGCACAGACTGTACAGATAAGTATACAGGCCCATTGATTCAGAACCCTAATGCAAATACAATATGCGCAGGTGTAAGACATCTTATACCCAATATTTAAAACAGTGAGATTGAAAATTAGATTTTATATTTAATCATGTCACTTTTTGTCTCATCTGAAACAAACAAACAAAAGACGCAACCTGTAACTTATTGCAGGTATTGGTTGTCCTGAAGGCATGATGCTTCACCACAAGACATTTCTTGACTGTAAATGCACTTCTGAAATATACACAGAGAGAGAAAGAGAGACATGGAGATGAGGTGAAGGAGAATGTCTGAACTATGACTCAGCAACTCCACCACATTTTTAAGTCAATTTAGTTGGATGCAAGGGATTAATCACAATTGGCACAACAATTGAGGTCATGAAATTGTAGTTTGTATAATGTGGAAGCTGAATATGCCTCATCGTGCCATCACATCCACTTATCTTTGCGTTCGATGAGTCAGAGTGTCAACAGCACCTTGTGATAGTGAAGGGTTCCTATTACATTATTTACCATCGTTCATCTTTTTTTTTTCTTTCACATTTCATCTCTTTGCCCTCTTCAGTTGCACGTACGTTCCATTTCACCTGTCGCCATGACAACCGGTGCATGCCGTTTCCACGCCGTGCTGTTGCCCGGCAACTTGTCGCCGTTGGCCATGGCTTTGAGTGGCTGAGTGGGACTGATAAGCCTCAATAAAGGCAGCTGGAGCAGGGTGTAAGGCTAATGGGCCCAGGCTATTGCTTGTTAGGGCAGGTTTGGGTAAAAAGAAAGCTAACGTGACTGGAAGAGATCAAGACGTAGCAGAAGCGAGGACACTTACTTTTCTCGGCAATGCTCCAAGGCATGGTCTGAAATCTGCTTCAGGTTGATCAGCTTGTCTCCCCTGTAAACGCCATCTGTAAGTTATACAGGGAGTTAAAAAGGTCCACACCTCTTACAAGTTACTGTATCTTATCTCTTGTTTTCCAACTGTTATCTGTAGGTAATTGCCTCATAATTACAGAATGATAAACTCAAGTTGACTCAGTTTCCTTGCTGGCACAGTGTCACTGTGTCAGAGTGTGTGTTACCTGCCGTCACCAGGATGTTACACTGAGCGTCCACGATCCTCTCAGCCAGAGACTCCGAAGAAAACCCTGCAAACTGAAGAAAGGACAAAGTGACACAGAGAACAGAACAGCATGGTGCACAGATTATCAGGATTAAAGGTGGACAGTCAGCTCCATCGAGTTTTTGTTAATACAGTAATGTTCGATTCTTTATTTTTGTCCTAGAGCTCTGAAGCTGATGTCTACACAAGAGGATAGGGATTCTTTTTTTAAATATACTTCTGACTTTAGTCTCAGCGTTAGAATTCTGAGGAAAAAAAAAGTCAAAATTTGGAAATTAAATTAGAATCTGAAAAATCTGAATTATTAGTTTAAAGTCAGAATTCCGATATATGTTCCATAAAAATCTCCCTTAACCAGCATCTACTGATGCAGAATTGGACAATTGGTTTAGTAAATTTTTGCACTAGAGCCCCGAGGCTAATGTCTACAAAAGAGGGTAGGAACACCTCTTTTTTTTTCTTTTTTTTTGATATTTCAGACGTTGGTTTCAGAGTTAGAATTCTGAGAAAAAAGTCAAAAGTCTCAGATTAAATTAGAATCTGAAAAATCTTAATTATTAGTTTAAAGTCAGAATTCTGAGGGGAAAAACAGAATTCTCATATTAAATTAGAATTTTTGTATTTAGATCAGAATTTTAAGAAATAGTCTGAATTCTGAAAAAAAAGTCAGAATTCTGATAGTAAAATTTTAATTTTTACATTAAAGTCAAAATTCTAAGAAAAAAATTCTGAATTTTGAGACAACTGGTTTAGTACATAGGTGACACACACATGATTTTTTTTTCACATTTTCTTAGGTAATTTTTACTTATAGAACATATGATATCTAGGATTTATCTATTATTATTATTATTATTATTATTATTATTATTATTATTATTATTATTATTATTATGTGCCTTCATGTTTGTGTTAAAATGCACTTCTACATGTTCTTTTATAGGAATTCTACATAGCCACATACAATAATCACATGCAAAAGTAGGCACTTGTTTTTCTGTAAAGATGAATGTAATTGCATATACTGTAATTCCACAGAAGCATCAGTTCATTTGAGTGCAAACCTAAAGACAAAACAGGACATGTCTAACCTAATCAGCTACAGCTGGCATAAGGGAAGATGTTTTCAGTTATAGGAAATGGGACAATGGCCTGGTAGGAATGAGGCCTCATATGCAAGTAACCCTGAAATAGACCTTTATATGTCATTAAAATAGCCTTCAAGGTTATCCCGCAGTATTTTTAACTTCAGCTGCAACCTGGAACCAGAACCCAAATGGCAAAAATAATCCTGGGAGAAGGAGACAGAGGGTACTGGCATACACTTGATGCACAACAAATGCACAACATATCAAGTTCTGTTAATATGGAATGCATGCCAATAATAATAAAATAATAATAAAAATCCTCAAAGACACAAGCATAATTTTCTGGTTGATCCTGACAGTATTCTCTGATGAGTTCTACTCAAGAGTAATAGCATGCACTCAGCACAAACTCTAAAAAAAAAAAAAAGAGAGAAAGTGTGCTCCTGCAATAATGTTTGCTTTGCAGAATCTGCTGCACATGAGAGCAATTCTGGTGCACACGTACCACAATGGAATGCACTGCCCCTATTCGAGCACAGGCCAGCATGATGAACACAAGCTCGGGGATCATAGGCAAGTAAATGGCCACTCTGTCTCCTTTCTTCACACCTGAAAGACAAAGAAATACCCAAACTTCATATTGCTGTATAGACATATACTGTAGACACACAGACAGAGATGATGATGATAATAAAATATAGTCTATATCTGTGATTTAAAGGGGCAATTTGTAATGTCTGAAAGTGTGTCAAGACCATATGCAAGGAATTATATATGATGTGGCATGCAGTTATAGAAAATCATCAAAATCAAGATGTTGTGATGCAGCCTGAAACAAAGAGGAGTTACAGTGCCGGAGTTATACCGAAGCTGATTCTTTCCCACTGAACTTGTGCCATGACAATTAGCGGAAAATTCCATATTCCAAAACACTTGTAAACCAAATCAAATCATCTCATAAGAAATAATGAAAACTCAAATAATTCGTTCCACAGCTCAAAAAAATAAATACAGAAAAATAGTTAATACAATATATAAAGTAAAAATAAAACAAATTAACCTGCACTTTACCTTTTAAAAAAGTTAAAATAAATCCCAAAAGATAAGTGTTTGCATTTGTGCGCGCAGGCACCGTGTATTTGTGTGTGTGTGTGTGTGTGTGTGTGTGTGTGT
>QMIH01000116.1:718066-749501 GCA_003987875.1 Clarias batrachus
TGTGTGTGTGTGTGTGTGGAATTAGCCCCTTCCCTCGCCTCGTCTTACACAGTAAAACTTCTCCTTCCTCCCCCCCAAAAAATCACCCTAATGACACTCGCGTGAGCGCAGACTAACGGAATCACTGCTGTGGAGAGCAGAGTGTGGTTGTCTGCGTGAAGCCGTGGAGGTGGGGTGTAAAGGCGAGAGAGTGTGTGTGTATGTGTGTCGGTGTCAAAAAACTCAACACTCATGCTTGTTTTTCAAGTCTAAATTTATTAAAAATCTCTGCTCGTCTTGCTGAACACTCGTAAACCGAGGTTCCACAGTATTAAAAACACATCTTCTTACTACATTATTTGTGTAACGCTTTTAACAATTGGCATTGTCGCAAAGCAGGATATGTAAATTAAGATGACATTTCATTGTTTTTTTTTATTTGGTGACTTTTTTTTTTTTAAATGAACACAAGAACCAATGTCAGCTCGTTGAAGGAAGTGGTGGAATTGCTCTGTGCTTAAGGCTTGGAACTACTAATTAGAAAGTTGTGAGTTCACAACCCTGCACTGTCAGGCTGCCAAGATCAAGTCCTTTGTTCAAGCCCTTTAACCTTGAACTGTTCCCCGTCTCAGTTGTAAGTCACTCTCAATAAAAAGAAAGCTTGAAAGCTTTTTGAAGCTTTTTGGATGGACAAGCGTAATTACACCGAATGCATCACTTCTGTAATTATTACTGCTGCTTGTACGTAGAGATCAAAATGCACTACTCTTACCCAGCTGCTTGAGAGCGTTGGCACATTTGCACACCTGTTTTAGAAGCTGGCTGTATGTGATGGTGAGATGATGGTCAGGTGAGTTCCCCTCCCTGCACAGAGACAATCAGGAAAATAAGGTAAGTCGCACAGGTACAGTACAATCATATGCCCTTATAGATTGCATCAAGGTTGTTGGAAAAAAACACTCTTGACTAAACATAAGACAAGGAACTAAATCTATTTCACATTTGTGACTCTTGAACGATAAATTTCTTTATGTAAACATAGTATATCTCATATAAAAGAAGATAACGCGTTCTCTGGCAGGCTTCTCCGCATTATATTTGGACGTCCGTCTGCAATATGTTTACACGGTAATGCTGAAATGTTTATTGCACAAGCTGAAAGGACGGCCAAATGACTGAATTACAATATGGCCAGCAGCCTGTTCAAAGCTTTGCTGTTTGCTTTGCCTCTATAATCAGCCTGCACATTGGACTGAGTCATTTTATCACTGTAAGACAACTAGCCATACCATATTTACAGTTATGTCTTCCTGGGCCAGAAAATAGCCATTGAAACATAGGTGAGAATTCTTGAGCAAGCTCTGGTCTTTCGGGCCGACGCACCTGTTTGTCCTGATAATAGAGTGCGCAAGAAACGATGACAACACAGGCTGGATCCAAATGCTGTAAACCCTGTTGCATCACCGTGCATTGCTGCTAAGGCATGAACCTTCGCGGATCTTGTTTCCGTGTATCCTGCTGTATTGTTTGCATGGACTATGGCTTTGTCCTGGCAGCTTCAAATAGAAGTGGGAATCGTTGGATAGATATAGAAGCTGTGCATGCCTTCAACAACACCTCTTGGTTAATGCCTAACTAGATTATTGGCAATCGCTGGCACTAAACTGGATCACCCCATCACCCGAACCAGACAGAGACAGTCTGCAGCAGGTGTCCCAACATTCGCTGGGACGACCCGATAAAACATCACCTGTCCTCCCATACCGATATGTGCTTAGTCATAATGATTTTATGATGCATGACATCATCACTGAGAGCGATATCATAGTGTGAACAGCTGATTTATACCTTCAATTGTTCCTATTAATCATAGCACAATAGCATTATGATCTTTCTTATTATATTGATAAGGAAGTACAGTATATATCTTAACTAACACAAAATGACTATGCTTTGAGAATGCATAAGGTTATGCCAAAGGGAATACACATTTATGTTTAATAATCACTTGTCTGCTATTTAAATGCATAATTGTAACAAGTTTATGAGAAACCCTGCTATGAATAACAACTAAAGAAATACTGTATTGCACTTTATAGACAGTGCACTTTCAATAGTATATGACAAACACTTCTCAAGATAAGTCGTCTGACCTAGAGTCAGTTGTTTGGTCTTCTGAGAACCAAATAGACTACAGTAGTATTCCCATGGGAGAGAGGTGATGGAGCTAATCATAAGAAGGCTATGAGTTGAGATCAGAAAAGCTTCCACAGGGTCTGATAAGTCGTCAGATTAATGTTCGGATTATATCCTGCTTGATGGTTTTTAGGTTGTTTTAGATAACTGCATCAGTCAAATCGATAGCGTTATTAGAAATCTATAAGTTACTGTAGACCACACAGTTCCACATCTAATCTTATTTCTTATATAGCAGGTATATTATATAATCATACTGTATAATCAGGTGTATGAGGTGTATTTTCTTAAAAAAGCTGATACAGAGACAAGTAACCGCTCTCATTTGTGAAATAAATCCCAAGGACTTTTTACCCGAATCAGGTATTTTAATCTAGTTTAGCCAGTTCCATTGAATGCAAAGATCATTACCGAACTAGCCCCCCCCCCACCCCGCCCAGTGAAGTGCTGTCTTCACACAATGGCGGTGAAATATAATCAATGTGTAGATGATGTAGAAACCTGTAAGCAAGCTCACCAGTAGTATGCAACTTTCTCGCCCAGATTCAGGTCTAGCACGTTACGGTCAAGTACGTTGTAGCAGATATTGGTCTTCGCTCCTTTCATGAAGTCGATGGAAACCTGGCCCTTTGTAATATCAAAGTTATATTGCAGTATTGGGCCTATGGGGGGGTTCTTCCAGTAAAAGTCTTGAGTAACTTCCCTCCAGAACTCTGTGGATGAGCAGATTGTTCAAAAGCTGACACACCAGAGCACATCTGCTTATACAGTGGCATGCGTGTTCTTCCCTAGGTTTCGCTTCTGCTATTTCTCAACTCACTTACCTTCAGGTTCCTCAATGGACCTTTTGTACAACTCAAGATATGAGTTAAAATCAGGCACGTGAGCGACCGTTTGCAGATCCTCGGGTGGGAAGAATACTCTCTCATCCTTGCCTTGGAGCCCTGGAACAATCATGTTTGTCAGACGGACCTAAAACAGGAAGCAGTTGATAACCGAAGATGTCTTCTTCCTTCAACTCCCAAAAGCCTTGACAGCTGGGTACTGCCCTGCACTTGAACTGTGAAGCGGTTTATTGTGGTTTTCACTGCCTAGTTCTGCCTCCACATCATGATGTCATATTATTTCCTCGGTCTGCTCAGGACCTCACGCACCAGTCAGCATGGTCTGTTTGGCACTCCTACTTTTTCATTGGCTGGGTGGCCTGCCTCCTGCTGATCCCATTATAGAAGGAGGGAGGGTAGAAGGGAGGAGGGACGGATTGAGGCAGGGCCAGCTCTACTAAACATAGGCCATGGTTTGTGTCTCAAAGAGACAGAGAGCGAGGGAGAGATAGACAGAGAACATGCCTCCTCACTTCTTCCAGTAAAGAAGCCCTTTGTTTTTGGAACATGGCATACATTCTTTAAAGTTTTTTTTTTTTTTTTAGAACAACAGCTTGTGTGTAAGATTACCACAAAAATATAATAATGTTCCCTCTGATATTAAACTTTCCATTAGACTTTGACACTTCACCATGTGTAAATAAAGCACACACTGCATTATACAGGAGCTACAGTACTTATGCACCATATTGTCTTTAGTACAAACTGTGTTGTTCTGTATATGCTTATCATGTTTGCATTATTATATACAAAACCATTCGCTATTTACAAACATACACTATAAATTAATGCATAAATAACATCATGATAACAATATTTGCATGCCTGTAAGAAAGCAACCTGTTATGAGGGTCAAGTGGTTAAGGTTCTGGGTTACTGATAAAAATGGCTGGGGTTCAAGACCCAGTACCACCACATTCCCACTGCTGAGCCCACGAGAAAAGACCTTAACCCTATCTGCTCCAAGGTTGCTGATTCCTGGCTGACACGGCACTCTAACCCCAGTCTCCTACATTCAACAAATAACTGAATCTTAATATTACATAACAGCCCAGTTTTCAGATGGAAAACTAATGAAGGCTTCTGGGTTTTGCAATAAAATTGAAAGGATGCATGACAAAGTTATATTCTCCAGCACGCTCAGTAAAACCTAACAGCTGTTTTTACTTATAAAACTGCACAAATCTGTATCGGACACTGCTGATTCCTTTCAAATAAAGAGCTTTCACACCAAAGATTAACTGTGGTCATTTCATCACTCTTTAGTGCTCTTTATAAAAGTTTCTTTGATGTAGAAATGTTTTCAAATCATACGCAGAAACTTTGCTCTTGGCATTTTTTTTTTTACAGTATACTGTATGTGCTAGAGCCATTTGCATATAGCCAGTATTATTATAAGTAAAGCAGGTGTTGGGTTTTACTGAGCGTGCTGGAGAAGATGAGTTCTTCTGGCAACCTTCTCACACTCATTCCTTTTTCCCATCTGAAACTTGGTCTGTCATGTAATAAGTTCCTTTCTTTACAGCCATGCAAATATTCTTCTGTAATGTTATTTTCATTATTATTTTAGTCATTAAAGTTATGGTTGGAAATGGTGAATGATTTTTTTCTTCTAATAATGCAGACATGATAAACATATACTGTATAACAAATATGTAATAAAGATTATATGATACCTACAACTTTTGCACAATAATGTACTGTATATTCTTTGGTGCTTTTATTATGTTCGGCTTCTATGCAGCTTGACCTTGTACAGTATGTGCACAGTTACTGCTGGAAAAAACGGACCAGGCATAAAAGTATTTGCCTGCTCCACTGTACAGAATATAGCTACATATATTAGTGATGGCTATTCCTTGTCGATTTCATTTGATGGATCTGAGTAATTGAAACAAGTTGATTCTTCCTGCTTCTAAAAAGATCACTGGCTAATAAAAGAAAGAAGGAAAAATCATGTACATGTTGAAAATACTTATTAGATAATATCACATATAGAGTACCAGTCAAAAGTTTGGACACATGTTTGGTTTTATTTTTTTTTACATTCTAGAACAATACTGTGAACATATATGGCATTAAGTAACAACAACAACAACAACAACAACAACAACAACAACAGTCAGCTGTTACTGTAAAACACAAAGGTCAGCTGTTCTGGAACAGTTCTTGCAAGTATTGTCAAGTGCATTTGCAAAACCCATCAAGCACCATGATCAAGCTGGCTCTCATGAAGAGCAAAACATATCTTCTGCTGACTCAGAAATCACCTATTAACAAAACCGTTATGAAGGCTTTGCAGAGCATAGCAGAATACAGTAGCAGATACATCTCTGTATATGTATGTATATGTTGTTTGAAAATGATTCGTATCATTGAACCAGCTCTTTTGCCTTTGTTTCTTTAAATAAACAAATCTATAAATATCTAAGGTAGTGACACAGTAGTGTAATGGTTAACACTGTGGGGTCTGCCTCGCACCTCCAGGATTCAGGTTTCATACCTTGGGGCTAAATTGCCTGTATTGTGTGTGTTTGTGTGTGTATGTGTGTGTATCCTGCAATGGATTGGTGCCCAAAGTCTCACAGGAGGCCCCCTGTGACCCTGTACAGGATAAGTGTTATAGAAGATGGATGGATGAATGAATGAACGAATCCAAGGCTGGTCATTATGTTCACATAAACTTGTTGGTCCATGGAACCGAATCATTCGTCATTAGAAGAAAAAAGTGTAGCTTGATAGAATGATAAAAAAATAATTGCCCACACGTCACTAAAATATATTTAATAATACAGTTTAAACACACAGGGTGTTGCCACTGATACAGCACTTCACTGAAACCCTGCAGAGAGTGTTATCTTTTATTGATTAAGCAGCCTAGAGTGAAGCTCGTCACTAGACCTGCTCAATCGAGCTTGCATCGTTCCCGTGTTGATGTCCGCCATTGTGGTTTCATAGAGTGACCGGGCGCAGGCACAGAACCTCTCCTCAAACATGCTGCTCTCTTCAGCACTGCGGGCTGCTGTGTCTCATGCGGTGAGAGAATATTTTGAGGATTAAAAAAAATATATTTTGTGTAGGTATTAGTTAGGGATTTAACTCGCATTTGCAAGAGGATGACATCTTGCAAGGGCAAGTCGAATGTAGCTAACCGGCTAAGGTTAGCTAACGTTAGCAAGCAGCTCAGCAGCTAATGACAGTGCTATGTACAGTACATATGTACTGGAGCAGGAGCAAGATCTTTCTGTCTATATATCTATCCTACATTTTATATATATATATATATATATATATATATATATATAGACACACAGAACTAGTCAACTGTTTGGAGACAAGTTTTATTTATTTTCTACATTCTAGAACAATGCTGGATTTTAAAACCTATTAAACATAACATATGTAATAAAATTAAAATAATCAAGGTACAACAACAGTAAGTTTTTATTTTAAAATGTGAAGGTCAACTGTTCTGGAGTAGTTCTCGCAAGAACAGTATTGTGTCAAGTGCATTTGCAAAACCCACCAAGCACCATGATGAAACTCATGATTGCTCTCATGAAGACCATCTCAGTAAAGCAAGTCCAAAACCTAAATGTTGTGCAGAGGAGAAGTTCATTTAGAGTTACTAGCCTCAGAAATCTCGAGTTAACAAACAGCATCTCCAGATTAGAGCTGTTTTGAAGCCTTTACAGATCATAAGTACCAGACACATCTCAATATCAACTGTTCAAAGGAGATTATCGCATATTTTGGACATCTACAATATTGTTTTACAATGTAGAAGGAAATGAAAAGCAGGAAAGAACCATTGAATTAGGAGTTGTGTCCAAACTTTTGATTGGTAGTGTTTATAGTTTGACCCAACTTCTAATTCAGTGGTTTTCTTGATTTATATTTCTACTACATTGTAAAAAAAAAATTATTGTTTTTCAGTTAAAAGGTCTCGCGATTCCTTTGAAAAAAAAAATTCAAAACACACTTTATATTTTTAAATGTTTATAATATGGATGAACCGGTCGATTAGCCAGTGACCAGAATTTGCTGGTTTTCAGTTTGATTGGCCGTGACTGGTGATCAACCTTAGATACAAGTGATTCTTTACAGAGCGCAGAAGCTTCCAAATGGCTCAAGACAAACGCATTATTATGGCAGTACATTATCATAAATGGTGTGCATTAAAAACTCTAAATTAGTGTCAAACCTAATCATTACACACGCTTACAACCAGTCTCAAAACACTGCAAGTGCAAGTTGGTAGGAAATTGCTTGCGTTAGGAGCCCTGTGTGCCCGCGTTACAAGCTGCATGTGCCACACAACCTACCTGCTCACTATCAAGTTGAGTTTTGACCCTTTGGAGACATTTGAGATGGTAAAACATTGAAGCTACTTTATAATGCTACAGGCGGTACACTCTGAACTATATTAACATTTTCATCCTGTGTAGTAGGAGTGAATTATATTTGACACGGGTCCGTGTATCCAACAGTAGACAGCTCAAACTGCTGAAAAAGTTCATACTGGTTCCAATAGAAAAGTGTAATTTCTGTTTATACAGTGCATCACAGTTTGTTGTGTAAATGACTATGTAATTGCAAACCGGTCAGCGTGAGTGTCAGAACTGGACTATGGAGCAATGGAAGAAGGTGGCCCGGTCTGATGAATCACATTTTTGTTTACATTTTCATGGCAAAAAGAGGACTTGCTCAGTATTAGGCTGGTGATCATAATGTCTCATATATTTTATATATGCTGTGTGTGTATGTGAACAGCCACCCGCAGAATATTATGGCCAGTATTGTGTACAGTAGTGGCTCTTGCTCCTCTCGGTCTTTGCTCCGCAGTGCATCTTGGGGTGTGCTGAGGCGTCTGGCACTAGGCTGTTAGTAGCAGATCCAGATCTGGAATGATTGGAGGCCAAAATGAGCCTTGGGTCCCCATGAACCTGTCACCAGTTCACACACACACCCTGACAAAAGTCTTGTCACCTATCCAAGTTGTAGGAACAACGAATAATAACTTGATTTCTAATTGATCATTTGGAATGCTTATTTTTACCAAAACAAAATCATCACTTATCATGTCGTGATTTTTGATTATTTAATTAGGACAAAAATGTCAGACTTTGCATAGACAAAAGTCTTGTCACTTAACAGTACTGAACATAAGGTCATGGTGCAGTGAAAAAAGAATTAATATTGCGTATGATTCCCATGAGCTTGGAGGACTGCATCCATACGTCTCAGCAATGACTCAAATAACTTATGAATAAAGTCATCTGGAATGGCAAAGAAAGCATTCTTGCATTAAAGCATTAACAGGTTAACGCATGTGATTAATCTAGAACTTTTAATGCTTTACTATTTTTTTCACAGACTATTACTGTGTTTAGATAAAAAAAAAAATCCATTGACAGTGCTAAGGTTAAGTGTAATATTTCAAGCCTTTTTTTGTTTCCATTTTGATGAGTACAGCTTACATGATGATAAAAAAAAAATCCAATTTACATTCTTTGTAAAGCTCTCCCAAATTCTGTGATTATCTCTGATTTTCCAATCGTCTTAAGGCTGCAATTGTTACTGTTGATCGTGTGCATCTTTTAGTACATTTTCTTTCACACTTTTCTCTTCCGGTAAACTTTCCATGAATATGCTTGGATACAGCATTAGCATTGTGTGGCTTGTGGAGCACGCAAGTGATCGTCTTCTAGAGTGATCATCTTCTAGACTGTCAAGAACTAAACAGTGGGAGAGAAACAGTATTTATACGTTTAACAATAATCATTGTCACAAAGCAGCTTTACAGAATCAAAAGGAAATTTGTGAAAATTTGTATGACAAAATAATCTGATTGTCTTGGGCGAGCAAGCCAAGGGCAACAGTGGCAAGGAAAAACTCCTGGAGATGTCAATATGATATCAATATATTTTTATCTAAACCATGAGAGAAACCAGACTCAACTTCCTCATTTGGGTGATAATGGATTGCAGAAATTGTTTTGCAGTCATACTGTGTGTTAGGAGGCTGGAAGTTCAACATAACAGATGATGTCTTTAAGTTAATATGGAGTCCAGTTTGTTATTGGAGGATCAGGTAGAATGTAGGAAATTCCAGTTCTGAACTATTGAGTGACTGCAGTCACAAGTCCTCAATAAACAGCTGTCTGCATTTCACTGGGAGCTTTCATAAGGCTTGAAATATTCAGTTTGCATGTAACGTGTCTAGAATATATGAGAGTTTCACTTAAAAAATGTATACATTACGAAAGAAAATAAACTTTTTCATGTTATTAATTTTAGTGATTGTAGTGAGAATTGCTGCCGTAGTTTTACAGTTTGTTGTTGTTCAGCAAAAGCCAGTCTGTTGTCACTGTGTTAATATAAAGTGTGCTTGATGTGTTTCAGGGCAGACAGGTGCGAAGCCTGCACAGGTCTGCTGTCCGCGCTGGAGCAGGAGGAATCTTTGTGGTAAGAAATTCCATTATTCTCTTTATTAGTATTATTATTATTTATTATTATTATTCCAGAAATGTCCTATGCTCCAAAAAGTTCCAAAGAACTTTTGCTTTTATTGCTTTTCTAAGATGACATCAAAATATGGATCTGAGTAAAATAAATCTCCTCCATTGAACTGGAACTAAAATGCTATTTCATCAGTAACAACTGATCGTTAACATGGTTCACAACAAAAGATCTGCGTGCACACAATTATTTTTTATTGTATTTTTTTTATTTTTATTTTATGTCAATGTTGTAGTACTTGATTAACCACATTATTAGGCTAAATGCACTATATGATCAGTATATGCACTATATGATCAACATATGCACTATATGATCAAAGATTTGTGCACCCCTGACCCTCATGTGCTTTTTGAGCATCCCGTTCCAGATCCAGTCCCCTATTACCCGTCTTACAAACATCCGAGTTACGAATGTCCATAGATACGAACGAACCACGGTTTTACGTTCGGTTCAATCACAGAAGTAGCTCACGTGTATTGTACAAAAAATAGATGCTGTATTGCACCAGATACAAATATTTACAATTATATACAATATTTTAAGTGTTGCATTGAATGTATAACATGTCCTTATTTTAAAAAAATATATAAATAAAAAATAAATAAAAAACCTGGTGTATTGTACTCTGTGTGTGCGTGTGGGGTTGCGGAAGAAACGAGTCGGCCTCACGGTTTCAATGAATCAAGATAAAGTAAAACTGTCCCGATGGTGAATAATCCTAATTTCTGAAAATTCTTACTTCTTGGGAAGAGTTTGGATATAAACCACCTGTGTCCCCGAATACGTTTGGACATGTAGTGCGTGTTGGCTGCAACTTTGCTGTGCGATTCCCTTTTAATTTACTAACCTAAGGTGCTCATGGGCCACTTTATTACTCATACCTGTCTATCTGCAGTTATCCGATAACATGAAAAATCATGCAGGTACAGGACAAGAATAAGTTGATAAAATTGCTAAAATGCATGTGGTTTTATGAAAATACCACAGCTTGATCCCCAAGATCATATTTGCCGTGTTGAAATCTGCGTCATCTTCATGACATGATCCTCTTTCTGTGTCAGAAAGAGGATCAGTTTTCTTTAAACCAATTTCTAGTGAACTGAACATGTTCAAAAGTGTGAAAAAGTTACTTGCTGTTGACAGACTTAATTTTTTTTTTTTTTAAATCAATTATCTGTGATGCCATTCACCAGGGGGCAGCATCCGGTGATCGAAGTTGAAACGTTTTCTTCAAAAGAGCACACAATGCGTCCGGTCTCTTCTGTAAAGATTCACATCAGTTGCTACTGTGAATTAGAGGAAATATAATACTACACATTGCTGCCATAATTTGAGTTTTAATAAAGGGCATAGATAACAATTATTAAAGTGTAATTGTTTATGTGCCCCTCTCGTGTGTGTGTGTGTGTGTGTGTATATATATATATATATATATACACACCGATAATTTACATAATTTGTGTATGACTTTATTTGTTCTTATAAACAAGGTTTCAAATCTGTGCACCATTGTCAAACATCCTTCACAACCAATTATTTAATGCTTGTTTATTTTTATTTCTTTTCTGCCCCCAGCACAGAGATACACCAGAAAATAATCCAGATACTCCATTCGAGTTCACACCCGAGAACATGAAGGTGAGACATGATCTATGACTCTTCCACTTGAAATTTAATCACATCGGCTTACTCGTGTGGCTGCATATTATATCATTTGTTACGTTGCGATATTGTCATTTGCTGTACCGATCTTAAAGAGGTCTATAATACGTAACCGAGTGCGCTGAGAAGCCTGAGAAATGTTCTGTGCCCGTGTTGTGAATAAATGTTGGTAAAATTATGCATAATGTAGCCTGTTGGCCTGGCAGCGAGTATAATCGCAATATCCTCTTTTAGTCCAACGCTAATGTAGAGGATAGAGTTGTTGTGGAAGAATATTAAAATCCGGCGTATGAGTCAAAAGACAAAAACAAAAAATCTCCTCAGAAATAGTATTGTCCTCATCGTGATTTTCAGTGCTCTGACATGTAGTTGCATGTTGGTTTAACTGGTCTTTCTGGTGTGTGTATTTCATTATTATTTTTTTTCTTCCCTGTGTGGTGACAGCGAGTTGAAGCTATAATAAAAAACTACCCTGAGGGTCACAAGCAGGCTGCTACCATCCCTGTCCTGGATCTGGCTCAGAGGCAGCATGGCTGGCTCCCCATTTCAGCAATGAACAAGGTAACACAACATTGTGAGCTTTAGAGAGAGAGAGAGAGAGAGAGAGGAAAAGGTTCATGTAGTCATTTAAAAAATATGACAAATTCTTCCATTCTTTTAAAGCATCAAGGAAGAAACGTCACAAAGGAATTTTAATAATAGGGATTATCATATAATAAGTTTTAAAAAGATCTATTCCTCATATTTCTTTCAGTTTATGCTGATAACCTTCTAATAGCATGCTAATGATTAATTATAAAAACAATTTATAATAATATTTAGAACCTTTAGAGAAGAAAGCATGCTGAGAATACACACAAGGTGCTTATTATCATTATTAATAATATATTTTTTTGTTGTTGTTCACTAATGCTTAAAGGTGGTTTGGGGAATATTAGTCTTTTTATAACAGTTCTGCTTGACATCGGACGATTCCCGTGCATGAAGCTCCGCCCACAGGATCAGCATCTTCAAGTAGAGAGTCTTTAAAAATGATTGACAAGAGGCACATCCAAACACAACACAAACCAATTTTGCATTGAGATCATGGCTTAAAACATTTGTATTTTGTCATGTTTTGCATATCTTCCAGGTTTATTTGTAAAAAGAAGGAATAAACAAAATCTCACTTTTAACCTGATTATTAGATGATTGACATTAGGTCACATTCAGAGATGAAGAACGTGCTCATGTTCATTTGATGCACTGTGCTAATAGCATATCATTGGCTGATTAGGTAAATGAATGAATAGGGAGTGTATATTTATATACATAAGTACATTTATATGTATAAATGTTTAGCTGGGTACTTCTCTGCTCTTGCTGACACCCAGACAGACAGTTTTAGGAAACCCCCTCAGTCAGTCATCTGAACGTAGTATTTGTGAACTTTCCAGGTAGCTGAGGTCTTAGATGTCTCCCCAATGAGAGTGTACGAGGTAGCTACATTCTACACCATGTTCAACCGA
Source organism: Clarias batrachus (assembly GCA_003987875.1). Taxonomy (NCBI): domain Eukaryota; kingdom Metazoa; phylum Chordata; class Actinopteri; order Siluriformes; family Clariidae; genus Clarias; species Clarias batrachus. The sequence goes on from QMIH01000116.1 coordinate 730,820, forward strand.
CAGCCAGTGGGGAAGTACCACGTCCAGGTGTGCACCACTACGCCCTGCATGCTGTGCGATTCGGACAGCATCCTGCAGGCCATCCAAAACAAACTGGGTAAGCGAAGAGGGCTTCGTCTTGATTAAACTCAATTATAACGTCTTGGATGTGTGTAGGAAGTCTAACAGAAAGAGGAAAGCATGTGAACGGTTGCTTTGGCAAAAACAAATCACAGTAAACTGTTTAATTCGTGTGCGTAATTCTTTGTCAGCCACATTCAGAATCCTAAATCAGTGGAGTTTGTGTTCACCTAATCAGAACAACTCCACACCAATTTGTTTGGTATTTCCTGGGCTGCATTATAACAAATAACATTATAAAAATCTGACACTTCATATATGGGATTCATATAAGGTATCAGGCAAAAAAAATGTATACACACTTTGACATGAAAAAGATACGCCTCTCTTGTGACGATCACATGATCGCATCAATGATTGTGCGAATACTGACATGTTTAGAGGAAACATAATACTACACATTGCTGACGTAATTAAATTCAAGGTTTAAAAAAGGACTGTTGAAGTGTGTATGAAATCATTTTGTCTGTCTCTGTATATTTATTTATATTTAATCATATAAATATGAGCTGGGAGTGATTGCTTTGCTGGTTGCTTTCGTGTCTGTGGCCAAACCCCAGCCACTGGACGTAGTGCCGTTCCCAAACCCGGATCAAATCGGAGGGTTGCGCCAGGAAGGGCATCCGGCGTAAACGTTGTTGCGCATACCCTCAACGGGAGCAGCCTGAGACTAACAACATTATTAGCATTTTTATTCAGAGTTGCCTGAATGACTTCTAGGCATATTGCTCCTACATCCACAGCACAGGCCTTTTTTCCTTAAACCCTCTGCATTACACATCATTTCTAGTAGCTGGATTAATTAGCTTGCACAGGTGACAGACGGTCTCATCAGGAACATCAAGAACCACTGATGAAACAGCAAAATGATGTACGGGACAAAGCTGTCATAAACGGTAAATCTTCTAAGAGCACAGCATGCAAGTCAGCGCTTAAACACGTGATGAGGAAATAACAAGGCTTGTCATGCTCGGAATAACTTTCACGCACAACGCGAGGACAGAACGCTCAGACATATATCATGTATCTACTGGATTAAAATGTGTGGCGAAATTCCTAACGTGAAGCAGAGCGTTCAGAAAGGAACTCCACGCGAGGCTTGTGTTGGAGCAGGATCAGATTTCCTGAACTTACCTTAACCATGCATTCAATTTAAGATGACTTTTACAAGTGTAGGTTTTTCATACTAGTCCACGAGTACATGTAAACCGATACACACTGCTGATAAAAGACGTGCTTCATTACTGCATGTCCGCAGCCTGAGCGGTTTAATTTGATCTGCTCCTTACTTATGAACTCAATACCACTGCTTTCCGTCTCCTAGGCATCAAGGTTGGCGAGACCACAGCAGACGGGCTGTTCACGCTAATAGAGGTCGAATGTCTTGGTGCTTGTGTTAATGCCCCAATGGTCCAAATCAATGACAACTATTATGTAAGTACACCTGTTCAAGCCCACAGTGTGCCACGGTGCTCAGAGTTCATGGGCAGAGTGCTGGCCGGGGTTTAATGTCAGTTCTTTTGGTACTTAATAGAACTGACTTTTTTTCTTTTCTTTTTCTTTCTCTTCTTTTTCTTCTTTTCTGATTTTAGTATATGGTACTGCTGTTTTTAAACATGCTCTTAAAACCTTCCCTTTGGCCTGTAGAAATACATCTAATTAGAATAAGTGTTTAGAACACATCCACGGTTTTAATTTAAGCAAGGGTACAGATATAACACCTAGCCGCATGGCTGTGATTTGTCCATTTGGTAAATAATGCCAATGCGGGTATAAGCAGTACAACTGCATGACTGTGAGTGCGATTATTGCTTTTAACTAACTAACTAACTAAATAAATAAATAACGAACATCGGGTGCCCGATATTTCAGACATAATTTAGCCAAACATTTTTGTTTATTTTTGCTCTTTTAGCAGAAACAGATCACAAAAAAAAAAAGCCACAGATGGGTAGAGATTTGCGTGCTGCCATGCCAACACAGATACTCGCCGACAGCCAGTTAGATTGCTAGCTCGCTGCTTGTTGAGCCCACACTGGCTTGTACGTTCCTGTTAATGGTGCTTCGCTTTTTTTCCCCTCATCTTCATCTGACAAGCTTTTGTATTTCAAGGTGGCTCATGTTGCATGTTGTCACTAATGCTTCCATAGTAATGGTTTCTGTGCAACAACCTGAGGTGAACAAATGACAAGTGCAGTGAACCAGTCCAGAAAAGTTTATCCTCATGGAACGCCACTCGTCCATTCACCTGTCGTGTGACATTTAGTAGATAACGATGTCAATAACGAATGCACAAAAAACACATCCTTAAATACACTGTGTGTTAAAATCAATTACTTGAATTTGATTCGTAAAAAGGCGAGTCAGTAATGAAACAAAACAAAAAAACCTACGCTTAAGCGGCAATGTTGTGATTTAGGACTGCATAGCGATGTACAGTATAGCGGAGATCTGCAGTGAATCATTATTTAAGTCACTAAGATAACTGTTGATAATATTCCAAAAAAGGTAAAACCCAATAAAGTCTCCTAATTATTCTTCAGTTCATAAGTCCTCGGATTAATTTTTTAATAAGCTATAAAAATGTTTTGACATGAATAAAGTCTAATACATTTTATTAACCTGTTTATTTGTATTAAATGGGTATTCTCAGCATCAATTTGGTGTTAAATATTTCAACCAAAATATAAGCTTATATAAATATAAATGCCTACTATTTTCCATCCTGTTAATGGGACAAATCTGTCTACTGTTAAAGGTTTAACCTAAATTGAATTCAGGAATACAGAGTAAACAGGTTAATACTTCTAATTTTAAGAATTTTACCAGGAAATGCACACAACTGATGTTCATCTATGGCTATAAAAGTACTGCATGACAGAGAGACAAGTGCTTCAATCCCAACGAGGATCTTTGTGAGCAACTGAAAGACTTTCAGTTTTGTTCTGAAACAGTTCAGGGTAAACCCCTTACCAACTCAAAATTATGTATGCAAGGCTTAACATTAACATTAGTACCATTATGATGTGATTTGTTAGACTGGGAAGCTATAAATATAACATGTAGTCACAGACCCCGTGGCATCTAACCTCATCTCCCTATTCCAGAAAAATAACTAACTACTTAATTTTATCGTCTTTAGCCAAGATTCCATCCGAATGCTTTTTTCTAAAAGACTGAAAGGTGATCTACTAGGAATCAGTTTCAGAACTGATTTACATACCATCAATTGCATTTGAAATGTCTGTGAAATGTCATGGGAAACAGTAGTGGAAACATTTTTGACAGAAGAATCACTGCCGTTATGCATAAATCGTGTCATGTGACATGATTTGTCATGTGACTGTCCCACAACAAACCAATAAAACACCAGCAGGAAAAGTAGGGCATCTCCATCACGCTGAAAAGCGTCTGCTTCTCCATGTGAATACATGCCACCTTCACTCTCTAACAGCTGTTCTCTCAAAGAGATCCTGCTTCAAATGAGTAACGTTTCTGTTGTTCTTTGTTAAATTATAGAAAAATGGCACCTTTTGTTTAAAAGCATTTTTTTTTCTCCCCAAGTGTCAATTTTATCAGGTGTGGAGAAAAAACTGGAGGGAATCCTTGATGAAGGTCTTATGCAAAGCCTAAATTCATGCAGAAACCAGAGTGACATCTTGGTGTAAAGCAGTTTAATTGAAAAATTTCTATGTAATACAAACAAACAAACTCACAACCCTGCAAATGTTTTCAATGCATGTTCATTTTATTGCTTACATTATGGACATAGTGTAGATGAAAATACATATCAGGTTTTGTACAACCACCACACACACACACACACACACACACACACACACACACACACACACACACTTGGATATATATTAGTTCAGGATCTAGTATTGAACATTCTAGCGGCATTCTAACAATACTATAACTTTATTCAGCATTCATATAAACACTTCATTAAAAAATGCTTGTCGGATGTCTGAAGGAATGACACAAGCTCTGATTTAAAAGTGATTTTACTAGCTAACCTCAAGAAGTAATCATAAAAAATGGTAGGGTAAATCCCATTCAGCCACTGGGTAAATAAAATAGAGGTGATGATGCAGTTAACCTGAGTATTACATGGGTGAATGGAAAGTCACTTGCTGGGACTAAAATTTGGTCAACAGATTCCACTCATGGTTAATTATCAACTCTGTGCCCTGGTTGTTGGACGCTGTCTTGTGGCTACAGTGTAACACGGTCAGAGAGGAAGGGCTCGATAAGCCACAGTTGGACTTGAGGGATATTTTCTCTGATAAATTTTTCAGAAAGTTCTGGAATAAAAAAGCTTTGTGGCTTTAATGAACTGATATAGTGCTACTTTATAGCTTTAAATAAAGCTTTATAGCTTTTAATATTTAGGTTGTTGGATTACACTCATAAAATACATCTTTGCTAAGTAAAACTTGTCTATTGTATTTATTTGGTTAAACGTTAGTTAAACGTCAGCAAGCTTTAAGAACCGTTGCCTACATCGCAGTACATATACAACATTGACTGACCAGAATTATTCTGTATGAACAAGATTAAAGAAACAATCTCATCCTACATCAAGTGATTATCTGTGCAGGTCGTGGCTTTGTTAAAAATCAAACAAGTTGAGCAACAGCAGCTTATGGTACACATTTCTATGGTCAAAGTCTTTTTTATTTGAAGCCTAACATTAAGTTTTCATAAGGACACTTGTTAATTGTGTGGTAAAAGACTTCTTGCAGATAATGTTTGGTGAATGTGTGATCACGAGTCATATCCTGTAGTGACTCGCATTCGGGGGTCACACTTTCGGAAAAAAAATAATCTTAAAATGGGTATTTCCTGGTTACTTGGAATGACCATTTAACAGGTAAACAGAGGGTGACTCATTTAAACTCACTAAAGTCCACCAATATGTTTCTCAGCTTCTTTAGAAATGTGCCTAATGTGAGCGGAACATGAATGTACAGCAATTATAAGTGCTTTCTTTTTCTCTTTTCTTCAGGAGGATCTGAAGCCTTCTGATATTGAGCACATCATTGATGAACTGAAGGCCGGGAGAGTCCCTCCACCTGGGCCAAGGTATGAAGGCCTTTTTGAGTGTTATTTCTGAGTAATAACCATAAAAAGATTGTTACTTTTGGTTTGTGTAATACTATGAGTAAATGAGTATAGGTTAGCCGTGTGATGCAGCTGAACATTTTTGCAGAGTTGCTGTTACCACTCTGAGGTTGATCGTTTTCCAACAACAGCACAAATAATGTTTCGTTCCTCTCACATAAGTAATTTGGTCATTATTAAAATGTTTAAATGATTAATAAACACATGCTCTTGTTAATGTTTATAGTTACATTTAATGTTGTGGAATCTCTTCAAGACAAGTCAGTTTCTGCTTGAAACAATTAATCTCTCACCAGCTTTCTTTTCTTTTGTCTCTGTAAAGATAAATATAACATAAATCTATTAAGATAATTGTGAAAGGAAAGGTTTCTAATGTTGATTAGAAGTGGGGGAAAATTAAAGTTCTTCTTCCTGATGACATTCCTATGTCAGAACACATCCTGACCTTTAAAGCACTGGTACCGGAGTCTCCTTCCTTAAGTGTTAAATACTGTATTCAGCTCCTTGAAGGAAACCTCAACACTATAACAATGTTTCGTTTTCTTAAATCATATAATTATTCAGTGTTTCTGACACATGGTGTATACAGGGGCTGGCCACCCAAGTATAACGGTCGCACATGTTCTGCAGTTTTACACGGTGAACAGGCTCGTCTTTAAAAAAAAAACATGAAGATTAATTTAAGGCACGGATATGTGCAGCAACACAGCTCTGGTCAATGGTTAATAAAAAATAAAAATAAATTTTAAAAAAAGGAAACACTTGTACTGCTTGAGTATATGACGTCGCAAAAATTTAGAACTCACAACATGTGCATATTATTCTTATTATATATGTTTTATAATTTTATAATAATCCATATTTTTTATATTGGACATTTTAAATATATTTAAAATCTCTAGTGCATGTATGATCTATGTTACACAGGTTTGCTCACTGTCCGCTTTATTAGGGACACCTGTACATCTCATTCAGTTATTTAATCAGCCATCCATGCGGCAGCTGCACATTCTGCAAAAGGTCATGCAGATGCAGGTCAAAAATTCAGTTAATGTTCACATCACATCCGCACACAGAAAACGTATCATCTCTGTAACTTTGATCAAGGCATGGCTGTTGGTAACAGAACGAGCTGGTTTGAGTATTTCAGTTGCTGCTGATCTCCTTGGGGTTTCCCACACACACACACACACACACACACACACACACACACACACACACATAGTGTGTCTCTAGTGACTCTGTCATTCTTTACACAGAGTGATAAAAAAAAAAAAAACCATAGACTGAGTGGAAACACCTTGTTCAGAGGAGAATGGTCAGATTATTCAGTAAGGATACAGTAAATCATGAGCAGTCTTTGTTACTTTAGAGAGTGTTGTGCATAAAAATCCCAGAAGCTCACCAGTTTCTGAAAAAGTCAAACCAACTTATCTGGTACCCATAACCATGCCACAGTTAAAGTCACAGGTCACATTTTTTCCCCATTATGATGTTTACATGAAAAATTACCTGAAGAGGCCTGTACCTGCATGACTGTTGCCCAACCGCATGAACGTACAGGTGTTCCTAATAAAGTGGCTTGTTTGTATATCTGCTATTAATTGATTCCCGGGTGCCTGACACTAATAACCTGTATATATTAACGCAATGATAATTATATGATAAATGCATCTACACTACGGGTCATGTGATTTAAGCAACTTTAAACTAGAGAGCACTGATGAATTATTGATGTTCGTGTGACATTTTGCAGGAGCGACCGTTTCTCGTGCGAGCCTGCCGGAGGACTGACCTCTCTGACCGAACCTCCACCTGGACCCGGCTTTGGAGTCAGACCTGACTTATAACTCCAGTATTGGGTCTTCATCTAACTTAACCTGAGTTATTATAATCTTATAATTCAAACATCATTGTAAGTGTAAATAAAAATGTTGTTCATTGTACACAGTAGTGATGTGGTTGCTTTTAAATGGTCCTTTGTCTATTTATTGAAACAAGCCTAAATATTATATAGAGAACTTTATGTAATACGGTACATACTAGGCCTGAATCTAATTTCTGTTCAAGGTCAAAGGTCTGGGAACAATGGCAAATATTAGCAAAAAACTTTTATTAAACTTGTTTATAACTTATATTCACGTCTAAGGCAGTCCAAGACAAAGCACATTCAAACCTAGTGGACTATTTTGACTATTTAACTTAAACCAAATCACCTCTTTAAAGCGAACTTGCACTAAATGGAGAAAAGAATTTGGCCAAACCTGAAATAGCATTGGATCCAAATACAAACTTCAGTATGGAATTGGTCACCCCTTTTTTCCAGCTATAACAGCTTCCAGTCTTTTTGGAAGTATTTGTGTGAATTCGTGTCCATTCATTCTGTAAAGCATTTATGAGGTCAGGCACCGTTGTTGAACACGAAAGCCTGGCTCGCAATCTCCATTCCAGTTCATCGGAAAGGTGCTCGATGGTGTTGAGGTCAGGGCTCTGTGCAGGCCAGTCAAGTTCTTCCACAACAAACTCATCAAACCATGTCTTTATCGTCCTTAATTTGTGCACTGGGGCTGGTCATGTTGGAATAGAAATGGACCATCCCTAAACTGTTGCCACAAAGTAGGAAGCATAGCATTGTCCAAGATATCTTGGCATGCTCAAACATTATGCTTGCATTTCACTGAGGATACCTGGCCTGTCTGAAGCAACTGAATTCAATAATTATCAGGTTTGACCAAATACCATTGTCCATATAGTGTATATTCTAGTGTTAGAAAGATTCAAAATGCGTTCAAGTTCATGCAAAAGACTGTTTACCTGCAAATTGAACATAAACAGCTCCAACTTTCAACATTACAAAGGTTACAGACTTTTTTTTAATTTTTATAAATGAACAATAAAAAAATCTTCCCCGACTGATTTTCATGCTGAAACACTAAATAAGCAAATATTATTTTTTAAATGTCTTTATAAATCGACCTTTAAGGGACAACACAGTAAGACTGTAATATCAAAATGATTTAGAAGTAAAAGTTACTTGATGCCCTGAGGGCCGTTCACATGGCACATCTAAAACGCGTGGAACCTTCCCTCTTGTGGGAAGCTGCGCTCTCGTGACGTCTGCCGTGGTGTTTCCCATCATCCTTCAAGCGTGAAGAAAATGCGGAGAATTTTACCACACGATCCAAGGCGGGTGAAGCTGACTGGTCGAGGCTTTCTTAAAACGCGCGCGGAAAACGCACGAGCGTCGCATTCTATCATGTGCGCGCATGTCACGCGTCTCTCCATTTAAAATTACATTAAACGACACGTGAACCGCCCCGAAGTCAGTTAAAATCAACTGAGATATGGCACAGTCTGACTTCGGTTAGCTGCCTAAACGTTGCCACAAAAAAATGTGTGTTCGCTGGGCTCGTTGGACATTGACTTTTTTTTTTTGCACATTTTGATCGCGACATCCTCACGTACAGGGGACGTGTAATGTACACTGATATAAGACGGCGAAGACGTATTTTTCTGTGAACATGAAAGCCCCGTTATCCGTTAGCTAACTCGCTGAATCTAGCCTCGGCGCCTGATAACCAACAATTGAACTCTGACACATAACACACCAAACACGTTCCGGCTGTCAACGTTACCATGACAACGATGTGGAAACTAACGTTCATAGCCTTAATCTCAGTTCAGGATCACCGGAACTGATCTCCAATAGACTACAAAACTAACAGCCACCTGAGTACAACGCGTGCTTATGTCAAGGTAGGGCACATTAATGTTACTTTATTATATAATTGTACACATTGTTAATCTGCGATGGGAGTTCAGAATTTGAGAAGCCCTGGTATATAATATAATACATTTTCATGATTATAAATTAATTCTGACATTCATCCATGTTGCTACAGGATTGTGGTATTTGTAAAGATTTAGATGCAAACCTACTAACCCTGTGGACTTTATATAGATTATTATCTCTGTGGCAAATAAATATCATCAGTATTACCAATATAAAACATAGTTTTACATTTCTTTTAACTGGAGATGGCGGCACCAAACTTTTAATACCTTCAAAGAAATAATTAGTCAACATCCAATTCTGTATTGTACATAAATAACAAAATGAACATATTTAAAAGTCCTAGGAAATATGATTCCTCTAATAAAAAAAATAAATTAAATGGTCACTGTGTATTTGAGATTAAACTGCCAGAGATTCAGAGCATTTTTCTGTTGATAATAGTACTTGGACTTTTCCCCTCCCATTCACTCTGGATCTGATTCGTTTTGGTGCTGGATAACTCAAACGCAGTCCTTGAAACTGAAACCCTGGAATTCTTTCAGAATTTTTTCTGTCCAAATTTCCAGACTTTCACTCTTAGGTTTTCTTTAATGTTACTACTTTAAACATATCATAAGTATACATATTAGGGAGGCTGTGTTATGGCTAAGAACAACACATTTAATGTAATTTACACTGTAAAGTCTGCAAGGTGTCTAAAATATCTGGATCTGAAAGCGTTTTCTCTATTTTTATTTCCTACTCAAGATTTCTTCTTCTTATAACAGAGGATTGGCTACAATCAGACCTAACACCAGTTGACTTTTATCTTAAGGTCGTCTGAAGTCAGCAGTCTATTAGTGTTGACCCAGAACAGCGGTCGCATTGGAGGGAACACATACAGAAATGTTCTTGTACTCAGTACATACACATGAATTCAGAGGCTGCCAATTTAAGCTTTTGCTATAATTTATATACAGCGGCAAAAAAATTAAGACACTTCAGGAAAAGAAAAACAAATATTGTCATACAAAATTTATTGCTGTATGTTTTATATATGATAATATTATGATAGTTATATTATTAATATTATATTCCTATTAAATTCGCTTTCTGAAGTGTGTAACCATTTTTTTTCTCTGACTCTGTATATGTACAATATATATTGGCATGTGCATTTGCTGTTGCCTATGTACTTGGACAACAATATATCCTTATTTTTTTGTGCCCATTTCAGTGATTTTGCTGATCTTTAAATACATTTCAGATCTTTCAAGATCTGCTTGAGGAATGTGTGCACAATGCTGATGGCAGGAGTCCAGATCAAATCAAACAGATCAGCCTTAAAGCACCTGGCACGCCTTGGAATCTGACAGTGGAGTCAGTTAAAATTTGACAGCTCTGTTGGAAAGCTTGTGGGTTTATTTTTACAGAAGGGGTTTTCACATCACCCTGGTTATTTTGCGACACACACTAATGAAAAAATTCCTTGCAATTTGATAGCAGCTCAGCGGTAAAAGGCATTGGACTACTGACTGCAAGGTCCCAGGTTCAAACCTCGGCACCACCAAGTTGCCCCTGTTGGGCCCTTTGAGTTCATCAGATGTATAATGAGATAAAATATAATACGCTCTGGATAAGGACGTTTGTCAAATGCCGTAAATGTAAATCGTGCCCCAGACTCAGAACACACACCTCTTGCAAGGCAAATAATGTAAAACCAGGCCACCCACCCCGATCCACTACTACACACCTTCACGCTACAAACCAGTGCCTGTATTACGGTGTAATAAAGCAGTTATTCCGTGTCTGTCAGCTCGCGCGTTCACTCAGCCGTGCTCCTGTTTGTCGATGTGTCTAGCCAGCGCCCTTCCCCCCACGCGCACATTTCTCCCTCGCGATTTGAGCCTGTTCTGCAACATAATGGCCGCCACTGCGCCTGCGCGAACATTTCTCCACCATGCAAATACCACTGCGCCACACACACACGACTGAGCTTTCAAACCTTGACCTACACAACACCCGTACACGTTAACATACTTCTATTACTACCTCATCATATTCGTATGAAAGAAAATTAAAATGTATATTTACTCCACTCTGCCGTTAAAGCTCATCCCGCGGACGTTTCGAGAACGTGTAGCTGCAGCTCGCGCCGAGCGGAAAAAAAGGATGACGTCACGCGCTTGAGCGTCACCTCGCCTTCTTTACCCCCCCCCCTTCTGAACGCGTTCACGACGCGGAATATCAGTAATAAGAAGAACATTACAAACCAAACGTGCAGACAAACTCACACACCTGCATCGGGGTTTTAGTGCGAGAACTTCAAAATGGAGGCGGCCAGGCTGTTACTATGAGGCATGTCCTGCCCCAGCTGAGCGCGCACGCAGACCTTTTTAAGCACTTGCACGCAGAGCTCGCGCTAGCGGTCACGTGGCCCGGGCTCGTGCCAATGAGCGCGAGGTTCGCCGTGTTTTTGCTCGGCTTTTCTTAGCGATGTTTTCAAACCGAGCCTGAGCTGGAGAGAAACGTCACACAGTCGCAGCCTCATGAGCGCTTTTCAGCGTTTTATTCAACAATACGGTTTCTCGTGAAACAACAAACAAACCAGCAAACAAACACAACGGTATTTCCTCGCGCCGAGCTGAAGCGGAACCCGAAAAAGGCGGCGCTTTTACGGTAAGTAGGAAAAGTCGTCCTTTGATAATAGCTAACGTAGCTAGCGTACTAGCATGGAGGCGTTACGGGGTGTTTGTGGAGCGTTAGCTCTGACATGTGTGTGGCGGATAGGATGTCGTTTCTTGGATGTGAGACACCACCGGTTAGGTCGGTGTTTGCGTTTAAACACGAGTTATTTTCTTTATTCAGCACACAGACGTTAGCGTTAGCTTTCCCTCCCTCTCCCGCTCTCTCTCTGTGTTTGAGCTGCAGCGACGGAAACGGGGCAGTGTCACTACAGGCTCGCTGTGCTCTCTCTCCCTCTCTCTCTCTCAGGACTTGGAGGGGATGAGGAGCGCTGCTGTTAGCACTGCTAACACAACTAGCATAGAGGGAGAAGTGCTGAGGCGCTGTCGCGAGCGCTCCTGAGCGCTTTTGTCTGCGGCTGGAAGGGGTGGCGCAGTCTGCAGCACCACCAGCTCTCAATCTAAACACTTCACTGTTCTGCTAAACGTGCGCTTCCACTCCCAACACCGTTTTGCTTTCCTTTCCCTCCTTTACACATACAGGTTAAATAAACACGAGCTCGCGCGTGCGTTTGTGTATTTATAACACCTATATGATTGCGTTATAGCTGTAGTGGTTGTATCTGCGCCACGCGACTGCATTGACAAACCCAGGCGCTTCTGTTTCGTGTGTGTGTGTGTGTCTGTCTGTGTGTGTGTGTGTCTGTCTGTGTGTGTGTGTGTCTGTCTGTGTGTGTGTGTGTCTGTCTGTGTGTGTGTGTGTCTGTGTGTGTTACCACAGAGCTGGATTTTCGTGAGCGTCCTTCGTGCAAGATGCCTTTTGTCTAAAGGACGTGGCGTCCATCGAGAATGCGTCTTTCTTTCTCTTTTCCTTATCTCTGTTCTCACGTTCTTCATTTCCTTATCCGTGTATTTTGTCAACAAAGCAAACTCCCTTTCTACTACGCTGTTTACTAGCACTGCTGTTATACCATGAGACATGACCATGACCACAACAACACTCCAGCTCTAATAAATATTAGGTCAAATAATTATTCTAATACCTGCTGCATTGTAGGAAATGTCAAAAAATACTCACACACACATAATCTTTTATTACTGTTATTGTTGTTGTTACTGAGTAAACATTTTACTTTCCGCACCATTATCTGATTTTAAATCAGTACTTGAAAATTATTTATTTAAAACCATAGATAGGTTAACTGAAGGCAAATACACACATACAGCTTGGACAACCTCAGTATCCAGGAGAACCATTGATGCCTGAATTTATTTATTTAGTTTTATTTATTTATTTATTTTTACTGTAACAAATATAACCTACACAGTAATCGGGGCTTGATGATGTAGAGAAATAATCTACAGATCTGGATTGATTCTGTCACGTTACACTAAATATAAATCGGCTAAACATTTTATTATCCTGCAGCATTGTCTATGATTTTGAATATATATAATCATAGATAATGCTGCAGAATAATAAAATGGTTACTTAGGTAGGTTTCTTCTTACAGTGAACAAAAACAGTCCAGGCATCAGGGTAAAGGAGTATCATTGATGTCTGGATTTATTTATTTATTTATTTATTTTTTTTTTTTTTGGTTTACTGGTCTTGGGGATTTGGTGGCACAATCTGCATATTGTGAGCAATTAAAAAAATATATTATTATTTCATTCTTTTTTTAGGTATCAGGATCTTGATTTATAGATTTTCTTATTACAGTTGAAATGACTAAGGAGATAATTTGCTAGAATATTTGTCCTCTTTTTTAGTGTTGAATAATATTATTTTCATTAAAATGATCGCTGAATTATAATCTCAGTGTAATGTATTGTTTAAGGCAACACTTCTGTTTTAACCACAGTTTCACAATTTACCTCCAAGATGTATGTGATTTACAGCAAGTTGTCCTGGCAAGTAGCTGTAACCATATGCAGTATGTTTTTATATAAAATAATAAGCTGTATGTACATTTGTCTGATCATACCAAAATACAACTGCAGTGAGATAGATAGATAATGTAAATACATTTTCAAAAGGTTCATCAAAATAATTTAGTATAGCATTTATATACTGTTTTTAGTTGCATTATATAATATAGACCTTCAGTAAATAAAATACCCACACAAGTATAATTTTGTAGCATTCCAGTAGTGTTTTAATTTCATTTAGGATCGTTTTGTAATTTATTTACACAAAAAATAACAAGCTAATTATTGTTTATAAATCAATATCCATGTGCCAAACACTCTTATTTATCACTGTACAACATGACACAGGAATGTGACACTTCAGCGCAGTACTATGCAGCATGTATTGAAATTTAAAGCCCCATCTACCCTTGTCTTCAATTCAGAATGCTGCAAATAGATGATCTTAGTACAATAACATAAAGTAAGAATATTTTACTCTGTTACATAATACATAGAACTTCATTATTATTATTATTAATAATAATAAAAATAATGATTACCTACTGGGTGTATGTGTGTCTCCTCAATTACTAAAACTGATTGACTTAATATCATGATCATGTTAATATTTCAGCTTTGACTCTTTGTGTGTTTTGGACAAAGATCTTTCTCTTGGGCTTTATTCTAGAGCATAAATCAAATCTCTACACCAACTCGAACAGTCCTGCACTCACACACTCACAAAATGACATATTAGGGATTATCCGAAGCTCCCGCTTTTCCACCGGGCCGTCGGCCAACAGGAGCTCGCGGTCGCTCATTTTTCCATTGACCCCCTTTTTCAGGCGTTTAGCCACATGCACATGGTCTCGGATGAGAATTTAGTCCAGTTTCAGCAGGACGTATTCAAGATGGAGATGTAGATGTTTTTTTTTTTTTTATTCCAGTCTTTCTTTCTGTTTTCTCTAAACTTTTTTGTCTACATAAACAAGCTATGAATGATGATTAGCATTTTGCAAAATTTCTGCCCAGCATTATTTAAACAAAGGGTAATGGATATAGCAGGGAAAATAATTTGATGATGAATTATGCCTAAAATCGTGCTGCTATTATTATTATTATTATTATTATTATTACTAAGTATATGTTGCAGTATAACTTCACATGCAATTTTCATTAATGCCAATCTGATTTTCTTGTTCTAGTTTTGCTGTGAAACAGATTTAGTAGCATGAAGGTTTTAATTTTTCTTATTGCTTCTATGTATCTTGTGTGATCACAATTAATCAGATGTAAATCATGTTCAGGGTTTTTGCTCTCCACAAGTAATCAAACATAATCCCATATGATTTTGGAAAACAAACAAAACAAAATGATCAATAGGACGTTGCAGATCAGACATATGATGTAGTGGAATTATTTTGGGTGTTTAAGTAGGTTTAAGGATATGTTGTAGTGTGATCGAAGATCAATCTTACTCTGATTAAGATGAATCGATCAGAGGATTTTCTAAATCTGCAGAATAAACGTTATCATGATTTTTACTTACAGGGGTTGGACAATGAAACTGAAACACTGGCCAATTTAGTGTTGGAGAGTTCATGGCTAAGTTTGACCAGCCTGGAGGCCAATCTTCATTGACACATTCCACCAGTAAGAGCAGCATGTGTAGGTTTAATTAGCCGAGTAACACCATGGTTGCACACAACATTATGGGCGACATTATGGGCGACATTATGGGCGAGTTCAAAAGAGGACAAATTGTTGGTGCACGTCTTTGTGATGTATCAAGAGCATGGTATCCATGGTAATGTCAATGTACCACCAAGAAGGACAAACCACATTCAACAGGAGTAACTGTGGACGCAAGAGGAAGCTGTCTGAAAGGGATGTCAGGGCGCTAAGCCGGATTGTATCCAAAAAACCACAGCTGCCCAACTAACTGCAGAAATAAAAGTGCACCTCAACTCTCCTATTTCTACCAAAACTGTTCGTCGGGAGCTCCACAGGGTCAATGTACATGGCCGGGCTGCTATAGCCAAATCTTTCCCACATCCGGGAGAGTTACGGTCTGCAGAAACCCCAAAGAAGCGTACCACCCAGAGCTTGCATGCCCTGACCACCCTGTACCACCCAGAACTTACATGCCCAGAGTGAAGTATCGGGGTGGATCAATGATGCTTTGGACTGCAATATCATGGCATTCCCCAGGCCTAATACTTGTGCTAGATGGGCGCGTCACTGACAAGGACTACCGAACCATTCTGGAGGACCATGTGCACTCACTGGTTCAACATTGTATCCTGACGGCGGTGCCATGTATCAGGATGATAATGCACCAAATACACGCAGCAAAACTGGTGACAGAGTGGTTTGATGAACATGAAAGTCAAGTTGAACATCTCCTCCCATGGCCTGCACAGTCACCAGATCTAAATATTATTGAGCCACTTTGGGGTGTTTTGGAGGAGCGAGTGAGCAAACGTTTTCCTCCACCAGCATCACGTAGTGACCTGACCACTATTCTGCAAGAAGAATGGCTCAAAATCCCTCGGGCCGCTGTGCAGGACTTGTATCTGTCATTCCCAAGACAAATTGATGCTGTATTGGCTGCAAAAGGAGCGATATACAGGGATAAATGGAGGGATATGCACCCTACACCATACTAATTAATTATTGTGGTCTAAAACCAGGCGTTCGGTTTCATTATTCAACCCCTGTATGTGCGAAATAATAAGTAAGGTGAATATTTAAAAATAGTTTTCAGACCCTTGTGCAGAAATGAAAACATGTGCCCGAAAGCAGAAATAGCTAAGAAATCGAGTTTGATTTGTTTTTATGACACATAGAACCAGTGTCTTTAAAGAGTGCTGTTAATCATTTTTAGGCTTATCTTTCTACCGCAACGGTTTTAACTCCAGACCTGTGGACTTCCTGTCCTGCACAGTTTAAAGTTTTCTTTACCGCTGACACACCCAATTCAACTGAGCAGTTAATTATTAAACCGTTAAATGAGGTGGGACAGCAATCCTCAGCTAATTTTCATGAAGTGGTACTACTAAACATTTAATCACATAAAAATGGAAAATGGCATGATGGACCTGTGCAATTATTAAATCACTAAAGGATGCGATTTATTCGAGTAAGATGCACATCGTCGGGAATTTATATAGAGTTTGTCAATAATTTAAGTATGCTGTTTTTTTTTAAATTTATTTCTTAAATTCTTTTGAGGTGATGAATAAATATTAATAAATAAACATTCTCATAATGAGATAATTTGTGCCGTTATTATGCTTGAATACAAAATGGTAAAGGTAATAGCTCAATATTGCAGTTTAAATCACGATTGCAATACATGTCAAAATAATGTGATTTTTCTTGATCAAATCGTGCAGCCCTATGAAGTGACCATTATTAGTGAATAAATATAAAAATGGATTCACGTATGCGGAAATGCAGCCTGAGAATTTATTACGCTAAAAGCACTTTAAAGTGCATCGGTTGTTTCAGTTACATTATGGCATGCTCACAGTCTGTTTATTCTCACCCAGACTTCAGTAAGGATTTAAGATAATATAAAGTTTTTATTCAATTCACAGAAATCATTTGTTTTGTCATTTTAAAATATTTACAAGATCTTTTATAATATAATTTCCATTCTGATGTTGGTAGTTTGCAGAGTTCAGTATTGCTGACAGACTTAAGGATGTAAGAGTAAAACTTTCACTATTGTCCTAGGAGTAACGAGAACAAATTCGTTCCTGCTCTCTGCATAGACAGGACGGCACTCTCTCTCGTTCCTGTAAATCATAGTAATGCTAGCTAATACAGTCGGCTCCAGCGAGGTCGCAGTTCAGAGTTTGTAGCCTCAGTCGTTAGAATCTAAGAAATAATTGTTTGTGGAAACTGCAAATATTCTCCATAATTTAAAAAAAATAAAATTATATATATATTTGTTTCTTGTTTTTTTCTTTTTTTGTGGCAATATATGCAACTATTAAGAACAATATCATTTACTAATTTAGTAACATAAATATTAATGCAAATTCAACCAAATTTCTCTATAAGATATAAAATTGTATACATTTTATATTACTTATAATACAAAGCGACCATAGAGGAAAAAGCGCGGTCTGGGTTGGTGAATTATTATTGTATTTACTCTACAGTACTTATACCAAAGAAAACGATAGCGCATACCAAAGAATTATAGTACATATAGGAGACAACATCGGTTCTGCATTGCGGGATACACAGCAGTACAGTACTGTGCAGTATACTGGTTTACTGTACAGTAATTCTTTACATTCTTTATATACATTAAGCTGAGTTTGAAATAAAATGAACGTGAATTGGGGGCATATTTAGGGTTTAAACTTTAAAAATAGACATTTATGTACATTTCTTTTTTTACCACATCTTGAGTTCATGTATGAGGAAGAGGGCGGATAGCACTTTCATTTGAGGGTGTTGCGCTGCCTGTGGTGTCGAAAGAGCAGCAGATCGGAAATAATGCGCAGTAAACTGGCTTCACATGTCTCAGAGGAAGCCTCGTGTTAGACTTCATGTTTCCTGGTTGGTTGCATGGTGATGGATGGTGGGAAAATAATGGGTAAATGTGGTAGTTGACTTAAAAACAACAGCAGCACTACAGTCAAACAAACAATACTGCTGTAATTTTGCACAATCACATTAATGACATGAATGTTACATATTTTTATGGAGTGTTAAGTGATTACCTGTACTGTGTGTAAAGCTTTATGTGCTTTACGCCAGTGATGCGGATCTGCAGTCTGCGGCATTGGGCGATAAGGATACGCATTTCCATGGCGCCCATCATGTGAGCCGGGGCTGTTACTGTTAGCGTAGCGGCGAGAGACAGAAACAGGCATGCGTATGAGGACACTGACTCACCCTCTTACCCATTAGACATTGCCCTTTGTGTTCAGAGCCGTTCCCGTGAGAGACCCCTCGCTCTGCTTCACATTCGAGCTGGATGCCGTTTTTATTTTTGCCTCTGTCTTTTTTTTACACAACATGAAAACCTGTCTATATA
>QMIH01000116.1:749526-776742 GCA_003987875.1 Clarias batrachus
TTTTCCCTTAAGTGAAGGTACTGATTATATTATTTGTGGATATTTATGTAACACCCCTGTGCATTCTGATTAGAATTAGACTTGACATAAAATCATGCTCTCTCTTTCATTTTTTACTTTTATATCTCTTTAATTCTTGGTTAATTTGAATTTCCGAACCTGTAACGAACATCAGCACTCGTAGTGGATTAAGTACATGCAAGGTTTTTCCTCTTCTTTTTTAGACAGCGAGATCTGATTACAGGTCCTGTTATTCTGCTTATTATTCCAGAGAAAGGCATTTTGTTTCACTTCACCTTCCTACAAACTCATTAAAAAGGTGTACATGTAAGATCTAGGACCTTGTAGTGTAAAGCTTTGCATTACATTCAAATACTGCACTTGTGATGGGTGAAGTTATGTGTCCTTTGAATTTTAATTTCCATTAAGAGGTTATCACCCATGACCTTCAAACGGAATGTGAAGATTGTCTGCTCCAAAATAAAAATATGCCTAGAAATCATGCCGCATTTAGCCTTTTAAAACTTTTTTACATTTTTGGGGGATTCTGTGGCAGGCAAAATCTTTTAGAATGGTTCAACAATTTGAAGAAAAACTCACACCCACACATAATCACAATTTCCAGGGGGAATCCCTGAAAGAGCAGTCCCACCTGAAAGAGCAGTCTGTGCAGTAACGTGGTTTTACTGTAGCCAGCTGATTCGTGAATCGTCTGTGACTGTGGTCTGGACCACGCTGGAAAAAAGAGTTACTTGTAAAGGTACACGCTGAATCATTGGATTCTTTTGTATTTTAGTATCTCGAAAAAGGATTAGTCAATATGACCTAAACGAATGTAGTTCAAGCTCAAAACAGCTGTAATGTGATACTCATCCACTTTCATCACTGACCTGCACATTGTTTCTGGTCGCAGCTTAAATACACAGCTAAAACAGCATCTCTTTCTTATGGAAAACTGCACATCATACAGCTCAGTGAGCAAAGACGATGCTAATTTGAGCTCAGTTCTGTATTTATGACCCAGCTGTGTTTTTTAAAAAAAATAAAACCCAGAGTAGATGTTAGTAGTTTTGCTGCTAAGCTTTTTTTCTTGTTATTTTCATGCTGCCACCTGCAGTACTGCCCGAGTGCAGACGTGATGGCCGCGCAAAATACTCGAGGGAGGCCGAGTTAAGATTTAAATCTCAGGAAGTATTATTTTCACTTTGCTCAGGTCTCACAACTCAAAATATTTTTTTTTCTATAAGAAGGATGCTCAAAGCGTTTCACAGTAGGTTGTCTAACTTTTAAATAATAATAATAATAGTAAAAATAAATAAATAATAAAGGGACACTAAGGATTTTATGTGTTACCGACTGAAGAAGATGTAGTAAGATTATTACAAGCTCTAATCATCAACATTAAAAACCATAGCAATTGCTACAGCAGTTTGCATGTTTTATAGTTCATATCTGTTAATCTTTGTATTTAATGTTGTGGAACTGCTGTAAAAACAAGTTATTTCTGTCGTGACGGTTTACTAGGCGTTGTTTTTTTTTTTTTTTACTTTTATTTATTTCTTTTCATGAAGTGGTTAAGACAGAAGCAGTATACCTCCATATATACAATATATTTCTCAAAACTCAACACGTCTTAAAACTTGCACATCGTCATTGAGTTTTAAGAGTTTAAAGGCAGTGGCTGCTCTTTCTGATCCTATTATTGGTCTCCACCATAGACATCGATACATAGACACCACAAGTAAGCAAGCAAGAGTAAACGATGCCTCTCTAGGTGACTATAATGTTAACATTTATCAAACGTTATCAATCAGTCAAATTTGGTTTATTTTCTTGGTTAACACTTTTTCAGACTTCCCTATATAACATAATGGAATTTAATGTGTGTGAAATTAGAGAAATTTTTAATAAATTAGATTAAATTAGATTGAATTCACATTTTTGGTGTAAAAATGTCCTTTTCTGTCTATGTCCCATTCACTGCATGAGTGCTTATTTTTGTGCTCGTGGTCAGAAAACCTTTACCTTTAAAATATTGAGGGGAAAAAAATTTAAGTTACATTTTTTAACAAAATTGTCAAACACTGCCAGTCAGGCTGCTTTCTGTATTTATAGTTATAAATAGTTAAAATATAATCCAATATAAATAGTTTGAATTATCTATGAAATAGGGCTGTGTGATAATGACGAAAAAAAAAATTGATCATGAATTTATTTCTTATCCTTCAATGTTGATAATTATTGATCACTTTGATATTGATACAAGGTTATATTGTTTAATAAACAAAAGGAGAGAAAGGTTTAATTAAAGCACTTAATAACGTCACACAAAGGTGGAGAGGTCCCCACCTTAAATAATAAATAAAAAAGGATAATGAAATTATCTTACCTTGAGTCACATTAAACAAAGCAAGTGAAATCTATACAATAAATATTAGAAATATAAACCTCTTTAACTCATTAAATACCGTGTTGTAAGTAAACTGTAAAATGTATTTATTGTGTCCCCAGTTTTGGGACTACACAATTTACACACAAATATGATCTGATCTCAGTCAGAGCACAAAAACTGCCTTACTGCTGAGCTAACCTGTCCTTTTCTTTTATCAACAGTTTATTCCTCACTTCTCTTCTCCCTCGTGTTCCACACCGCTTCTGTTGTTGGGTGTGTCTCATTTCAGGGGCCAAAGAGTACGATCTGCTGTTAGTTAACATTGTTTACCAACACTTAACCACGTTTTACAAAACCTGTCTCTCATCAAGGAGGGTAGGTCGGTGTAAATCCCCTTATTTTTTTATTTATATATTTTTTGTCTTATTTTAAAATGTTTCTTTTTTATATAATGTTTTTCTAATAATTTAATATCAATTTTAATTATTTTAATATTCTCATGTCCTGCCTATGTCACCGTCTCTTCTGGTTTCTCTCCTCCTGCTCACACAGGGTAGGTCGGTGTATATTTAGGCTAGGTCGGCCCATGAGGCACACCAAAGTTGGACCTTCACTTTCAGTCGCGGTTGGTTAGTTAGTTCCACCAGTCACAGCATGATATGTGTTGGTGGGGCAAAATATCTGGTTAAATAAACAAATTATAGTCTAATGGTAATAAGTGCCGTTTGTGAAACTGTTTCCTCGTGCCTGCAACCGCATCACAGTTATAAAGAGTCTTAATAATAGGAGATTACCCTTTTTTTTGTACTACATGCAGACCTTCGAAGAAACAAAAACAAACTGATTGGATGAAAAATGTTAACACTCTTGTACTTTTTGTTCTGAAAAGCCGCAGCTCTACCGCTGTCTCGTACTTTACAGTTTTGTGGTCTGTAGGTATCAGTGTTTATGGTAAGACTGACCAAAGGAGCAGAGACATCAGCCACTGACCCCGCCACACTCTCATACACACTCTCACACCCGCTTATACACTGTGAGCAATTTCGAAATGCCAGTCAGCCTACACCAGATGTCTCTGGACTGTGGGAGGAAAGCACGGGGAGAACATGCAAACTCCACACACACACACACACACACGCACACGCACACACACACACACACACACAGAACAGACGTGAGATTCGAACCCCCAACCCTGGCGGAATGAGGTAACAGTGCTGGCCACCAAGCAACAGGGGCCAGCCCTGTTACCTCGTACTTCAACTATTTCCTTTTAAATTATAGTCAAAACATGGAATCGTTACATTTCTGTCAGAAGCACAATAAATTCATATCTCATGTGATTAAATACGTTACTTTGTCCACGCAGTAGTTAAGAACAAGTCAGGGGAGCATCCAGTTTTGTCCATCTGGACATAACGATGGTATAAAATTTTAAATCTTCTGTGGGGCACTATGAATATTTAATATTTAACTTCCTGGGATTATCACACAGCCCTTTATCAGCATGATTCTATAGCTTCCATTTCCAAACTTCCTGACTCAGTGTTGCCTCTCAGTGTAGATGCGAGAGGTCCTGAGTCCATTTTGGCACAGTGTTCTTTATTTATTTTCGCACCCTGTACTATAACATGAACAGGTTCGAGCTGATGGTTGTTAATTTAAAAAAAATGCGACACATCCGGCATCAAACTATACATCTAGGAACCTACGTAGTCCAATTAGGGACTGTGGAGGCCAATATAGATTCCAATTATTATTATTATTCGTAATACCATACTAAAACCTCCAATCAACATTCACACACTACAGGCAACTTGGAAATGCCAATTAGCCTAATTTGCATGTCTTTGGACTGTGAAACCCACCAGCACAGCGAAAACATTCAGACTCCATGCACACAGACCTGAGGCGAGAACCGAACCCAGCACCTGGAGGTGCAAGGTGACTGTGATGACCACTGAGCCATTCGCCGCATCACCCTTTTTTTAATCCCACCAAACACTGCATATTACATTATCCAGACCCTTGAAAGCTCCAGTGGATTTTTTTTTCAATCCTATATTGTTAAGAGCAAAGCGTGGCAAGATCAGATGAGCTTTTTACCGCATGACTGCGACAAGAATCATAAACTGTACTGAACTGAGTCTTGCCTTTATAATATATCCACTCGCACAAATATTACACTGCACTCCGACTGGGTATGTGAGACCACAATAGGGTGTTGTGGAATAGCGCTGGCGTATGTGTCTTCCTGCATACTTCCATCACACCAGGGAGCAGAACGCCTTAGCCACGCCAGAATTTACAGCAAAAGGAAAGATAAGAAGTCTTTGTTTTGACCATAGGAGTAAAGTGAAGATGTCACTGGAGTAAAATCTGTGTCACTGAGAACACACGTTCATATGCATCAAAAGCCTTTGTGTGAGGCCTCTTTACACTAACGGGGAGTTTTTCTCCATCGGTTGTGACCAGCCGGATACTTTTAGCAATCTTAAAATGCCAAAAAAACAACAACACTATATTGCCAAAAGTATTTGTTCGTCTGCCTTCACCTGCACTTGAACTTGAGTTTATGGTGGATTACCAATTCATAGGGTTCAACATGATGTTGGCCCACACTTTTTACCTATTACAGCTTCAACTCTTCTGAGAAGGCTTTCCACAAGGTTTAGAAGTGTGTATATGGGAATTTTTGACCATTTCTTCCAGAAGCGCATTTGTCAGGTCAGACACTGATGGCAAACAGTCTCCGCTCTAATTCATCTCAAAGGTGCCCTGTCAGGTTGAGGTCAGGACTCAGACCAGTCAAGCTCTTCCACACCACACTCACTCATCCATGTCTTTATGGACTTTGTCCATGTTGGAACAGGAAGGGGTTGTCCCCAAACTATTCCCACAAAGTTCCAACATAAATGCGCACCAGTGCACAAAGCAAGGTCCATAAAGACATGGATGAGCGAGTTTTCGTGTGGAAGAACTTAATGGTCAAAAATTCCCATAAACACACCTAACCTTAACCTTGTGGAAAGCCTTCCCAGAAGAGTCAAAGCTATAATAGGTGAAAAGGGTGGGCCAACATCATGTTGAACCCTATGGATTAAGAATCGGATGCTCATATATCATATGCATGTGAAGGCAGGCCAGAGAATACTTTTGACAATTCAGTGTATTTTGACTAGGAAGCTGTTAAAATTAAAAAGGAACAAAAACCAGACTTCAGTCCCACAGAATGATTAAAAAAAAAACAACCATTATAATGACAGGCACAGCGGGTGTTAAGCGTCAGCTTGTATTCACATATAGCACATCATGATGGTTGTAGTTTTATGTAAATAAGTCTATGATGCATTATTGTGATCATATCACCATGTGTGATGTAAACACGAACCGCAGGCAAAACGTCTGATAGAAATGTGTTAGTCTTCTGAATGCAAGAGTTATACCATAGAAGTTTCATTTATTACCGATGCCACTCTAACAGCGTCATAGTATGTTGGATAGTATACAGTATGTGTGAATATTATACTGAAACTCACCGAATAAGGGTCACAACGTTTCGGGTTACGCAGTCAGACACACGTGGACTCGTTTCAGCCTGTCAGCATGTACTATCATGCACAGTACTGTAGATATTCCTGACACATTACTGGAGGTGTGTCCTTCTGCATGCTACACTTATCCATAAACCCATAAATCCATGTCCCTGCTAGGAAAGACTGGATAAGAAGATTTGGACCTCAGCCCCTTTCTGTCAGTTTAAGGCATCCACAGGCGATTTATTGTCTGAGGATTCAGGCAGTCTGAACGGTGAAGGCTGTCAGCGTCCCAGCAGCTGATTGTTTTCCAGGAGACCTAGTCTGGCTGTCTGCACATGCACTGTAAGACTGCCTTCGGTGAAGTTAATAGCACCATTCAAAATGCTTAAACAGATGACTAGCAGATATTTCTGTTTCAGCTTTTGACAATGGAATGATTCAGGGTATACATTCTCATCTTCTGATCTTAGAAAGACGACCTGTCTGTATTGTTTGTCTCATCCAGGATTCTAGCCTCAGAAGAAAGAACTCTGTCTTGTTCTTTGAATTGGTGGTAAGAAAGCTGCCTGTAATTCTCTAAACATAAAAGCAATCCACCAAACGCCACATGCTTTTTTTCTTCTTTAAGATAAACAAAACCTACCTGTGTCTAGGTATCAATGTGGAAACTTATTTAAAGTTATGGTAGCAGCACTTTCCATAGCAAATAGTGCAAACAATGGTTCTTGGAAATATATACACAATGTATAGTGAAGCCACTGTACTTTTTCACAATTGAGCAAACTTTTTTTTTTTTTGACAGAGTAAATAGGCAGCAGACAGCACAGCCTCTCACAGCATCGGAAATAAACAAAGTTAAACTTGCAATGTTTAAATTATATATACTGTATATACAAGTATTAGCTTTAGATTAATCAACATACAGATATATTTGTTTGTTAAATCTAAAGTACTGACTATACAGTTCAGTGTTTGAGAAAGAAAATATATATATCACTTACCAGAGTGTTTTGTCGACATGCAGCATACCGTTAATTAAGAAATTAATTTAGAAATTAAGCGATCATTTGAATCTTTTACTATGAGATCTC
Organism: Clarias batrachus; assembly: GCA_003987875.1. NCBI lineage: Eukaryota > Metazoa > Chordata > Actinopteri > Siluriformes > Clariidae > Clarias > Clarias batrachus. The sequence goes on from QMIH01000116.1 coordinate 756,549, forward strand.
AGGGATTTTCTGCTTGTTCCTTTAATTTCAATGACTAATCAATCAATAGAGAAAAAAACCCAGTACCAGTTAAGACTAGACTGATTGTGAAGCTGAGGAGTCGGGAAGTCGAGACATGGGCAACTGGACTTCTTTCTTGTTAGGGTGAAATGTTTCACTACTCATCCAGCTCGAGTGTATTCACTCAGATTACAACACACAGCGAATGCCATGTGTGGAGTGGTATGCATATGAATTTGCATACTATTAAACCTCTAGTAATAGAGGCGTACATATATATATAAATAAAAGAAAGATTTTGTCCGTACATTGGTTAGAACTCGCTCATTCAACATGCCCCTATGTTTCATATATTGGAGAACTGAAACCGGCCTCAGATATTTTTTTATTTGTCACATCATCACGCAAAACTGAAGTGCTTAAGTATTTGCCTGAAATTAAACCTGCGCCATAAATGAAATCTAAATATTGAGTGGAACTTAAGTTATGAGCAGTTATGTACCAGATTACGTCACAGCGTCATGCAAAATTTGGCTATGCAGAATTTTTTGCAGTCCCTGTCCGAAGTGAAAACGTTTAAAAATTCACACGGCTTCTGAAAATTAATTCGCACTCACAAACATGTGCAAGGCTGAGTGTGTGTGAGCATGAGCAAGAAACAACTCTGGCGCTACTTTGGATTCGACAGTTTGCACCAGGGAGCCTCAACACAAGCACTGTTATGTGCAAAGCTTTCAAAGCACTGGCCTTGCTACTGGCCTTGCTACACACTGGGACGATGCTAACCAAGTTGAAGCTGCAACTAAAGATGCAACGGTTAATGCTGGTGTTAGTGGTTTCTTTCACTACTCGCTTCATCACACTTGTAGACAGTTGAAAAGCAATAGATAGAATCCTATTCACAAGGACCTGCTCCTCTATACAGTAACGTTACAGAAGATGTTACATTAAGACAAAACCCACGCTCAAACCCAGATACACAGTACCGAAGTAGCTCAGAATCAGATCATCTCAGAGCAGTAGTGAGTTGAGTTAATGTACTTTAATGATGAAATACATGTCAAGTTGATAGAAATAAATGTGCTGTCTCAGCTGTCACATTTTACCCAAAATCTCTACAGTGACTAAGTGTTAGCTTAGTCAAGACTTAGACATGTTGTTATGGTCTGCACCATCATATCAGGAATTTATTTATGTAATCGTTTGCATTTGGCATATCTCAGGAATGCATGGCTCAAGCCATGATGCGTTACTATCCGCTACTATAGCTATTGTTCGGGAGTCTAGGCCTCCCAGTTTAGGTAGTGACTAACACTTCAGGTGTTGTACCTTTAAACATGTCTTAAGTTCTGCCTAATTTCCAGCGTTTCTGTGATCAGGTTAATTAGATGAAAAGGTAAAGAACCAGAAGAGTCCTTCATACAGTCCAACTTCTATTCATTTATTTTACATGGTACAGAAAAAGCAGTTAAAGATCACTTTGGTTAAATGTGGCATACTGTTTCATCCCTGGGATCTAAATATTTGTCAGGAGCATCCTCAAATCAGCAAAAAAAAAACATTTGCCAGGAGCATCCCAAAAATCATATCCGTGCCAAATTAAAAGCAGCTGCTCAAGTTGGGAAAAATGAAACGTGGTGTCCTGAGCTTTTCAATTTTCCCTATTAAAGCTTTTGGCAGTTATCGTGTGACGTAGTTTAATACGGACAAGCCAGAATCTCACAATGCTAGCTTTTTAAAACCACAAATTGGTTTTCTTTAGAGAATTTTGGAAGCGTAGTGCAGTTTGAAAGCAAGTGAATTGCTGTCTGTAAACTGACCCCACTGGCAGACTGTTTCAAAGAGGATGTGAAAACGAAACTCTTCTGCATGCCTTAAAGCGAGTCGTGTACAATACAAAGTAAAGTACATAAACCAAAGTACATGATAATACACACACGTGTGCGTGTGTGTGTGTGTGTGTGTTTCAGGCATGCTGATTGCACAATGTACCCAGCTGTCTGTTATTGTTTGGAGTGTTTTTCTCTCAATTATTTATTTTTTATTTTTTATGAGGATCTCAGATTTTAATGGCTGCTGAATTGTTTGGTAACCACGTGCTTCTCTCAGAGTGTGTAAATGTTTTTAAACTCAATAATTTTTACTCTGGCATGTAAGACAGAAATAAACTATACAAGAAAAAATACAAACGTTTATTATATTATACTGCATTAAACTGTAGGATTTACCATAGGATTTTTTTACTTATGAAACATACAACACCTTGATGTTGAGTAGTTCTGTGTGAATATAGGAAATACAGTCACAACAACTTAACAGTGAAGTAAATTTGGGAATGTGACGTATAAATAAAAATCTGATGACTGAGCTCAAGAAAGACAAGTACACTGTTGATCATAAAATTGTTTTTTGCTTGAAAAAAATATGTAATGAAAACAGACGTTGGACGTGAGCCTTGCCCTTCTCTACATATGTGTGTGTGTGTATATATATAGATAGATAGATATATGGATATGTCTGTGATTGTGTGTGTATGTGGGTGTGTATTATATATATATATATATAATTTGAAAAGCTTTGAAAAAATCTAATGATTAATTAAATGAAGCCCTTTCCTTATAACATTAGTTGCCTCACTGAAAAGACAAGCGCAGCATTTAAACAATACTAATTTCAAATTCAAAAGTTTAACACTTAACTGAGCATCTCTGTCTTCCGCCATAATTTATATTTCTAATAATAATTACCTGTAGGATTATAAAGAAACAGGCAGATTTTACTGCCTCAAATGCCTCCAGTTTTTCAAGTCTCAAAACTTGAAATTGAATGCGCAAGAACGGTTGAGAGGCTTCTCACACGGGGATGTGGGGCTTCTAACGCACACGATTTTCGACTAATTTCCTCTCGTGGTGTTTGAAGACTGGTGTGAGCATGTGTAATGAGTCTAATTCACTTGGGGGGAAAAAAAGGATTTTAACATGCACGATTTTTGATAACATAACGGTTTCCGCTGCGCCACTCGGAAGCTTCTGCACTCGGTTACGTTCTTCAGAATCGTCCATATCTGATATTGATAGAAAAGAAAGAATTGCGATAGATAGATAGATAGATAGATTAGAATTAACATAAATGGATTACAACAGAGAACTTGTAATTCCACTCCTACAATTTGTAAAAAAAAAAACACTGAAAAAGCCCCTTGTGGCTTGTAATTTCAAGTTGTTACCTTGGGGTAATCCTCCCTGCAACGTGTTCCTTTCCTGTTTACACAGTGATGTCAACATGACTGTCTGTCATTCTTCCAAATTAAATCGTTACAGTCTTGATTTCAGATCAGTTACTATACATAAACGCCCTTGGTTAAATCCTTGACCTTGCTCAGACTAATCGCTGTTTTGAAAACGTACTCCTCAGCATTAGTTATCACTTACTCTATTCAGTTAGCTCTTGTTGCTAAGCTACTATTGTTGCTATGCACCTCATTGAGCGCTGCTCACTCCTGTGACTGTAAAAGTGTGCTCATGGCAGGTTTTTACGAGTTTTGTGTTTTTATTTGTTTGCCACTTCATATGTCAAACATCATGAGATGGGAAACGTCATTATTAGATCTCTCAGATTACACATTTCGAGATCGTCCAAGCACACACTCATTATTTTCCTAAATTAATGATCTGTGTTTTTTTATCGATCAGTTTCTGCCTCAGCCTTGCTGTAATACCTGTTTTTTAATTGGGATCTGATGAATTCTTTAACATTGCTGTACTATCTTACCAACTCAAATCGTATATTTTGTAAATGCGTTAGGATGATTTCTAAAGAGAGACAGTGTGCTTTCTGTGTTATATATACTTTAAAAGGTGTCAATTACGTTGGTTTACATACCTGCTCTTGCTACTGTGCCTAATAAGGAAGGAGTAGCATGAGGAAGGAAATCATCTTGGGTTTGACTACTTTCTCTTTGTCTCTCTCTCTCTCTCTCTCTCTCTCTCTCTCCCCTCATTCACACAGCCAGTTCAAGGAGGGAATTTTGCACCGTCATTGAGCCTCTGCGGTCTGTATGAAAGAAATGAGGCGGAATTGGGGGTCGATTTTTGACTCACCTTCAATCCAGGCCGGAGGTAGTGACAGGGTGAGACCAGTTCTGTATGAAAAGGGAGGAGACACCCCCTTGAGACATGTGATGTGTGTTGCTCGCGTTAACAGTAAACAGTTAGCAGCTAACACACTGATGTCTCATACAGAAAAGATCAGAAAAGAAAGCTGAAAGATATGAGCCATGATCGAGACCGATCAGACTTGAGAAATGGCAGAGAACTGGATAGAGCGTGAGCTTTGTGTGCAGGGATCGTACCTCAACACTCAGTCCATTTCATCCACCCTTGTTTTTCCGAACCAGTATGCACGACATTTCAGATGCATGTGGTACAGGTCACACAAGACCCCGACACTGTTGTGGTGCAGTTTTGAGGGGAATTTCTCTCTCTCTCTCTCTCTCTCTCTCTCTCTCTCTCTGTCTTTCTGTCTCCGATACTCATTTACAAGTTCATCTCAATACTGTTATTTATTTATTTATTATTATTTCTAAGTTGTCTAAGAGGAAACTGGACATCACAAAGAGAACCCATGTTGAAGAACATGCTAAACCAGTTCAGTTAAATTAAATAAAAAACTTTATAGCGCTTTTAGCGGCCAGTGAAATAAAAGATTACAGCTATTAATAAGGCCATAGTCTTATCTCAGCGCTTAAGGCATTGGACTACGGTCCAGAAGGTCTCAAGTTCAAAACCCACCACCACCACTAAGTTGCCTCTGTCGGGCCCTTAACTCTCAACTCGTATGTATAAAGAGATAAAAATGTAAGTTGCTCTGGATCAGGGTGTCTGCCACATGCTTGTAAATTAAGAGAAATATAAGGAAAAACGTATAAGAAATTTTTGTTCCCTGATGAGCAAGCCGATAGTGATGTTGCTGAGGAAAAACTCCCTGAGATGCACAAATAAGAAAAATCGAAAGGAACCAGACTTTTAAGACTTTTTTAGATGTTTTTTTAGAAAACGGGAACACATCCTCACTTTGGTGATTCCGCATAACGACAGCGAAATTTAAGTTACTATAAATTCCACTTTCGCTGATGGAGGCTCTGGTACAAAACTGCTCGTGGGAATTTCAGTCCTAAACTATTTAGCGACCGCAGTCACAAGCCATCAGCGAAAAACTGCCTGCATCAGCCGTTTCCAAAAACAGTCTCCATTGTTATCAAGTGCAACCGTTCTCAGTCAACACACACACCCCAAGAAGACATACGGCGCCATCCTCAGCAGCAGGTAGATGACTCACGCAATGAGAACTCCAACTAGAAGATGTGACAGACATGCGCCGCAAGTGTTTGCCACATCTTTTAGTTGTGTCCCCTCTTCTAGCTTGTACTATCCACCCAGGCTTGTAAAAGTGCGCATTGTAAAATTGTCCTACATAATATTTAGGATAGTATCCACTCATGGCATTGAAGGTGTGTGACCAGCCTCTGTTGCTGACTTTGTCATGCCATTACAGCATGACATACTGGAAGTTGGTGTCAGTCACTAGCATTCAGGCTTGTGTTTCACTTTTATTTATTTATTAACAATGCTCGCAGATCTGTCGTCGAGAGTGTAAATTAACCTAATGAGTTATTAGCTGTAACTAAGCTTCTAAAACTTTTTCATTTAAATTAATTATGTTCTCTTCATCAAGCAGCAGGGGAGATGTAGTGCTCCGATAAACATCGCTCGGATAAGCAGCGCAACCGGTTCACCCATAACACAACCGCTACTAAACTGGGAGCGTGAAGGCTATCACGCGCTTCCTCTGAGACACACGAAGCCAGGAAGCCTCGACATCTGGTCACGCTCAAAGAGAAACTCGCTATCCATACACTTCCACATCCGTGAGCTCACAGACGCAGATGATCACTGGTGTCAATGTGATGGCTGGAGAGAGACTGTGGCATCCCTCCATCCAAATGATTGGAACTCATCAAGTGATTTTCCATTGCTCTGCGTTTTTCTTTTTCCTCTCTCTAGCGAAGACGTTCTGTTCGTCCTTTTAACGCAGGCTATTATTAAAAGTCTGCAAAAGAGTACAAAGAAATTTGTTGCAGGATGTAAGACATTGCAAGACTATTAAATCGTTCAACTCAATAGCCAAAGGTTATCCCGAGGTGGTTAGGTTTAGAGTTAATCACTCAAACGCTAAAATGATTTTACATGCATGAAATGTTGAGTAACCAGTTTAATGATTGAATATCGTTTGAACCGGTGGCAGTGTTTAGTATTCTTGTATTTGTGCTGCTAACACAGAATGATTTGGATTTTAAGGCGCTTATCCATTTACATTTTTGTCTGACTGTTTCTATGCATCATGTGGAAAAAAAAACCATGTTTGTGAATTTTAATAGGGTTTTCAGGGACATATCTGGCCAAGCTTTACGTAACATATAGGCTTTGTTTCATTGCAGTCGCCGCACAGGAAGAGAAGATATACTACTTTGTAATTTAAAAGAAAAACACTGTTACATCATCAAAAATCCACCTTGAAAAACATCATCCGTTCTTCTCAAAATCTTAACAGATGGCGCTGTCAGTTTTTAAATGCACGCTTAATAGTGCGTAATTGAAATCTGCTTAATAAACACGATCTCACACCTTCATTCACGGCAACGTAAAATTCTTTGTTGAATCCAAAATCCAAAAGATTCAGCATTTAAAAAAAAAAACATGCTTGTGAGTGTGCAGAGAACGAAGTCGCGGGCACATCTAGTATTTTATATCACTCAATGTGTGTGAATCATCTGGATTTTTTTCTCTCTCTTACAAAAATGCATTACTTGGAATCAGATGAATTATTAAATATATTAAAAACCCCAACCCACATGAATGTTGTAAACGCGTTTGTTCAGCTCTGTAACCTCTCAGGTCATCTCCTAAGGAGGCCCATAGGAGGTTAATTACACAGCCAGACCTTCATCTTATTGACCTTTTCATACCTCAGTCTGTCCATCCCCTTTTTGTTCTTTTCATACCACTCTTAGTCATGGTTTTTTTTTTCTTTCCTTTTCTTCACCCTATTTGACTGGCTTGCTCTTCCCCTTTCTTATCAGTTCACCATTCTCCGTTACTCTCTGGCTCATGTCTGTAACGGTCAGCGAAGATAAGCCAGTGTGACTGTGTCGATGTTGTTGTCGTCGTTACTCATGGGTAAGCTATTCAGTAAGAAAGTAGTACTGCGAGCAAAATAAGGAAGTGTGCAAACATCTACGTAGAAAAACATGTGCAGGTGGAATGTGGTGCACATTTTCAGATGTTGTGATCTGCAGTAACGACGTAGTGTGTTGTTTTGAGCTCGTGTGGGTACATGTGGCCATTAACCTACTTTCTGAGCTGCAGAGTGCGAGCTCCGTGTAGCGATGTGTACGGCTTCCTACGAAGTTCAGATCTCTTATGTTTCTTATGAATATTGCATCATTGCAATGCAAAGTCATTTTAAGAAGAAAAAAATATGGACAATATCAACCAATGTATTTTTTTTGTGAAGGGTTTTATATATGTGTATGCACTGTCAGGGTTTCCTTCTAAAAGATTTTTCAGGCACAGTGGCAAGAAGATGGAAGTGAATGGAAATTTTTTTTATTATATATTTCTCATGCAACACGAGACTTTTGGTTTGTAGTTTTTCAAGTAAAACAAGGACAGTATTAATAAGATACTCTTGTGCATTTATTGCATAAGAGTAACTGCAGAAGATATCGATATATTACTTTACAATCAAACAAGTTAAAACAATCTAGAACAAAAAGATATATACATGAGAATTCATAAATAGTGAAATGAAATCCATATAATTAAATACATTAAATAATCACATTTTAATAAACATCCATGTTTGTGCAAACTTTGATTTAAGCAAAATTTCCCTATCGTTTTTTACAACCATTAAACACACAAAACTGCCCTTGATTTTTCACTGCTGTTCTAGTCAACAGCGCACCTTACTGTACGTTACTGTACAGTGAAGTGCTTTTTATATCTTCATGATGAGGTGTTTTCACATCAGGGCTTTGGGATCGTTTTCCGAAAACACTTAGATCAGTAACAACACAATCGTTCTGAACTTTGGGAACGGTCCCTGATTCCGCTGGAGGTGGTCTCAAGAACGATACGGTGTACTCAAGAGCAGATCGAATCAGATATGGAAGCCAATCGTGCATACAATCGTACACAGCTTCATCGGTGGCCCCCGTTTCCTCCATAGCTCGCGTCGATCTCATCCTCTTTTTTCGAAATATAAATCTAAAAGACAGAGTGCAAAGGTTAACGTACTTGTTTTCTTCTTCTTTTGTGGTTTATGTAGGCTCACACACGGTCCTGCTGTATTGTGAAGTGTTAATTCGCAAGCATACCCGAGAACAGAGAGCAAAAATATTGTCGGAGACGGAGCAGTGAGGGGGAGTGATCGTTACTGGACACAGAGATGTTAAATATAAATCCCTGTTCACTAAGAACAGTGGATAAGTTGACTTAGAGCAAGATGAATCACTCTCTCTTTTTTAAATTTCTTTTTATCGATCTCAAAACATTGATTTCTAGGATATTGTATGATTTCAAGGTGTCAGGGTGCTACTATTAATTTGTGGGACGTCAGTATTAGCAGCATTAGACACTGATTGAACAAAGTCTTTGCCCTTCATGTTAACAATGCTTATGTTCAAATTCTTTTAAAGAAGAACTCACTCACTCACTCACTCACTCACTCATCATCTATACCGCTTAATCCTGTATTCAGGGTCACGGGGGCCTGGAGCCTATCCCAGGAGACTTGGGGCACATGGCAGGGTGCACCCTGGACAGGGTGCCAATCCATCGCAGGGCACAGACACACACACACACATACTAAAGAAGAACTCGTGTTCACTTAAAGAAATTCATTGCAAATTGATCGCTCAGTTTACCGTTCATCTAAAAACTAGCATGTTAAAGGAACAGCACACTTTTAGCACATCGATGTGTCTGTACTATTATATGGGAAACTACTCACTATTAAACAACCAGATTCAATTCTATTCAAAGGCAGTTGTTACTCGTAAACGAAAGTCTGTGTCTAACATTACTGATTTCAAATAAATGGTTAAACCTTTGATATACTTTGTCTGGTATAAATCAATATGTCATGAGTATGTCTTCTTTAGGTTCCCGAGAGTAACACGACGAGATTACTCATTAACCTTTTGTTACACAATATCTACGTGATCTCCAGAAAGCTTTGGTTCTGAATGTGCGAATGATGAAACTGCGAAAGAGCCGTGTGAAACTCCTCCCACACCTCACGTTCGTTACGTATCTATTGTTGCCTAACGATAGATGTTTCCAGGTCACGAGTGGTTCATGTACACGATCACTGCAATGATTCGATAATGTTTAAATGAATAATCCAGGCACAGAAGCAAAACTAGATTGTTCTTGCACACAGTCTGTGTAACATACCTTGTAGATCAACAGCACTGATCAGGATACGTGACGAGTCTCACGCTAGCAGAATTCATTCTTGCCAGGTTATGTTTTTACGATAGGGCCGGATATTGCGATTAAGTATATGATTAATAATATGTTGTCATGATGTGGGTTTTCGTGGATGTTCAAGAGGTTTGTTTATTTGTTTAAACTGACTAGGAGAAGCTGATTAGAAAAACCTGTATTTTTTTAAAATGTTGTGACCCCAAATTTAGTTTTAAAATAAATAAAAAAGTTTATTTATTTATTTGCTTGCTTGCTTGTTTATTTACAGTACAATTTATAATATTGAAACTTCTCATTTCTTTCTTTTCTTTTCTTTTCTTTTTTTTTTTTTTTACTTTACAATTTTTACCTGGTCTCGAGGGATAGATCTCCAGGCTTCCTGAAAGACGGTTTTTTGTTTCTTGTTTTCAGGCCTGTCCCTGTACCTGACCAGTTTCAGAGAAATGTTTTTGTTTGTTAAAACCACACAGTGAACTATGACTCATTCACGCGTTAAAACATGTCAAATTTAATGCATGAACCAGTGAGAAACAGGTGACAGATGATCAGGCCGGTGATCAGTATACTGGTTATGCTGAATGCTTAGTGGTTGGAGCAGACGAGAGGGGAAATGAGTTTGCTGCCGAGGTTGTTACATAAATGGGTAATTTTTACAGTTTATCTTTATGCACTTTGCAGTCTGTCGCATTAAAACATCTGTATCCTTTATTTTTCCATTTAATTTACATAATTTAATTTAAAATGAGGAGTTGCTCAAGACTTTTTTACAATACTGTCAATAATTAACAAGCCAATTATTTTCTTACAATCAAATGAATTCATCCGTTCTACTCGTCTCAAAAGACCTTTTACGGACATAATGTAATCCAAAAAGGATTTAAAACCCATTTAATGTTTTACTTCCCCCCTCCTTAAGTTGTTATATGGCAGAAAAATCAAAGATGTTGAGCACAAACAAAGTTTGAGTTATCACAATTTATTCATTGTTTTTCTCCTCTTTTATCAGACATGCAATTTTTCCTGCTTCTAAATAAGACTCTGATTGACTGTTGTGTCACATAACGCAGCCAAACGGCCCAGAAACCTCAACTCCATTGTCGTTCTGTACATCACTAAACTAAATCCCAGATCTTTGTTCTGATCTCCGCTCCAAACAGCAGTGCACGCAAAACACCGGGCAGCAGTACAGAACATCTGTTTTGTTTTTAATATAAATTTGTGTGCCAGAAATAAACAGTCCACACTGACAAACTTAAATTTGTTTGTTCAAATGGCATCTTTAGTCTCACAGGAGGGAAAAAATTTGCTTTTTACTTTAAGAACAGAACTAATGATCAGGGTGTTTTTTTTTATTATGATTATTTTTATATATATTTGAAACCTTAAAAGCCTATGCAATGCAATCAAAATTGATTCCACAATGTCTTTTAATGTTCTGGTAAAATTTACCAGTCAAATCTGTTGACCTAGCCACGGTTGATGATGAAGCAGGTCTTTAGCATCACCATAATATTTAGCTGGGAACATCTTGAAGAATCTGCCTCGTTAACACAGTGGGGAGGAGTATCTCGGCTTGTCTCATGGAAGATCACTTGGTACTGGTCCCAAAGCCAAGACAAAATGTGGAGGGTTGTGTCAGGAAGGGGACCCGGCATAAAAACCTGTGCCAAATCAAATAGGTGGATAGACCTGCTGTGGTGGCCACTTCTGTGGACAGCCAGAAGAAGAAGAAGAAGGAAAAAAGAAAGGGGAGTTTTTAGGAAATTGTGGAGCTGTACAGTGTTAAAGAGGGAGGTTTTAAATTCATTTCTCAGTTTAGTGTAAGATATTGAACAGTCTAAGCAAACAAAAAAAAAATGTTTGCTTTCTTTTGAACTGTAAGCGAACTTAACTGTTGTGGATTACTCAATAAATTAAACAAACAAAATATTTTTGAGCGCTGAAAGCCAGTGTGTTGCAATGTTACTACTGGGTGTTGCAAGTCCTGGAGACACAGCAGTGATTTTTCCTGTTGAGCATATGCGCGGTCGTCGCTGTTTTTCTTTTCCCAGAGAAGTGCATTTAAAGGAGAAGACTCATGAGGGGGAGCGTGCCTTTTTAAGCACTCTGCCTCTCATCACTGAAGTGCCGTTTCCATTAGTCATGCAAGGTAGCTTATGGACATCAGACTCTGACTGACTTACAGACTACGAACCCAAGCTTAGCAAAATTTCTTTTGCTTATTTTTTACATGTGAAAGGAAGCGTGTGGTGGTAGTGGTGTAACGATTGTTTGAAATGAGGTTCTTGATTCTCAAGTAGACTATTGATTGTAGAGTCCTGACTGTATTACACGAAGTACCAACTCTGAAAAGTGTCTTCTGCTATATTTTGACTCAACAGCCGTTAAAAAAAAAAAAACTCGTTTCAGCTAATACTCTAGCATCATAGCATATTGATACACAATATTGCCAAAAGTATATGCTCGCCTGCCTTCACGTGCATATGAACTTGAGTAACATCCAATTCTTAGTTCCTAGGGTTGAATATGATGTTGGCCCAGCCTTTGCAGCTAGAACAGCTTCAGCTCCTCTGGGAAGACTTTCCACAAGGTTCAGAAGTGTGTTTATGGGAATTTTTGACCGGTTTTCCAGAATCTCATTTGTGAGGTCAGACACTGATGTTGGAAGAGAAGGCCTGGCTCCGCTCTAATTCATCCCAAAGGTGTTTTTATTTTTGTATACAGGCAGTAAATGTTGCTCTTCTTTTATAATCATGCAGGTGGTGTCCTCCTTGATAACTATTTACATGGCGTGGTAGGAGCGCATTATTAAATGTATTTTCAAATCACAGCATTTACAAAATCAGAATACAAATAGAATCGGCATCTTGGCATCGTGACATTGTGTTGTATCATGTGGTCGAAGAGGCACTGGACTAGAATTAACAATTTCAACGTACAATAAAGAAACATCGTTATTCTCATTGCATGGTTCATGAATTGCTGAATATAAAATCTGTTAAGATTCACTAATTCATGTGTTACAATTTCCTGCAGTGCAGTGAGACTTATTCTTAGTAAGTCACAGATGTTTATCCAGACGGGACAAAAATTATCAGTCAACTGCTAAGTTTGGTGCAAATCAGTAGGTAATTGGACCTGCAGTTTTCTCAGAGTAGGATGAAATAAAACACTGGCATGGTACATCTGGATAGAAATTAAATTAAAGCTCCTGTAAAATCGGAAATTACCCCAGGACCCTGTTGCAATGTAATCCTGCCTGAATAAGGGGTTTAAGACAGCGCTTCCTTTTAAAGAAAACAGAGAGTAGGAAGGACACCTGCACATATGAAACGCTACTCAGAATAATGAAGAACACAAGATTCAAAAACACATTGGCGCTCCAGAGAGCTGTGTAACACCTGCTGCCGGGTTGCCAGGGTTTGACGCCTGCGCATGGTTGCCAGTTTTTCCATCGAATTGCAATTGTTTCGAAACAGAGTGACTGAATCGTTACGGTGGTTTCTGATTTTTTTTTTTATTATAATTTTTTTTTATTTGGGGGTTTTTGAATCACAGTCGGAGTAGAAAGTTTACAGAGATCAGCTTCAATTCTTATTATATACTGCAGAGAGACTGAATGAACCATGCAGACACTGTAATTATTAAGTTTCAGTATTTGAAATTGCATGACGGTGAATGATTAAATGAATAAAGCAAAAATGCAGTGATTTGTCAGGTGACAGGATGTCAGATTTGCAGCAGGAACAGTCTGTAACTACATAACTACAAAGAGAGCAGAATTTATTCATTTATTTATTCTCGTGCAGTCCTTCAAGGGCAAAAAGCTTACTGCGGAGTCTGGGAAAATTGATTCTTCATCAAGGAGCCACGAAAGTGGTTCGGCTTGACAAGGTCAAACTCCTACGAAATCACACCAGCAGACCTGGAGCTATTCACATACCATGTTACGGACAACTGAGCTGATTTTTGTTGCATTTTAATATTTTCAAAGCAGTTCAACGTAACATTCAATGAAAAGTCGTGACATGAACTCATGAGTATGATCTTAATGCGAGGGGAGATTCAGATAGATGAGCATTAGCAAAGCTGTAAGCGTTTGGAAAGAAGATGGTGCTGCCAGTGCTCCTGACGACCCAGAGTCCCAGAGGAGACGACAGACCACAGTCGCTCTGCACGTCCTGGAACTGTTTGTGTTTCCATTCCAGTGCCAGACATGCTCACATACACGTCCCTGTTAATGCGTGCGTCTCTGTGTGTGTCTGTTTAAAGTTCTTGAATACCCAAATCTGTCATTTACCTCCCATAGTGTAGTGAAATTACACTGCGTGTTCATCTTGGGATGTAATTGTGTCTAAGCGTTCTTTGCTGATGCAAACATCTAGTCCTGTCTGAAATACTTTTTTGTTATGTTGATATATGCCCCGAGTGTTTTTGCCTTATCGATTTCTTTGCATTTCTAGGAGTCACTATTACATTATTGTTATCAGAAAAAGAGATGATGAGAGAGTCAGATTTTTTTAACGATTCGACTTTGTGGAGGTTTGTTTTGTTCCGAAATTAAGAGAGTTGAAATGAAATGATTAGAGATGTGATTGACATAGAGAGCTTCCGTTTGATTTTTCTATTCAGATTTATTCAGTAGCATTGATGTTTACTGTCTGATGTTTCGCAAGCAGCTGTGTTAATGTACAAAAATATTTGTAAAATATTTTATCTCGTTTTTTGTTGTTGGTTTTTTATCTCTTTTCTGCCAATTTTATGCTCCACACTCCAGTCCAGTAGGGGGTAGATAACAAATGCCCACATAAAGTCTAAAGAAAAAGCAGCATTACTCTCGCAAAGTATGAGAATTTATGGAAGAAGAAAGCAGATTCTTTCTTTTACGGATTTTGTCAGTTTTAGACCATTTAACATTTTCCAGTTTTTAATAATTTAAAAAGTGTTAGTATATTCTAAATAAAAAAAAAAAGGATTAAATCGCATAATCATTTAGATCACAGCTTTAATTGGTATAGGGATTAATGTCTCTGTGCTGTTTTTTTTATTATTATTTTTTTTTTATCGTAAGATGACATCAATAAATCTCACAACGCAATCCAGAATGGTCACTAGTTAAACACTCTAAATATTTACACTTAAGTTTAATTCTGTCTCTTTAAATAGTCGAGTATAATTCTGTCTAATGTTCCACTGCTGTAACATTTATGGACAGGAAATCTAAAACAGTTTGTAGGTGATCACAGTCATCATCTTGCTTTCTGCCATGCCGAAAGTTTGTACTTTTTTTTTTCTACTGGCTTGGCGAACCCAGACTCTAGAGAGCGTAAAGGGATTTTGGTCTTGTGTGACGTAGAGCCATATTGTATGCATCTGAAGGCTTTTTCTTTTCAAACAGGAAATCCTCTGAGCTGAATTTGTCCCACACAGCCGTTTTGGCTGCTGAGTAGCGTAGTTGCTTATTTCCCCCACCTCCTCTCCCTCCGCTCTCCACTATGAGAGAATGACTCAGCGCTTCTACTCCTTTTCGCGTAGTTTTGTATAGAAATATGGAGAGCATATATTTTTTTCTTTCCCCCTGCGATGTGAGTGTTAGCAGTGTGTCGTCAGCGTTTCCTCAAATCTCACTACGCCGCCTTATGCGATTCGGTTCACGTATACCATGTGATACTATGTCACATATGTAGGGCTTTAATAACTAAAATTAAAAAGGGTACAATTTGGTCACTTAAAAAAACTGGCCTTATCGATTAGCTGGATTATATCGTGAGGAACGTTATGGAAATTGGACTGGAAGTGATGGAGCACATTCTTTGGCCTCCTGACAACTTGTGTTTTCGTGTGAGTTATATTTCAGTTTGTAACTGAAAGCACAGGGTCCCTGAGTTGAAGCAGCCTTGTTAACCTCTGTGTATTCTTTCAAGCTTTTCTAGCTGCGTTGCACATTTCTGGTCACACTCGTCTATCTTTTCTGCCCGATCAACCTGGTTTCTAATAGTTAGACTATGAGATGAACGCGTTTTCACTAGCATGTGCGTTATGCAGTGTTGGAAAGCAAGGGGTAAAGCTTTTTTCATCAATTAGCCTGTAAGTAGATGAACTATTTTGAAACGTAGACTTTTGGGCCGACCCGTATACACTTGTATCGTGTGTTGAGTCATCGTGTCGCCACTCTGCATTCAGTTCACATTAAATTAAATCCCAAAAAGAGTAATTTGGAGTGAATTTCACATATGCTATAGTGACTCACCTCACATGGACACGCAAAGTGAATTATGGTGTATTAATTAGCAATACATTTACGACAGTGAGTCAAAAATTATTCAGACTCTGGTTGAAGAATTTATTTTCATCAACTTTTAGACAACAGAAATACGTAATTTTGTGACATAATCTCTTTAGTTTTAAAATACACTTTACCTATCTGTCAACAAGCTTCCATATCCCCTTATTAAAAATGTTTTAGGGTGACCTGTGATCCACGCTGTCTCCACTATTTCATAAGTAGTGAATCTTCATCCTAGTAGGGCTGCTTTCAGGGCACCTAACAGGTGAACGTGCGATTGAGCAAGATCAGCACTATAGTGAGGATGCTTTAACACCTCAAAACATGCAAAGTGTCAGGCAGAAGTGTACGGGCGTGCATCGTAATGCAAGATCACAACGCCCTTGGATAGCGGTCCTCTGTGTTTGTCTGAAGTTTAGGCTTCAGCTTTTCAATAAGCGTCTCACTGTAACGAGCACTGTTGATTGTTGAAGCTTTTTCTTGATAATGTTTCAATTCCGGCCCTTGAGAATCACAGAAAACTGTAAGCACCAAATTTTCAGCTGTAGTAAAAAACAAAAATAGTTGACTTTTGAACTTCTTCTCGGTCTAAGATTGAGGGATGTTTCTGTTCCATATTCTGCCGTTTACTCTCAGGCTCGTAGTGATGAATCCACATCTCATAACCAGTAATGATTATCTTTAAGAAACCTTCACCTTCCTTAGAGTATCGGTCCACATTTTGTTTGCAGATATCCAAACACTTCTGTTTATGCTTTTCCATTAGTTGTTTCAGCATCAGGTAAATGCTCAGACCACAAAAAAACTAAATAAATCACTGTAGGCTTCTCTTCTTTCATGCAAGCCATTTTTGCTCGCACCACAGTTACAAATGAACTGATGTAACACGTTCACATCTGCACAGCACTGACAGGGGAGATAGTAGGCTTGAGCAGAAAGCGCTGAATGACATTTTAATATAACTGGAGTGCGAATCATTTTTTAAGTTTTATGTTTTTGTGTAGAAAAATTTTTTTTTAGAACCACACGGGTTCAAACCCCAGCACCACCATGTTACTACAGCTGGGCCCCTTGAGTAAGTCCCTCAACCCTCAAGTGCTGAGATGTATAGAGAACATTGTATGTAAGTCAGTCTGAAAAAGATCGTTTGCTTATTGCCATAAAATTTCGAACATCACTTTTTTGCATCTATAAAATATAGAAAAGACATGTAAATGAAGTAAAATTTGAAATAAATAGGCATTAAACCTAACTTATTAACCTAATCTTAATTTATGATTCATCTTGGCACCGGCTGCTTTAAAGAACAAAATTAAAAAGTGGCTCCCTTTTTTTATAGTGTCCTTGCTAACATTCTTGGGGCCCATGACTGAAAATATTAAAAAGCTTATAATGTGCATTAATACAGACTGGAAAATATGTGAATCCCTGTTTGTGAAGATTTTAAGCATGTGTTGTCTGAAAATGTCTCATGATGAACCACCATGTTTGTGTCCTGAACCAAAATGGCCAACATTTTAATTATGAGCTGTGACTCTTAGAGTCTGAGAAGAAACATGGTTGGTACAGAGCTGAGGAACGCAATAACGAACAGTAAGATTCTGCAAAAAAGAGACTCAAACGCTCTTTTATTAAAAGTCGAGTTCACATATGATAATAGTTTGAAAAATCAAGATCAAGTGTTTTTTACAAGTTCATATAAATATGACTTTGGCCAAACTTTTGGTTTTGTGCAAGACTGCAAAATCATGCATATTTTGAAACAAAAAAAGCAACTTTTATACATGTGCATTGTGTTTATGTTGTACCTTTGCAGTCTTTTTTGCATATAAGCAAACATTTCAGTGGGTCAAAAGGTTTACCAAAACAAGTAGGGGTGCATTAATCGATCGGTTGTCTTTCAACTGGCTGAACACATAAACCAAGACCATTGTGATGAAGCAAAATACAGTCCAATTGCTTTTGCCGTTCTGGGAATTTTACCAAGTCTCTTTAAAAGACTTCAGACTTGCAATATGCAAATGCTTTCTTTTTTTAAATCAAAACCACGTAGGGAACGTCTGCCAAAAGCTTTAATACAGCTAACCTTATCCGCCAGTTAAGAACAACGCACCATGAATGAAGCATGAGAACTCATCCGCAAAAGCAGCAGATAAATCTTTTAAGTCGACCCTCACTCAGCCACCCATAGCAGATGTGCTTAAAAAGCTCGAGCCTTTCTCTGCGGAGTGTAAAAAGACTAAAACAATTATCACAAAAATTATAATAATGAAGAGAGATCCCCAGCTCTGGCTGAGGCAGTCCGGGTTTACCTTAACTCTACTCTCTACCTCTAAAGTGAGCGACTATTCAGCACGGCTACACACATTCTGGATGATAAGAGGTATGGACTGTCCTCTAGAAATGCAGAAATTCTGACATTTATAAAGAAACACCTGCCCTCACTGCTTATTAATGCCTAGCCATGATTGGCTGGACAAATACAAAGTGACTGAGATTTGTCTGTGTTTGTTTAAAAACGTTTGATGTAGAGTTTCGTTTTGTTATTCATTGACGCAGCCTTGATCCATGTGCTGCACGTTATAACGAGTGAGTATAGTAGGACAGCCACATTTTAGATAAGCATTTCGGTGTGTGTGTCTGTGTGTGTGTGTGTGTGTGTGTGTGTGTGTGTGTGTGTGTGTGTGAGCCCCTTGATGCGAGTCGAAGAATGGAAAATTTTTGCGCTTTAGTCGAGCATAGGCTACACTCTTGTTTTTTTTTAAAAAAAATTTTGTAATCTGTATGAAATAATTGGAGCATTAAATATGTTGCATATGTTGGCTTCTAATGGAACAGAAGTTTTAAATTTATGATTTAAAACTGCTGTTTAGTATAGTAATAAACAAACAAACACATACTACACAATCAATAGAACACTTTAAATGGCAGATCCTATTAATCCACACACACACTGTGATTAGCTGTCGGTGTCTGTATCGGCCGATTCTGTGAAACCCTGACTGGAGCACCCTTAAAAAACAAGCTAATGTCTGTAGTGAATTGAGGGTGGGGAAGCTGGAGACAGTTGGACCTGTTAGTCTGCCGGGTTACTGTAAATATCTGTGATGAAGCTCTGAAGCATCACTAATGAAATGTATTATGTTTGCACATGATGACCAGAATGTTTGGCCCTGACCCTGATTCTCATCTCATCAGAGTAAGCAGTGCTTGTGCGAGTTAAGATTTCTTACTTCATAGTATTACTCATTCCATCTTATCCAAATCAGTTCTATAATTCATCTTTTTAGGTTCTTCATTTGAGTTACTACGAACACATATTCCGTAGGTCAGTGTGATATATTAAGCGTGCCATTCTTGATTGAAGTGTGTCTGAACACAAAGCATAACAGGCAATAGATCTGATGCAGAAAAAGCGTTTCCCGAGTCTGATCTAAGGCTTTGACTTTACCTGCAGGCCCATGATGAACCCGGTGAGCCGTAGCTGCCACAGCTAGTCAGAAGCTGCACCATGGCCAAGCCGGGGACCGACAGAGATGGAGCCATGGTGGAAAAGACGACTGGGAAGAAGGTGACAAGCATTTCTATCAATATACCATAAGTTCGTGCAGCAGGATAAATATTCAGGGCTTTGCCGTATCGAAAACTTATTATTGGTTCTCATGGCTGTTTTTTTCCCTCTACAGATCACACCAGTTTTTTTTTTTTTTTTTTAATTATTAGAAATAATGTGTTGGTTAACAGTGACTTTTATACCACAGTGATGATGGATGCTCAGGTCTGATCAGATGGTGTTGATTAACAGTAGGTTTTACTGTAGTTCCTGCTGCAAGGTTTATGTTAATGCATCATTTAATCAATTTCTGCAAGGAGAGAGGTTTATTAAGCATTTTAGAAAGAGTCTTCAGAGTGAGTGGAACAGTACATGCTCTCCCCTTTAAATTTTTAATCCAACATGGGAGTGATTGACTGAGGGTTTGTCACGCTCCGGGGTTGTGCGAGGCATAAATGCAGAGGATCCAGATTTTCAGGGAAACGATATATTTTATTATAAAACATATGAACACGAAAACAGGGAAATAAATGAAACAAACATACTTTAATAAGAAAACGAAACTAAAACACGTATAAACAAACAAGACATCCACCTTCAACTTATTGTAACAAATGCAAGACAAAAACTATAACTCAAACACAACTTATATAATGAAACTAATTATCAACTCAGATCAGGTGCGCGCCCACGTGACCTGACCGAGTTGCCAACCGGGAAATGAAGTCTAACACTGAAACTAAAAAAGAACTACACAACAAAAACACAGGGCGCTTTGGCGCCCTCTAGAGGTTATCCCTGACA
>QMIH01000116.1:780562-800662 GCA_003987875.1 Clarias batrachus
AACTAAAACACGTATAAACAAACAAGACATCCACCTTCAACTTATTGTAACAAATGCAAGACAAAAACTATAACTCAAACACAACTTATATAATGAAACTAATTATCAACTCGGATCAGGTGCGTGCCCACGTGACCTGACCGAGTTGCCAACCGGGAAATGAAGTCTAACACTGAAACTAAAAAAGAACTACACAACAAAAACACAGGGCGCTTTGGCGCCCTCTAGAGGTTATCCCTGACAGGGTTTTGCAGTTCCTCTGTAACATGACAGGCTGCATCTGTCCTATTAACTTTAGGAGGGTGAAAAAAGATCTGACAGAGAAAGAAAAATAAAAATACTTCAGAACAGACTGTTATTGGAAAACAGTCAACTGTGGTGTGGTAATGTAAACAGCATGCCTCCTCGTGATTGTAATTATAGGACAAATATATTTGTAATTGTAATGATAAAGTTCTAGAACCATTTCTAAAATAACAATAGATAGAAACAAGGAAATTCCAAAAATCCAGTAGCAATGAGGACAATAACCACAGGTTTGTAGAGCACCAGGAGACAAGAGGCAAGACACACATGTGGGGATCACCAGTCCTACTAAACGACAAGCATAACATAAGGTGAATGATAGAAAGTCGTCTATATGTGTATAAAATAAAGTCACCAATAATAACAGTAAAAATCAAAACTATGATAAAGGAAATAAATGGAATGAATTTAGTTTGAAAATGCAGTACAACCACTGATGTGTAATTGTAGTGATGGAAAAAATGGCAATAATTACAACAATAATAATACAATATATATATTATTTATAAGCATCTTTCAATCACCCAAGGACACTTTACATTGAACATAAAAAAAAATAAATAAAAAAAACAGCAATTAATAAAGAAATTAAGAATAAAATCAATAAGAAATACAATAATAGACAATTACATTATAAGACGATTAACAAGATTATATTATAATATATTTATAAAAACAGAATTTATGTTTTTCCAGTGTTTGCATAGGCATTCTGTCACATGTTCCTCACAGAGTGTTAACAGTAGGTGGCATCATCATCAACAACTTATCCTGTATTTATGAGGCAATAATACGTCTTCATGTGATTACCACTACATCATAATTTGGTGGAAAGATGGAGCTCTAATCAAAATGCACATGATGGGAATTGGAGGAACCCTGATTAATCAGGTGAAAGACTTTTTGCATGGAAGAGCTCTTCATGTGAAGATTGTCTCAGAGGCATTAGACCAATGTAAGGTAAAAAAAAAAAAAGAACTCGCCAAACGATATGTAATCTCAGACATGCTGTAAGAATAATGGGAGGAGCTGTTGTCCTGCACGCAGGAGACTTTCGTCAAACTCTACTTGTTATTCCATGAGGAACAAGATCTCAACACTTGCCTCAAAGTGTTGTTACTGGAAATACGGCAAGAGAAAAACCCTGTCGACTGACATGAGTTCGCTCATTCTCGGGGATGCCACTTCAGAATCAAAATGCACATGATGGGAATTTTAGGGAACCTGTTTAAGTCGGTTAAAGACTTTTTGGACAGAAGAACATTGCAGGCATTCCTCGGCGATTTGTAACAATTAGTAGTGTCATCAAATTTTATGTCACACTGAGAGGTAATTATCTAATCTAATCTAAAAATATTATTGAATCTTTCAGGACTGTCTGATGTAAAAGTCAAATATCTAACTATATATAAGTGAAACAAAAAAAAAAAAACAGACAACAGTATAAATAGTGATTTGAGCACAAATAAAAAGCAGCGTGAAAAAGTAGCAGTTTGCCAGAGCGATGATGTGTATTTGCGTATGTAGAGCTGAGAGTGAGTGAGTGAGCGCCTGAAGCTGAAGCTTTAAAATGCATTTAAGCCATTTAAAGGAAACCTCATGTATCTCTGTTAGACTGTGCCATCCTACCAACTCCCTGCTCTGCAGCGCCCTCTCTGGTCATTTTTTATAGTAACCGATGCGTATCTTTCTCAGGCATTAAAGTGGAAAATGCAGGAAAGTCCAGACTGTTTATTAAAGAAAAAAGAAAAAAATAATGGTGAAAACTTTGTTACAATAAGATAAGCATATGGTTGCAGTTTGGTACGCTCCAGAGTACATATACGTCCTACTTAGCAGTACTTAAATGGAGAATTGAGAAATGTTGCTGTGTGCTTCATTAATAGGACATGCTGTAGAGTGTGTGTGTTTATATATATATATATATATTTTTTTTTTGGAAGTTTACAATTTCAGATTCAAATTTTATTTGATAAGATTAAAAGTGTATCATAAACAGAGGTGATGTTCTACATCGCTATGATTAATTAAAAATCTAATCACTGCTTGTTTATTATTTTTTTTCCCCTTCGCAGAGTAAAGATAAAATCTCCCCATTTACCAAAACTCCGAAGCTGGATCGGAGCGAGATCATGGGGAAGGAGGGGAAGCCGAAGTCTTCCATGAAACGCAAGCTCTCCTTCAGTGTCAGCCCGCCCCGTAACGAGGAACGGGACTCAGACACAGGTCAGTTTCATTCTGGTAGAAAATTCCAGTAGATGTCATGTGTCTCTATGCTGCCTCTTGTGGTTAGTCTTGGAAATGGTTAAATGTACACACTGTAGCGCTGTCCTGTTCTCTTTTTTTCCCCCTGGAGTTATATAACAGTTGATCTAGTGTCTTCAAATGTGGAAGAAAGGGAAATATTATTCATACATGTGACTGGGAGAGAAACTAGAAATAGCTGCTTGGACTGGGAATTGTATATTCTTTAATAATGTGGGAATGTAGTTTTTCTACTTAAATAGGAAGCAAAGAAAATAATGGGCCCTTTTTTATTCTTTTCAGATCATAGTTACTAGGTGTTTTAAGACATTTTTGTTGATATGTTGAAGAATGCATGCTTCTTATCCTAATAGGAAGTGAATCCTCTTTGCTATTATGTAGGGAAAGTGGACACAAATTAACGCTTTGGGAAGAGGGTGGATTTTGCCCGTTTAGTCACAATGAGTTGGTTGTTTTGGCTTTCAGTGGCAGAGCCCTTGTATGCCATAACGAAGCGCATTGTATTTTCTGCTTATCATCTGAGCAAAAGGGGGAGTGGGGGGGCGGCGAGCAAGTAAGTGTAATGCAATGCTCTCCTCTCCCGTTCCCCCTCCTCCCCCTTTCCACCCCTCCTCCCCCTCCTTCTCCCCCCCCCTCCTCCCCGCTTCTCTGCTTCTGCACTGTAGATGACTCTGACCCCGGCCAGTCGAGCGATATGTGGGGAGAGAGATTACTTCCTCCCTGCAGGATATACGCAGGTAACTGCCTCAGCTAAATCCGTCGCTCTGCTGTGCCGCTCAAAGGCAGCAAAATGATCGACGGAGAAACCCGAGCCGTTTTACAGACTGCTTAACTCAGCAAGCATGGGCACCATATTGATGTGCGTCAGCCTTAAATAAATCCCAGCACACTCTCTACCTGACATATTGTATATAACTTTTGCCATGCTATAATTTAGGTTTAATGATATAAAATTCTGTCTGAGAACCCGCTGTCACTAACACCTTCCGCATGAACTCTCTGTAATTTAACTCTTTTTCCATAACTGGGTGTTTTCTGTAACGCAGTGATTGCATTATCTTTTTTTGTTGCTGAATATACAGAATCTCCCCCCCCTTTTTTTCTTCTTCTTGATTTTGTTTCCTCCACTTCTTAACAATGATAGTAGTCTGCTGTTTCCAGGCATAAACGTCTGCTATATCCATTTGACACGCATGCCTTTAAAATCATGCGCACAATTTGGAGGTGACCGATTTCAATGAATAATGCATGAATCTAGACAAGCTTAAACCAGTGTTCTTATCTGATTTATTTTGCAGTTTGCCTCACTATTAACTAGAATCCTTTTTTAAAATCATTATTCCTGGAATTTAAATATGCTTGTGGTGATGTTTTTATGCAGATAAAGATGGTCCTGATAAAAAGAGGGTGAAAAAGGAGTCCGGTGGTAAGAAGTCCACCCCTGTGAATATTTTGTTTGGTTACCCGCTGTCTGAACGCAAGCAGATGGCCCTGCTGATGCAGATGACGGCAAGAGACAACAGTCCAGGTAATCGCAGCTGCCTGACATGAACTGTATTATTTGGTACGTGCAAAAACGTTTCCTGTTATGTATCGCGATGAATCTTTGACATAATTTCTTCACATTCGACTCACATTTGTTTCCTTGTATTCTAACCAAGAATGAATTTGAAACGTTCCCCCCCTCCCCCCCCACATCTTACTTGTCGTCCTCTTTCCTCCGACGCAGACACCACGCCGAGCCACCCCTCCCAAGCTCCAGCAGTGCAGAAAAAGACACCCAATAGCTCCACTTCACGTCAGAAAGACAAGGTGAACAAGAGGAACGAGCGTGGAGAAACACCACTGCACATGGCTGCCATCAGAGGCGATGTCAAACAAGTCAAGGAGCTCATAGGACTAGGAGCGGATGTAAACATGAAAGATTTTGCAGGTAATGTCATTTTTGAACGATGATCATTTTTATCCAACCATGCATTTTTTTTTAATTATTATTATTTTTATTTATAAATATATATGGTCGACGCTGTTTTCGAAGGTTGGACACCTCTGCACGAAGCGTGCAACCTTGGTTACTATGAAGTAGCAAAGGTGCTGATTGGTGCAGGAGCAGAAGTGAACACACAGGGGCTGGACGATGATACTCCGCTTCATGATGCCTCCAGCAGTGGACACAAAGATGTATGTTTCTTTGCATTGCTCTCTTGGCATATAAATGATGTTTATGAAATACAAAGGCATTGTGAAAGATAATCAAGTTATTTTATTTTAACCAGTTTTGTTTTGTTTTTTGCAGATCGTGAAGTTACTACTGCAGCATGGAGGAAATGCCTTCCAGGCTAATAAGAGAGGAGAGCGGCCAGTGGACGTTGCCGATTCTCATGAGGTCGAGCAGCTTCTAAAGGGGGAAATCCCATTGTCCGACCCAGATGACAGCTCTTCAGGTACAAGGAGTATTAACTTCCCTACATCTACACTACATGAGCAAACGTGTGACACCTGACCATCACCATCATATGTTCTTCCTCAGATAAAGTTGGAAACACACAGTTGTACAGAATGCCAGAATGTAGACAGTAGCAGTAAAAAAATTTTCCTTCAGCGGA
This sequence comes from Clarias batrachus, assembly GCA_003987875.1. Lineage (NCBI taxonomy): Eukaryota > Metazoa > Chordata > Actinopteri > Siluriformes > Clariidae > Clarias > Clarias batrachus. The sequence goes on from QMIH01000116.1 coordinate 785,740, forward strand.
GCTACGGGGCCTAATCCTGTTCCAGCATGACAGTACCCCTGTGCACAAAGACCTGGTCTGCCATGGTTTCAAGAGCTCAAGTATACTGCACAGAGCTCTGAGCTTAAACTTATTGGACAGCAAGGAAAATTGAAACACTGACCGAACCCCAGGCCTCTTTTTTTTGACTCTATATCAGTGCCAGAGCTCTGAACACAAATCCTCACAGTCACGCCCCAAAATCTAGTGGAAAGACTTGGCAGATGAGTGGAGGTTATTTTAATCGCATTGGGGACTTTAGCTGTAACGGGACTTTCACAACGCACAAGTGTGATGGTCAAGTGTCCACAAATATCTGGCCATATAGTGCGTCTAGTCGTTTCATTGTGTGTACGTTTTTCTGTTGCATGCTTATGCCGAATCCTTTCATAGATTTTTTATTTTCATCTTAGTTGAATCAAATTGAATATTTGATAATTGATTGGTTGATTGATTGATTGATTGTGCTGTGTATTATAGACTCTGAGGACCCTCCATCAGTGAACCCTTCCAGCATAGATGAGAACATGGAGTACTCAGACACCGAGAAGGACTCTGACAGCAAATCGACCACAGCAAAGGCCACGTCTTCAGTTTCTGGTATGGATGAGTACGAGTTCAAAGATGAGGAAGAGGAGGAAGACCTGAGCAAGGCCCTAAATGACCGACACATCCTAAGACGAGAAGCACGTCTAAAGGAGAAGGAGGAAAAGGACCAAAACCATTACACACCCAAACAGTCCAACAAGAGCGATCAGATAGTGTCGTCCTGCAAATTAAAAAAGTCGAAATCATCCCGAGTCCTTTACTGCAGTTCAGACAGTTCAGACGATGAAACGGAGGCAGAACAAAAGTGTTCACCGACCAGGTCACTCTGCAACGATACTCATAAAACAAAAAGAGAAAGTCTGACCCTAACACCAGCTGAAAAAGGCAAGGCAAACAAGAAGAAGAACAAGAGTCAAAGCAAAAACAAGGAAAATCAAGAGGTTCAAGAGGACGGAAAAGAAAACAGCAAGTCTCTTTTGTTTTCTACAGCAACGGTGTCTGACAACTCGGATAAAAGTGTTCGGGAGGAAGACTCTTTCAAAATGTCCTTCAGCCCAAAGGACGATTCGTCAGTGCACCTCTTTCACTTGTCGAAATCCCCAAAGCTAAGTTACAGCCAAACTGACAAGCAGATGACCCCATTGAAACAGGAAAATGCTAAGACTTTTGTTTCCATCGGAGATGGATCCTGTCCGATGGACAGTGTCAAGTACAACCACTACACAGATTCTGATTACACTGAAGGTTCCAGCAGTAAGAGCTGCAAGCACAAGGACAAGAGCAAACATCACTATAAGGAACACAGCATGGATGGAGATGACAGAAGCTCCAGTCCTTTTAAAGATGCCAGTTTAAGTAACAGTATGGATGGTTCTGAAGGGGCCTTCAGGAAGGCTGAGAAAGATGGTAAGGTTGTCAAGAAGCATAAGCTAAAACACAAGGAGAAGGACAAGTACAGGAAAGATTACGAGTCTGAAAGGAATCGGCATCGGCAGAAGGAGCTCCGGAAAGATGGCCATAGGAACTTGGAGTTTGATCGTGAATTTTGGAAAGAGAATTTCTTCAAAAGCGATGAGAACGAAGAGCTTAAACTGAAATGCGAGACACCCCGCAGTTGTTCTCCTCCGAAGTCCATTGACTCCTCACCGATAAAAGAAGAAAAGGCAACATTAAAAGACAAGCATTCGATCTGCAACAGCACCAAGGACAGGAAACAAAAAGATGAGCGAGAGAAAGACAAGCTCATTAAAAAAGAGAAGAAAGATGTGGCATATAAGGATGAAAGAGGAGGAAAGGATGGGAAAGGAGCTGAAAGCGATGACCGGTCAGAAAGTCTTAACGTGTTACGAAAGTCTGAAGACTCCCTTCCAAGTCCTTGTGTAAAAGAGGAGGTGGAGGACAAGCCTCTTACTGGAAACTTGGTTGATCACAATCAGCTGGAGACTACAGAGAAGAGCTGCCGAGAGAAAAATGAAAAACGGCTACCCACAAAGGACAGAGAATCTGAAAAATGTGAGAAAAAGCAGGCAGAAAAAGAAAAGAAAACTAAATTGGAACACGCATTAGATAAATCTGACCTTCACAACTCTACTGAGCGATGGAAAGAGCGTGACAGATTAACAACCACATTTAATTTGTCCGCTGAGAAGGGTCACAGGGAAAGTGAAAAACCTAAACTCGTGCCTGTTGCAAAAAAGCATGAAGAAAACAAAAAGAATAAGGACAAGCTTGAGAGAAGAAGTGAGAAGGAGAGGCAAGAGAAAGAGCATTCCTCAAGTGATCACCGGGACAAAGACAAAATGAGTTCTGAAAAGAAAGGAAAGGCTCCAGAGAAGAACAGTGATCATAGCAAAATAGATCGGATTAAAGAAAAGGAAAGAGAAAAAGACAAGGATTCGGACAAGAAGAAAAAAGACAAATCAAAAGAAGCTAATCTCTCCTCTTCGAGTTCTAATCTCAGATTTCTTTTGGAAGAGAAAAAGGGGTACACGTCTGAGAGCAATAAAACGGTAACCACAAAATTCAAGGAAGACGTTATGAAAACCCCCGAGAAAGACCGGGACAGACGGGAAAGGGATCGAGATTTGGAAAGGCATCGGGACCGAGATCGAGAGCGGCACAAGGAAAAGGACAAGGATAAAGAAAGGTCACAGCAGAATCGAGATAGCAAGCCCAATAAAGTCAGACCTGTTGAGTCCGAGTCTGACCGGTCCAAATCCAAAGCCTCACCCGCTCAAAAGGAAACTCGTCCCAAAGAGAAAAGATTGGTTAATGATGACCTCATGCAGACCAGCTTTGAACGAATGCTTAGCCTGAAGGACCAGGAGATTGAGCAGTGGCACAAGAAACACTTGGAAAAGATCAAGCAAAAAGAGAGGGAAAGGCTGAAACAGCGACCGGGAGCTGACAAGCAGAAAAGCAAAGAAAAATCAAAAGTATCTACTTCCAGTGAACCGTGTACAAACAAAGAACTCTTGCGCTCCAAGAGCTCAGAAGTCCCAGAAGCTTCCAGTCGGGAAAAGATATTAAAGGATGCAACCAGTGGAAGGACGCTTTCACTCGACGCAAAGAGTCTGTCATGTTTTGGAAAGTCTGGTCCAGTGATCGAAAACAGCCTCAGTCGATCTCCAAGACCTGACAGTGAACGATCTGGTATCATGTCAAGATCAGTGTCCATGGTCTCAGTAGCCAGTTCAGAGGATTCCTGCCAAGCTAGCATGCTAACACCCAAGCCCACTGAATATGACTCGGACGTCAATTTAGAAGCGTCTGACTCCCAGCCACCTTTCCTCCAGTCTTCCCTTATAGTCCAGTCCTCCAGATCACCAGTTGTCAATGACAAAGATACCACCAGTCTTCCTGAAATAGCTTCTGGCAGTCGAACACCACTGTCAAGCAGACTCGCATCCCCTTATTTAAGAGCTGCCACGGATGAGGATGCTAAAGCTGGTCCATGTGAACCGGACAGATTAAATGAAGAACCTCAAAAAGTCAGTGATGTAGCATACTCCACCATTGAGGAGCCTGGTAAAATACAACAGACTGAAACCAGCGGAGCAGTCACACAGGAAACCCCTAGTAGTCACAGCTCGTTCTCCACGCATCGCCCTTGTGCTGCAGCTGAGGTTGAACATCCTGTAGGTGCTGAGGATGCAAGTGGCACTTTAAGTACCCAGTCTGCATGTCTGTCAAACGCTCGAGATTCTTCACTAAAAGATGCCACCGGCAACCAGACTAGCCTTTCACAAGCCAGCAGTTTGTTGCCAACTACAGTAGAGATCAACAAGTTAAACACTGATACGTTACCAGAGCAAATTGGACAAAATCAACTTGACAGCTCTGACATGGAAATGACTGATGGCTCAAACAAAAATTCTGTGTCAGCGCCCGTGTCGCAGTTTGTCTCAGGTGCATCCTCACAACCAGAGCAAGGCTTTCTCACGAAAACACCTACGCATTCAATTAACCTGAAGTGGGACCTTGGGGCAGAACCCAGTAATGATCACTCGACAAAGACAGACGTTGTTGATTTGAGACCAGAGCAAAAAGCGAGAAGTCTATCAACGGGACCTGAAAACATAATTGAGGATAGAGCCATGGAAAGTGTTTCTTGCGCGAGCAAAATGGATTGGACACCTAGCCAGTCTCTACCCGTCAGCTCCTCCTGTAGGATCAGTTCAGAAGAGTCGAGTAAGACGCTGCCATGTATACCCAGCGTGATCAGAGATTCTCAGCAGGTTACAGAAAAGGTTTCACACGATGACTGTAAGCCCAGTCTTTCCACTGAGACTGCAGGAACAGCTGATGCAACACAGGTTGAGAAAAATGAACATTGTTTGCCCGTCCCTTCGATTTCAAACGTACCTTACTGTGCTAGTCCCGAGCAGTCATCCGAAGAGCCAATGGACACATCGGGTGACGAGCCAGACAATAGCCAGGTCGTTGCTGAGACACAAGCAGAGAAAGCTGTGCCTACAGAGGACGCGGATCAAACCCAGCCTCTCTCAGACACTAAACCGGATGTTGACGTAGAGATGACGGACCAGCTTACTGCTGAAGAAAAACCACCAAAACCAAGTAGTCCATCAGATGGCGATCAGAATCTGGGCTGCACTGGGGTTCAACTTGATTCCCAATCGGAAATTACATCCGGAAGCTCTTCTCCACTGTCAGTAGCAGACAGAGACAGTGACCAAGCCGGAGCCAGGTCAAAAATGAAACCTCTGGATGACGAGGTCGACATCCAGGTCACGCATCCCAGAAAACGAAAGATGCCCAGAGTTACACCTTCAACCCAAGCCAGCCTTTCAGCGCAGCAGATTAAGGAGAAGACCCAGCAGTCTTTGGCAGCCATCGTGGACTCCCTAAAGCTTGAGGAAATTCAGCCGTACCAGACAGAAAGGGCCAATCCTTATTACGAGTTCCTGCACATCCGCAAAAAGATTGAGGAGAAGAGGAAAGTGCTGTGTAGTGTCATTCCTCAAGCGCCGCAGTATTATGATGAGTATGTTACGTTCAACGGGTCCTACTTGCTCGATGGGAATCCCCTGAGCAAGCTCTGTATTCCAACTGTGAGTTTTTCTTTTTGTTTGACATTTTATTTTTGTATTGTTAATATTTTTCCATTATCAGTATTAATTAATTAACCTATTTATTATCATTAGATAACACCACCACCATCATTACCTGAACCACTTAAAGAGATGTTTAAACAGCAAGAGGTTGTGCGCATGAAGCTGCGCTTGCAGCACAGCATCGAAAGGGTAAGTGGCTAAACAAGTGGATGAACAACTAACTTGGAGAAGTTCCAGGGTTCTAGCACTTCATATTTTTATTTTTGTGGGAATTAATTAGTAAATGTTGAAGGAGGTAGTGTTCTGTTATGCGCCCTATTTAATACCATTTCAGTATTTACCTTTCAATGGTTTTCCAGCCTTTTAACAGATGAATGTTTTTTTTTCACTCTTCCTCTTCACAGGAGAAGTTGATTGTGTCCAATGAGCAAGAAGTCCTGCGTGTTCATTATCGTGCTGCAAGAACATTAGCCAATCAGTCTCTACCCTTCAGTGCTTGCACGGTCTTGTTGGACGCAGAAGTATACAACATGCCCCAGGATGTACAGGTATGTACTGTGACTTTTTTAAAATTATTATTATTATTGCAGGTGTCCTTTGGGTGTCTTGTGTGATTTTGATACTTCATCTATGTGTGGTCTTGTATGGAAGTGTATTTTTATCTAAATGTTTAATGTTTAACTGAATGTTTAACTAAAATAATGAAGAAAATGTCTGAACAGAAAAAAAAAATCTCATCTCATTGGCTGAAATGCTGCATAATGCTATTTAATACCCAACACTGTATTTCACCATGATGGTGACATAGTGGTTCGCACTGTAACATTGCATGTCCACGTTTGGGGGTTGGAGTCTCTTCTCTGTTCTGTGTGCATGGTCTCTCCATGCTGGTTGGGTTTCCATTGATTCCATTCCAGACATTGATTGGTTGATTGGTGTTTCCTAATTGTCCATGTGTGTGCTCCCTGAGTTCCCCGGGATGGGCTTCAGGCACCCTGTGACCCCACACACAGGATAAGTGGTACAGATAATGGATGAATGAATTTAAAACATTACAAGCAACTAGTCAGAAGTGTAATAATGTAGTAATAAGTTATTAAGTTTGTCTTATTTTCATGTGTTATGTTTCATGGACGGCAGGGAGATGACGGGAAAACCTCAGTAAGAGATCGGTTCAACGCAAGACAGTTCATGTCTTGGCTTCAGGATGTGGATGACAAATTTGACAAGCTGAAGGTAAACTAACCACATCACCAGGGATCACCCGATACCATATCATAACACCTAGATGCCGATCCCTTTGTAATCATCACGATTTTATAAATATCTCGTTTCAGTGTAATGTTCTTACTCAGATTTTGTTCTTTGTACTTCTAAACAAACCAACCAGGATGCTCTGTTGTGTAAATAGTTTAGAGTGCACCATTTTTAAGATTAAAGAGGAAGGCAACATTTTAAATCCTCAATTTCAAACACATACAGTAGGAGTTAAAATTAATAGACCATCAGATTGGCAACTGTGACAGGGTGACCTACTGCAAAAGCAATATGTAATGTCGTTATATTTAGTTCACAAGACCTTTATGTCATAATGGTGCATTTGACTTCTGCTTTGCCTGTCACAGACATGTCTTCTGATGAGGCAGCAGCACGAGGCAGCAGCTCTCAACGCCGTTCAGCGATTGGAGTGGCAGCTGAAGCTACAGGAGCTGGAGCCTGCCACTTACAAATCAACCAGCATCTTCGAAATCCCAGAGTTTCACATCCCCCTCGTTGAGGTCAATGATGACTTTGACCTCACCCCAATATAACAACAGCGAGCCAGTGCTCGGATGGAGAAGAACTGACGAGGCTCATCTCTCCAGGACTCGAGAGGAGCAGAGGAACACAAAGCACTTGTGTTGGGCAAGCAGCAGTGTGTATATGTGTGTTGCACAGTCTTGCACCAAGTGATCAGACACTCCAGAGAAAAAAATAAAAATAAATAAATATATATATATATATATATATATATATATAACAACAGTGAGACAGAAGTGAATAACAGTCCTCTATCTCTGTGGATTAGAAAGTCATTTCGAAGTCATCCTGAGTAAAAGTGTCTGGCAAAAGACTAAACGCACACGCTACACTTCAGTAATGGGTCCAAGGCTCAGCACTGCGTCCCTGAAGGTCCAATTACGTTTCTCTGTATCAGCTCTTTTAATACACTTACCTGCTCCAGATGCACTTCTGTCATAAGAATCCAGTGCAAAAATATTTTTTTGCACCTGCTGGCTTTAGGTCCAAACTGAAATGCACTTAAATTTCCTGGTTCAGAACAGTAGAAGCCCAGGCAGGCGCTGCACGTTGGAGATCCTGCCAGCAGAGGGCAGTGCCTGCCTTGAATGGTCAGCATGAGAACATGAGAGAGGTGAGAGAGGGAAAGGTAAAAAAAAACAAAAAACAAAGCAAACACTTTACCTCTCCTCTGAGAGAAGAGAGGTCTCGTTCCAACTCGTTTCAAAAAGTGAGTGTTCATGATGTATAGATTGTGCTCTTCATTCTTTTTTAACTTATTTTATACATACTGATTGTGCATTTGTAAATAGCCATGTAATTATTATTATTTTTAACTTGTAAAAAGAGAAAATAACAGAAAGGAAGTTAATAGATATTTTGATTGTAAACTTTTTGTCAAACGTTTAATGGACCAAAGTTGGTTTTATATTGCGCGTCCTCTCTGTCGTTGATGTTGGCTTAAAAACTTTAAGCATGTGTTTTGGAATTTCGTTCGTTCCGTTTGTTCCGTACTTCTACTACACGTTTCCTCCTAGATTCATCACAGCAAGTGTTTTTTGACTTGTGATTTCTATGCTGTGCATGCGTTGCAGGTTTGTACTTCTTTTTCTGAAAGCTGTGCTGTGGTGAGGTTTATGTAAGTGGTCCTGCCTTTATTTTTTTTCTCCCCTTTTTTTTTTCCTCTCTCCCCGCCTTTGTCGTCTCTTAGTAACACTCACTTCCTCTGTGTTGCCCGTTGTGTCTTGCACACATTAAGCGAAAACAGGATAGATGTGTCTTCTCGTTAGGAAAAAGGAAACTTACTTTTACAGTTTTAATGTGAGATCACAACGAAACAAAACCTATTTTTTACAACACGCCTTTTGAACGATGGTTCTAAAAATATGTCTATTTTAATATTTACTTGTTACAGGATATTGTACATAATTGTAATATATACCTGAATAAATTTTATTGGTTGTGAACAATGAATGTTGTGATTTTCTTCTTATCGAGTCTCCATACCATAGATCATCACCTTCAGCTGTTACACATCATCATACAAGCCGCATTCCAGGCATATTCCTTTAATCGTAGTGGTTAAAGCAATTCTTTGAATGGATAGTTGGAAAACAAAAACAATTTTAAACTACTTTAAATTATGTTTTTTTTCTCTCTCTCTCGGCTTGGGCGAAAAAATTGTACAATTAAGGTAAAAACAATCTAGTGTGCTGTTGTTGGGAAACGGCGGCGTGTGGTGTGTTACAGCTTGAGGCCAATCAAACAAGTGTGTGCTCCTGATTCAATGCCCAGCTGCTAGTGTATTGCTCACATTCCTGTGTCACTTTCTTCTCGCTGTGTTCTACAGAAACCAGTAGTTCTTGGGAATGCATGTTCTCATAGGTTTCTGAAAATCAGTAAATGGAAACATACGCAGTAATTAAGTGGGTGGGTTGTGGGTTTGGCTGTAGCTTAAAAGCCATGTTTCTGTTCACACTCCACACATTTCTAAACACTGGCCTTCACTGTGTTTACGTAAAATGTCTCCGCTAGTTATAATCAGTCATTTTGGCACAAATACTTTTTTCATGAAACTTATACTAATGCTGCGTTTGTTTTAATACGGGTGGTGTGCTCACACTGGGATGTTTAGTGAGATCTGTTGTACTTCTGAGACCCAGATAATATATTAAATTTAAAATTAAATCTGAACTGTGGATTTCTGGACACTTCATTTAGTTGTGGTTTTGCAGTCTGCTTGCAGTCGCTCCTGCGGGTGCTGTTTGTGTGCAGTTCAATGGCAGGAATTATCTCGATGCTTATTTGTCATTTCTGTTTCAATGCCCAAAGGTCCTGAGTGCAATTTGGAGTTGGTTCAAGCTTGGTTTCATGGTTTTCTCTCGCTGTGCAAAAACGTACAGTTATACTGTATGTACTGGCTGTAGGTAAATTGATGTTAATGAATATAACACGGTGGCTTAGTGGTTAACACCGTCACCTTGAACCTTCAGGGTCTGGGTTCGAATCCTATATCAGGTGTGTGTGCATGACGTTTGCATGTTCTCCCGGCGGGTTTCCTCCAACAGTTTTTTGCTGTTCCCAAATTGCTCATTAAGTGTAAATGACATTTCGGCATCGAACTTGCAACCCAACCCCTTAAGTAACTGCCATAGAAATGCCGGATATATCTCCAGGGTGGGGGTGTATCCATCACCCAATGTCTCTGATGGCACATGGACGGACCCAAAATACCCCCAAAAATAATAACAATACATTACCACATTATTATCAATTATAAAATAGTACATTGTTGACATGATCATGTGCACCCAAGCCTCAAATTCCAGCCTGGCCAGTCTGATAGCACCGAAAACCAGTGCAGCACAAAGAGGGGCCAGCTGAACCTTTGGCACAAGAGGAAATTTACATAATAATATTAATAATAATATACTACGCATAATATTTTGTGCTGTAACGTTATCCGATCGGTGTTCGTGTCTGTATGATGCCCTGCACTGGACTGGCATCCCATAAACTTTATCCTGTCTGACCTGTCTGGTGTGTTGCTTTGGCTTCATGATGCTCTTTGTTCACTCATGTTCTCTAACAAACCTTCACAGAACAGCTGTATTTATACTGAAATTAAATTACACACAGCTGGACTCGATTTACTAATTAGGTGACCTCTGAAGGCGATCGGTTCCACTGGATTATAGTCAGGGGTGTCGAAGTGAAGGGGGCTGAATACAAATGAGCGCGAAACTTTTCACAATTTTTATTTGTAAAAAAACATTTATCGTATTCTTTCCGCCTCACAATTGTGTGTCATGTCGTGTCGGTCAATCACATATAATCCCAATAGAATACAGTGGAGTTTGTGGTTGTAATGTAGAAATGGTCAAGGGGTACAAATACTTTTGCACCTTCAACAAATTCGGATGATAGACCACAACATCCTTCTGAACATGAGACATCCAGTAAAGCGCGGTGTTTATCGAGGGTCGTGGTGTCTTTAAGAAGCGGCCAGACCTTCCTTAGGGCGGGGTGGAGAGACTTAAGTGTGTGTGTGTGTGTGTGTGAGAGAGAGAGAGAGAGAGAGAGGGACACGCGCTTACACACACACACACACACACACACACACACAGAGGCACCAGCAGCTCCACACGGTAAGACCCTGCTCTTTTATTTCAAAGTTCAGCTTGCATTAGGAGTGTATGAGAGATTAAACCGGCGCTCGGAGTTGTTCTTGTGAGACAGGTGTGTGTTTAGACTTACACTCAGAACTTTTATCTGAGACTGGAACACATGTACAGAACTAGGAGTGTATCACCCGAACTGTACTGATGTAGGGTGCAAGACACAGATCACATTAACTCATAAAATTATTATTATTGTTATTATTGTTTTTGTTGTTGTTGTTGTTGTTGTTGTTGTTATTGTTATTATTATTCCTGTCTTCCTGGGTGCTGTTACGTTCACATGGATGTCAAGGAGTTTCCTTCATTTCAATTTAGTTTCAGTTTGTTCATAAAATTGTCTATGAAAAGAACTTGCTGTATAATTAGATCATTATAGAATTATATTATAAATATAAAGGTAATAAACAAATAAAGCAAAAAAAAAATATCTATGAATGTTACATACAGAACCGCCTTGTTTCAGTATTGAAAAGTGCAAATTCTGAATTCCGAATTTTGAGCTATTTAATTAAACTGGATAGATAGATGGATAGATGAAAGCATGTAAAAAAAAAAAAAAGTAATACAAAACTAAACTGGAGTTGTTAAACAGATGTTAATGTTACACACTTTCTGTGTAAATATTTTAAGTAATAATAAAATTAACAACAACAATTATTATTATTATGATTATTATAGCAGCACTGTGGCTTAGTGGTTGGCACTGTCACCAGGGTCACACACACTCACTCATTCACACACTACGGGCAATGTGGAAACGCCAATTAGTCTAAAGTACATGGCTTTGGACTGTGGGAGGAAACCGGAGTACCCGGAGGAAACCCACCAAGCACGGGGAGAACATACAAACTCCATGCACACAGAGATGGGAATCGAGCCTGGCCGGGAATCGAACCCAGACCCTGGCGGTGCAAGGCGCCAAAGACAGTGGTAAAAGTGCTCGCCCCATTATCCGGAGATCGGGAGTTCAATTCCCAGGTGATGCTGTAACCTCTCGCAGCCGGAGGTCTAGAGAGAGCTGATTGGCCGAGCTCTCTCAGAGGGGAGGGACGAGAGGTACTTAGTGCTCTCACATTAATCACGGCTCTACAGCCAGTCAGGGGCGTCTGTGAGCTCACGCAAGCGGAAGGAGCGGATAGTGCTGTCCACCAATGGTGCGCGAGCGAACAGATCGAAAAGATGCGTCGGCTGGCGTCACGTGGTTCGGAGGAAACACAAGATAGCCCTCCTGACTTAAGGCGGTAGTAGTAGCCTTAATGTGGAGCCCCCTAGTGACGGGGAGGAATTGGACACGACTAAATTAGGGAGAAAATAAAAAAGGGGGGGCGGAGGATGATACGAAAAACACAACTCCAATGCTTGTACAAATTAATGTTACATGCTTTTTGTTTCGATATTATGAAGTTACAGTTTTTTAAAATTTTTATTTTAAATTAATGGAAGTTTTGTTTTAAGATACCTGTTATTGAAACACCTGGGAAAACACCAAGGGATAATGGGAATACTCCTGCTAATGCTACGAATAATAATATTAATAATAAACAGCTCCCACATTAATGTTGCATGCTTTTTATTATACTATCATAAAAGCACCCGTGTTTCCACAGCAGCCCCTCGGTTCCTCCGGTGCGTATGTTTAACTCCTCTCTGTGTTTGCTTCATAGGTGTGTATGCATGTATGTATATATCCCAGAGTGGTGAGGATGAGGTCGGCTCTCCTTCTCCTCTTCCTCTCCTCACTCTGCTCTCTCCTGCTGCTTTCCCACGTCCCCATCATCTCGGCCTGTAACAAAGCTCTGTGCGCCAGTGACGTGAGCAAGTGCCTCCTACAGGTGAGTTGAGACCCACCGCTCTTCTCATCCGTGTCCTTTTTTTTTTTAAATCTATGGCGTTAGTACCTTCTCTTTTAATTATGCGTGTTATTCTGTAAAAACATTTAAAAAACCGTATCTGATGCTAGCGGTTAGTACCGTAGCCTCGTACTTCCAGAGTCGAGGGTTTGATTCTTGTCTCGGGTCTGTGTTGAAGGAGTTTGCATGTTCTACCCCGTGCTTGGTGGCTTTCCTGTGGGTACTCTGGTTTTCTCCCACAGTCCAAAGACATGCAGATAAGCTTCATTGGTGTTCCATTATTAGCTCGTAGTGTGCTTGTGCTCCCGTGTGATGCTGTAACCTCTCGCAGCCTGAGGTCTAGAGAGAGCTGATTGGCCGAGCTCTCTCAGAGGGGAGGGACGAGAGGTACTTAGTGCTCCCACATTAATCACGGCTCTACAGCCAATCAGGGGCGTCTGTGAGCTCGCGCAAAGGAGGGAGCGGATAGCGCTGTCCTCCGAGTGTGTTACGTCGCCCCCAACGGTGCGCGAGCGAACAGTTCGAAAAGATGCGGTCGGCTGGCGTCACGTGGTTCGGAGGAAACACGTGATAGTCTCCGGCCCTCCCGGCTGAGTGGTAGTAGTAGCCTTAATGTGGAGCCCCCTAGTGACGGGGAGGAATTGGACACGACTAAATTAGGGAGAAAATCGGGAAAAAATCCCCCCCCAAAAAATATATATATATATTAGTCAAAAGAAACTCAGACAACTTTTTTTCACCATGCCATTATTTAATTATTATAACACAAAAATGATGCAAATTTTATATATATTGCAAAGTGCATAAAGATACAAATAAAAAACTGGTTGTTTATATAACAGCCTCAGCAGCGACCTCATTTCCCCTCTCGTCTGTTCCAACCGCTCAGCATTCAGCATCACCAGTACTGTATACTAATCACCGGCTGATCATCTGCACCTGTTTCTCACTGGTTCATGCCTTATGGTAGATGTTATTTTTGTACGCTTGAATGAATCATTGGTCACTATGTGGTTTAACAAACACGGACTGGACTGAAAATGAAAGGCAAAACAAGTTCTTCAGTCAGCCTGGAAAACTATATTACAAGACTACATTGAGAAAAATAGACAGAAGTCTGGCTCAAGACTTTTGCGCAGTACTGTACATATCCCCAGACTTGATTTTTCCCTATGGGGTCACATGAAGGTCATGGTGTACCAAAGCACAGTATCATATTAAATATATAACGCAGAAAATATCTGTGCCAAAGAAGCTACTTCTGAAGTTTATGCAACATGGAAGTGAACAATCTTGCTTCCCTAAAAAAAAAAAAAAACTAACTTCAGCTGTTTTTGAGATATGATTTTAGATCTGCCCCATTTTTCAGCGTTATATTGTCAACAATAATAATTTGAAATGCAAATTATTCATATTTCTTTATGAGAATTGATCCTAAAATATATATATTTTTTTGCATTTTAGAATAATACACTTTTTCTGTCTATGTCTTTTCATGTGAAATCTAAATTGGCCAAGTTTCATATGAATGACAATTAAGATCATTGAAAAATTTGAATTAAAAAAAAGTTACAGACACTACATACATAAAAGGGCATGAAATTGTCTTTAGCAGATGTGTTTCTTTTTATCTGATAAAAATATAAATGTATGTACATATTTCCAAAAAAAAGGAAACCACTTTTTCACCTAGGTGAGACACTTTTAGCATCAATACTATGTTTTGCTCGTAGAGTGATTTATATTTGTTGCCTTTACAATATTGCTAACTACACATAGGCTCTTGGTTTTCAGTACTAGAAGGCAGTGATCTTACCTGTATTCCTTCTTTATCTGTGCTGTTAACTTGTACTTTCTGCATCAGTCGTTACTTTTTATTATAATTCTGTATGAGATTCTATGATTGGATGTGAAACTGAAATGATGTAGTGGAGCTTTAATACAAAGGTGGTGTAGTGGTTAGCAGCACTGTCTGCCTTGCACCTCCAGGGTCTGTGTTCGATTCCCGTCTCGGTGTGCATGGAGTTCGCATGTTCTCCCCGTGCTTGGTGGGTTTCCTCCTGGTACTCTGGTTTCCTCCCAAAGACCTGCAGATCGAGCTAATTGTCATTCCCAAATTGTCTGTAGTGTATGAATGTGTGTGTACCCTGTGATGGATTGGCACCCTGTCCATGGTGTACCCCACCTTGTGTCCTAAGACTCCTGGGATAGGCTCCAGGCCCCCCGTGACCCTGAATACAGGATAAAGCGGTATAGATGATGAGTGAGAGCTTTAAAGCATATCATTTTTATTCGGCCTTATTTTACAATGGATTGTTTTACTCTTATTCATGTGTTTTTTTTCATAGACGAGGCGCTATGAGCTTTCATCCACACTGGACAACATGAATCAGAGTCAGCTGTGTGTGTGTGTGTGTGTGTGTGTGTGTGTGTGTGTGTGTGTGTGTGTGTGTGCGTGTGTGTGTGTGTGTGT
>QMIH01000116.1:814084-828313 GCA_003987875.1 Clarias batrachus
GGTGTACACCCTGGACAGGGTGCTAATTCACCGCAGGGCACACACACACACACACACGCACGCACACACACACACACACACACACACACACACACACACACACTCATTCAGACACTACGGGCAAATTGGAAATTCCAAATTGGCCTAAACTGCATGTCTTTGGACTGAGGGGATGAAACCAGAGCACCTGGAGGAAAACCCCCAAGCACGGGGAGAACAGGCAACATGCTGGGAATCGAACCTGGAGGTGCAAGGCAATCAAGTGGATGAAAAAAAAAATCAATGCATTACAGTGCATTAGTGTTATGGTGGCAGAAATGGGGGACCTACTCAATATTAGGCAGGTGGTCATAATGTTATGGCTGATCAGTGGATCCAGTCCAGTACAGGGGGACTGGGGCACTTGAGTTAAGAGGTTATCCCCACATATGTGTTGTGACGTCATTAGTTAGCCCATTTGGGGAAATTAACCCTATAGTGACGCTACTAATTTTCATTTTGTTTGCTTTTGTTTCAGTATTTGCTTAAACGCGCTGTACAGATTATTACTGCTGGTTGCTACGCTCTCTCGCGCTCAGGCGGTTTGTCCCTGCCGGGGACCCGTACACGCGCTGTGTCTCTGCGAGTCCCGCTGTAGTGAATCCGAAGATGGCGGAAGCTCCTGTACAGACCTGCCGGTATTTCTGCCACAGATGTTCCGAAGAGATTAGCCCTCGGCTCCCTGTAAGTCGTACGCGTAAGCAAGGCGGCCATATCAGCGACGTTGTGTGTGTTTGTTAGTGTAAAGGAACGTTATTTTGTTCGGAAACGTCACTAATTTAGACTCGACTATCCGCTAGTTAGCATAGCTCCCAGCTAATATAACTAACGTTAGTTATTAGCCTGTCGCACACAGCCGTGTCTGATGGGTTTTATTTGAGAGCTGTGGCTTGTTAGCTAGTTGCTAATCACTGCGTAACAGTCTCGTATTCTTTTTAAGTATTAAACTAATGTTAGCTAACCGGCTAAGTGGAGTTTATTAGAAGTTAGCTAGCTGAGAAACTGCACAGAAATCCGAGGTTGTGGTGTTTGGGTTAGCTGGCTCGTTGTCAGTGTGGCTTAGTAGCTTTTTATTGATTAAAAAAAAATATATATATATATTGTGTTTAAATATATAATAAATGTGCTTCTATGTGGGTACTCCTTCTAATCATTAAAGTCTTATGATTGTTAATATGTCGGTCTCGTGTTTAAGCCCATTTAGTCTCCTGGTGAAATTTATATATTTAGTGTCATTTACAGTAATTAAAGCTTAAAATTTATTAAGTAGTCGAATTCTCAGTCCCAGTCTCTGTCTCTTGTTACGTTTAACACTTTTTTTTGTCACCAATATTGCTTCCGTGAGCTGTTAATATTTCATCACGTATGGCAGCTGATCAAAGGAGTTTATTTAATTCCAGAAAGTTCTAAGCCTCATGTTTGCATGCAGTCGTTTATCTCATACAGTCAAGTGAGATTTTGCACATTTTTAAAGACCCTGGAATCTCAAACTGTTTGTTCTGTTGCTTGATTGCTTTTCATGGAGACTGTGACCAGTGTGTACAGTGACCCATTATTGTACCGATCCTCCAGAACTCTCTGTTTATGCATCTACTGTGACAGTACAATATCTACAGTACTGTGCAAAAGTCTGATTAGTATTATCTTCCGTACAAATGTTGTTATATATATTTATAGATATAGTAATATGTATGTTCTGATTATTTTGCACAAATCCATTCAGTATTTCCAAAATGACCTAATCATGTTTATGATTCAGAAATCATGTCATTAATAATCAAAGAACATTACAGGAGATTATTTGCATGCCTGTAAAGAAAGCAAGATATTACATGACAGACCAGTTTTCAGATGGGGGATAAAATAATTTAGGCTCCTGGGTTTTGCATGAAAATGGAGAGAAGCAAGTGCAACTTTACTCATATTCCCCAGCACATTCAGTAAAAGCTAACAGCTGCTTTAATGAAATTACACAAATCTGTATCTGACATTACTGATTATTTCCATTAGTTTTCACACCAAATATTGATTGTGGTCATTTTTATTACCCTGCACTGCTCTTTATACAAGTTTCTTTTATGTAGAAATGTTTTCAAAGACATCTATTTTTATGGATTTTTTTTTGTATGTGGCCAACACCTTCGCACAGCACTGTAAGTAAAGCAGCTGCTATGTTTTACTGAGTGTGAGAATATGAGTTTGTCTGGTAACTTTTTCTTGCTTCTGCTATTTTCATGTAAAACCCAGGATCCTACATTAGTTTTTTTTTGTCTGAAAACTGTTATGTCAAGTAATATAGGTATGCACATATTATTCTGCAATGTTATTTATTTTTTGGATTTTAAAATATGTTTGGAAATTGTGAATGGTTTTGTACATAATTCACCTTTTCTGCATTAGCACCCGCACAAATGGACAAAAACAATAGCTTTTTCCCTGTGGCTGTTTCCAAACTGCTGATCATGAAATGTTAACAAGTACGCTACTGCACTGTTACTTTTATATAATATATACATTCACTCATTTGCCACACTATTTATTGTAAATAGACCACTTATGCTCTTCTGGTAAGATGCAAAGTTTAATCTATTCTAATAATGATTCTTATGTGATAAAAATATATAACAACATTTGGACTATAGGTAATATGGTGCCTATGACTTTTGTACAGTACTTTATATCAGTAACGACTTTGACCAAGGGAAAAAATATTGCTTCACCCCTTTTTATGTTTTTAAGCATGAATTAAAAGAATGCAGAGTTTTGTTTCATGCCGAACTGTTGTGTGTGTGTGTGTGTGTGTGTGTGTGTGTGTGTGTGTGTGTGTGGGAAGGTCACATTTTGGATGCTTTCAGCTGTTGTTTGTAGCTGGCCTAAACCTTACTGACAATGCTATGTGACCCGAGTAACCCCATTTTTCCAGCTTGCTGAAGTGTGTTTATAATTTGTTTAGGATTACACCTGTCCTCGGTGCGAGTCTGGCTTCATTGAGGAGTTACCAGAGAGAAGGTATGTTAATTATTTTCAATTATTTAAAAAAAAAAAAAAAAGTTGCTACCATGTTTTCCAGATTATTCCCAAAACCTTGCCATTGTTGGCTTTCTGTACAGAAATTGCTTGAATATTTACCTTGCGGTGCACATGGTGTTTTTTTTATTTATTTATTTATTTTTTGACTGACCCACTTTCTAAGAAATTCTGACTGATCCCATGCACCCCACCAAGCTTTCTTGACCAATCCCACCTATTCCTGTGAACATTTTCATGGATCCCTTTCCCTCTTTATGGCGCAGGTTTAATTCCACTCTACTCTGGCAGAAAGTTTACAGATTCCACCCACTCCCACTCATTGTTTTACAACTTTCACACACACACGACCAGTCAAACATTTGGACACATCTTCAATTCCATGGTCGCTCCTGATTTATATTTCTTTTAACACTGTAAAACAAAACTGAAGACATCTAAAATATTTAATAATCTCCTTTTAACAGTTGATATTGAGATCTGTCTGCTGTTTATTCTCTGTAAAGCCTTTATAACATCTCTAATCTGAGGTGCTGTTAATTGGTGATTTTTGAGCCTTTTTGACTGGTATTTCACATGCGTCACCAATCCCACCCACTCCCACTCAATAATATTTACCTATTCCTACTCCTACAGAATGTTTCAGCAATCCCACCTACTCCCCTGAAAGTTGAACCAATCACATCACCTTCTGCAAAATATTCACTAATTCGACTCTGGAAGATTTTACTAATCACACCACTGAAGGATGGACTAATCCCGCCCACTCCTTCAGAAAGTTTCAGTTCTTCCCACTTCTGCAGAAATTTGACCAAAGTGACTTTATGTTTTACATTAGGTATTAATTTATTAATTAGTTTTTTTCTGCCTGCAGTTCAGCGACCAGTTCCACATCCACATCATCCACCAGCGCTCCGAATCGTCATCCATTTGAGGTGAGTGAGCAGACCTCCTCTAGCGAACTGTTTGGTCTAGCCTTCAGTTTGCATTTGCTGTCAGTTGTTCATTAACCAAAAACAATATGACCACACTAAACATTATTGGTACTTCTTGTTCTAGTTTAGTTGCAGTAAGTATTATTCCGTAACCCCATTCACACCAGCAATGATTTTTGGAAAAATGGCTTACTTTTTGTATCTATGCGCACACGACTAGTGCTTCCAGTAAAACCATGGCAGCTGGTAGTAAACTAAAGATAGAAACAGCAATTACCGGGCAGCATAGCGCAAGATGAGGGCAGTGAATTGCAAAATCACTGAGTGTGAAAGCGAGGTTAGGTTTGGTTTGGACCAAGGCACTTGCATAAAATTCAGGTAGTTTTAAAAAATAGCAAAATCAAGTGAATCATCTAATAGTCGCCTTTCTGTTTTCTCAGAATGCGGACCAGACCCTGCTTACATTACCACACCCATACGGCCAACTTGCTCTGAGCATCTTCGGCGAGGGAATTGATCTCCAGGCGGGCATGTCCCCCGAGGACTGGCGCGACGGTGAGAACCGCCGGGATCGGGAGATGTCATCACGCCAACGCTACGCGGCGAGACAACCTCAGGGACGACACGGTCCCCGGAGACAAACTCCACGGCCCGAAACGGTGCACACTTTAGAGGGGTGAGGACTGGATCGGACTAGGGAGTTATTTCCAAGCAGTGGCAATTTTAAAGCAGTGACTGGACAGATAGCAAGACATTCCAGCTTGGCTGTGAATTAATTGCTTTGTGGAGTTAACAAATGGCGGGAGAAAAGGAAGGAAAAAAAGTTATATTTAAGCAACATTTTTTTTTAATATACAGTGGAAATTTGGACTGCGAGCATAATTCCTTCTGGAAGCATGTTTGTATATCAAAACACTTGTAAACCAAAGTTTACGGAAGAATTTCCCCATAAGAAATAAAGAAAACTCAGTTTTGTTTGTTCCACAACCCAAAATAAATAAATAAATACATAAAAATTATCAATACAAAATATAAAATAAAAATAAAACAAATTAACCTGCACGTTACCTCTGAAAAAAGTATAAATAAATTCTGACCGATAAGTGTTTCCGTTTGTTTGTGCTGTGTGTGTGTTTGTGCGCGTATGCTCTGTGTAAGTATGTATGTGCGTGCGTGTGTGTTTGTGCGACACCCTCTCCATCTCAGTGCAGGCTGATAGACTGTGTATAGAGAGAGAGAGAAAATGGACCTTTACACTCTAATGAGACTTGCTTTTGTTAGTGTTATAGTAAACAGTACTTGTACGCATGGATGTTGAGTATACCAGTGAGAGACTCGCACTAAGACTGAGCAGGGGAGACGATTACCACAGTGCAAATTTACCACAAACCATTGGCTCAGTTGTGATCATGTGACGCTCTACGTCAAAACAAGAACCGCATGCATGCTACATGATGCTCGGTATTCGTAAACCAAGACTTGTTCGTTTTTCAAGTCAGAATTGCTAAAAAAAAATCTTTGCTCGTTTTGCGGAACACTCGCAAACCGCGTTACTCGCAATCCAAGTTTCCACTGTATAAACAACATATAGTGTATGTGTATTTTCTCTGTTGTCTTGGATATACACTTTCAGGATTTGTTTTTGTGTTTCAACAGAATAGTTCAGCAGATAGTAAACGGACTCATCGCGCAACCTGCTATGCCATGGTATGTTAATGTAGCATTCACACTTGTCTGTTTTATTTAACCGTTATAGTGCTTAGTATTGAATTATCACATGGTCTGATTTTGTGTGTATAGAAAAAATGTTAAGCAATCCCAGTAAACATACTCAATTTAGCTTTTCTAATTAATATATATTGGTGCAGGTGTTTTGTTTACATTGAGCAAGTAGCTTATTAGTAGCTTATTTTCAAAAGTTTTAGATTATTTATAAATCCGGCACATAACTGTTTAACATTAACACATAACATAACATTGCTTTTACTCAGCATTTCGATTTCACTTATCGTGCAGGTTAAACATCAGGCAGATTATCCAAGTACTGCAAAAGTTTCATTCAATTCTGTCCAGCCAGTTTTGCATGACGCTGTGACATAATCTGGCACATGCTGTAACTGCATATAACTTGACACTGGGCTCTCAGATCGGGTATTTTACCCGCCCTCGCCATGGACTGCTGCGGATATGTTTACTCTAACAACCCGTGTTTTATCTCATGTTGGCGCTTCACAGTACTGCTTTTTATTAGTGCCACGGTTTCAGACCATTTGAGACAAAACGGTTTTAAACTTCCCTCAAGAAGAATAAACATCCATTGATATGTCCATTAATTTTTGAAGGTTCAGTTTTCATAATTTACTTTCCTGTTTATTTTGATTCTGTGTCGTGCTTTCGTTTTGTGAGGATTGCGGCGGTTTGTAGGTGCATTACTGTTGTTTCTGTCTTTACCATACTCTGTCTATACACGGTAAATTATCACGTTGATTGGCCCTGTAGAAGGTAAAATGTGCTATATTCGTTTAAGAACCACCAGATGCCGTGACGTCATCTGGCACATAGCTGCTCATAACTTCACTTTTTTTTCACTCAACATTTTGACTTCTTTTATTGCGCATGTTTAACTTCAGGCAAATACCCAAGTACTTACTCCGTCTTTTTTTGCTTGATGCTGAGGCAAAATCTGTCTGCACATGCATACATACAAAGACAGACAGATGTACATACAGAATATTTTCTGAGACCGGTTTCTGGTCCCCTAAGGTGTATGAAACATAGTGATATCATTGAAACAGCGAGTTCTGTCCAATGTACAGACAAAACCTTTCTGTTATTTATGCGTGTGTGTGAATTTTTATTTTATTCAAGGGGAATGCTACATTCAAATCCAATGGACTATGCATGGGGTGCCAATGGCTTAGACACCATTATAACACAGGTATTACACCATCCTTTATTACTGAAATAATGTATTTGCAATAAACACAAGCAAAGGTATAAATAATATCGAAGAGTTGTTTTTTTAAAATGCTAAACCTATGCAAACCTGAGGTAATACAACTGAAAATATTTTTTTAGACAAATGTATGTTTCTGATATTTCTGTGATTTCTTTGGTAATAATAAACAAATTAAGTCTAAATCCAAACTGAAATACATTGACATTATGATATATTGATTAATAACAAAATAGCAAATAATGCAATATTTCAAATGGCTGGCTTTGAATACTTAATTTGTCTTTCTCTCTCGCCTTCTCATAGTTATTAAATCAATTTGAAAACACGGGTCCACCTCCTGCCGACAGAGAAAAGATCAAAAATCTCCCGACAATTCAGATCACAGAGGAACATGTGGGTGAGTCGCTGCCAGCAGAGTGTGTTTTATTACCGCTGCGTTGTGGGAGGATGTTGAGAAACTGCAGACTAGTTTGCCACCCATTTAGCCAGCGTTAATGATTTCAATTGTGTAACATAAACCGTGAATGTGACAAAAGCTGGTTTGGTTGGTAACAACAGCTCTGATTTCCATGATATTTGCTTGTATTAACCTGTGTTTAAGCACTCGATCAGTAGAAGAGAGCGAGCATTAAGCACCAAGTAAAAACCAAGCTGTTTTTAAAGAGCATTGAAAGACCAACTGGAGCAACCCCAGTTCATAACACTGTCACTTCATGCGCTTCCCTTCTTACCCTGACACACAAGCCAGTCTGGACCACATGACCCTTTTCCATTTTCCAAAGTCCAATCTTTTTCAGTTCAGTCCTTTTTTTTTTTCAGATGTATTTTTTCTTATCAGTGCTATGTTTGGTCCAAATCCCAATTGTTTGAGTGCAGGCCCTTTTGAAATGGTGACTTATTTATTCTTTCGGCCAGGCCAAAAATATCTCACTCGTATCTCATTTTCAGCTCAAAAAGAAAAAAAAAAGGTGAAGGTACATCTTCCCGGTTCTCTCACGTCCTGTTGCCCAGGCCATTCCACCCCATGAACCTGCCAGATACGATTTCCCCTTGTGGCTGTGAAAGAAGTGTATCTGTGAATCCGCCCGTCCAAATGTTCAGCTATATAAACAGCAAGCTCTCAGACTAGTGTCTGGAAAAGTCCAGGCGTCATCATTTTTCATGTGAAATTGGATTGGACACCTGCCACTAGCGAGATTGATCCTCGAGTGACAAAACTGGTGTCTGTGCCCCGGTTTGCGCGACTGCAAGTATGAGAAGATGCACTTGTATTAAAATAGCTCTTCTCCTATGTGCTGTTTATTCAGCGTAGCATTGATATTATACTATATATCACAGTCTTCTCCAAGTCAAGAAATTCATGCTTAAAAAATGTAATTAAAAGAGCTATATACGTAGCAAATATTAATATGAAATAGTAAATTAGTAAAATGTAATTAAAGATACCGCAGTGAAGTGAACCATATAGTAAGTCCCCGATTTACGAACATTTGAGTTAAGAATAGTACAGTGCACCAGATATTTACAATTATATACAATATTTTCAGTGTGTAGGTGAATGTATAAAATGTCCAAAGTATTTGTGCGCGCGTGGGGGTGCAGTAGAAATAAGTCGGCCTCACCGGTTTCAATGAATCAGTCTGGGAGCACGATGATAGAAAATGGCTGTCCTGTAAAACTGTCTCAATGGCAAATAATCCCAATTTTGGAATACAGCTTTGAGACAAAATAACGTCTGTTCAAGCGCGCAGTAAACACCATGTAGTGAAATCCTCCCCCTGAAATTCTTCCCTAGCTGCCTTTAAACAAGGTCATATAACCTCGCTGCGTCACCATGATTCCCCTCATGATTTAAAGGCTCAGTCTTGCGATAGTATAAGGTGGAATATACAATTTACATTGTATGTTTATCATAGATTTGCAAGACTCACTTTGTCTGACTTACGAACGAATCTGACTTATGAACGTGCTCCCAGAACGGGACTCGTTCGTAACTCAGAGACTTACTGTACAGTGATGTCTCCGTTCTGATTGGTCAGTCCCTGTGTTCTGTTCACGTTGTGCGCTTCGAAACTCCAGGTACTTGTATCGGTAAGTCCCCAAATAGAAGTGCTTGTACTCGTACTTGATCTGACAAAAAGTCGTATCACTACATCCCTACCTGACCCAGACGGGCTCAAATAAGACAAGAATCTACTTTGCATCCTCTTTGTCCACATCATCCCAGCAGATTGTTAATTATTCTATCATAACAGAATAACGTGCTTTGCGGAGTGTTGGCTTGCTACAGAAACGGATCAGATTTGTTTTTCCTTTTTCTCACCGATATCAGATCGAGCATTTTTTTGCTGCTGTCAGTCTGATACAGATACTGGACATCCATCTCTCTTAAAAAAGTGGTTAAGCTCGTGTTGACATGATTAAATAATTTTTCTCTGACCTCAATCAACGATCTGAGAGCTTAATTTTTCAAGCATCATTAACTTCTGTGTTGTGTGTGTGTGTGTGTGTTCCCCCCCCCCCTTTTTTGTGCAGGATCTGGTGCAGAATGTCCTGTGTGTAAAGAGGACTACACAGAGGGCGAGGACGTTCGACAACTTCCATGCAATCACCTCTATCACAATGACTGTATAGTGCCCTGGCTTGAACAGGTACCTCCTGTCATCTTATCTGCACTTTCTGATCCATCTTAAAATACTGCGTTATCGTGTCTGTTTAGATTGATTGTAGTGTTTGTTGTTCGGACGCTGTCCTAGCTGTCTATCCTTACATCAGTGTAATCTTACAGAGGGCATTTTTTAAATAATATCTGGGAACATACAGTACTGAGCAAAAATCTTGAGCACCCCTCATTTTTGTATATTTTGCTTCCAAAGTGCCAGACTTTCTTGCATTTTTAATGTAGTCTTGAATAGTTCTTCAGGCTTCCTGGAGGGATTTCTCATTTTCCGTCCAGTTCCTGTACCTGAGCAGTTTCAGAGGAAATGTTTTTGCTTGCGATTGTAAGTCTGGTAATTAGCGAATGAGTGGTTGGAATAGACGAGAGGGGAAATGTATTTTTATGCGCCTTGTTTATTTAATCTACAGCCTTTAATTTAATATGAAGAATTTAGTGGTGGCTCAAGATGTTTGCACAGTACTTTGTTTGACCAATCAGTCTGATCATTTTGATTCATACACATTTTCTCACATTTCAAACACATTTCTATAATCTTCCTTTGATCCTGGGAAACTGCTTTTTCGACAATGACCATTGTTAAAAGCACTATACAAATAGAATTAAGTTGAATTGCATTGAATTTTTCCTAGCAAAGCAGCCTTAAGGCAATTAGGATGAAATGCACAGTACATTTCATCATGATCACATGCAAATATTTGTAAACCTACTTACAAAATACTATCAGCATTTTGGGTTTTTTTCTCACCAGGGTAGATCAGTTTCATTATACTGAGCACACTAAAGTGAATTTATTTTATATTGACCGAAATATAACCAATAAGTGTGGTTGGTGGGAGGGGAAAAGGCACGGTCACCACTTATTCCGTCAAAGACTCTTGTTAATATTTAAGCAGCGTTTTACACAAATTAATTAAAAATCCACAAAGTGTTTAAGTACAGGCCGATTTTATCTTCAAATATTGGTGGGCAATATGATATAATATTAATATCTAAAGCGATCAATTCACACTAATTTATTACAGATTTCAAAGAACCTAGAAACTTCTTGCATCTTTCGAAAAAATAGTCTTTTTCTAATTTTTTAATAAGAGTCTGCCGCTTTCTTTTGAGTTTATGGACAGTTGGTGCACTATCACCATCTAGTGGACTGGAGTGTGGAGAAGGAAAAGATTGTGGCGGATGAGACATGATATTTAAACAATCAACACAATTTAGACAGAATTTCTTAGAGCCTGTAAGTAATGTAGCTGTACGAGTCAAATCAGACAGTAAACTGAATTGAATTGAATTGAATTGGTCTACTTTTGTTAATAGAAAGGCCAATTATGCTGAAATTCATATTGGTGAGATATTATACCTAAGACATGCATATATATATATATTTTTTTTTAATATATATATTTTTAGCCATGATATTGTGTGTCTTTGAGATATCACAAGAAGGGAGTAATAGTCTTTCTATTTGGTAGTTCTTCTTAAGTTGCACTGATGGCCAACGTGCACTGCTGCTATACAAGCCAAGTTAAAAGCATGCATTACTATTCAAAACTGTTGTAAAGAATCTTTTTTAAGAAATCCAGTAAAATACAGCAAATTTCATGTTGCTGTGTAATCCAGTGTATACGTTCTTACATTAATTGTTTTTATTTGTAAAATAAGTTTTTTAACTTAATATATAAAATAATGTATTTTTTTCCCTCCACAGCATGACACGTGTCCAGTGTGCAGGAAGAGCTTGAGCGGCCAGAACACAGCCACAGATCCCCCTGGCTTATCAGGAATTAACTTCTCATCTTCCTCATCATCATCTTCCTCCTCCAGTTCCCCTAGTAATGAGAACGATGCCAACAATTCCTAAAATACCCCACAACCCATCCATATGCGTGCACACACAAACACACACATTCACGCACAGAAACAACAGCCCGTAACATTTTATTGTCTCAGTCAGAGAGGGCGTGGCCAATCCTGTTAAAGCTCAAGCCCTCACACCAGTCTGAATAATGCAACCGTGAAGAACCAGGATTGTTCTAGATCACTAGTGGGCAAACTATGGCCCACGGGCCACATATGGCCAGTTAGACTGGACTTAGTCTTCACATTTGCCATTGCCTTGACAGACGTGCATGAATGTGCTGAAAACAAAGCTGCAAGCTATTTTACATTTTTAAGAACTTTTGGAGCGTTTGTATAGTTTTTAATGCTTTCATTTAGCGCCATACAACCTCCACTTTCCACTCATCCTCAGCAAGGCTAATACTTATATTTGATTTGGTTTTCCTCACACACACACGCGCACACACAACACACAGTGATTCAGTTCAGTGCAGATATTTTATTTTTATTCTTTTAACTTATTCTAAGTTAAACAATATGATTTTTGTAAATCATAATAAACGAAAAAGAAGAATGAACTTAATCAATCATTCAGGAAATTAGAATGAAAAGAAAAATTTTGTATAATGATTGGTGAGACTTTCACTTTAGTGGTTCTGCTAAAGGATTTTATTATGACACAATAGACTAAATAGGCTTTTTTTATATACTGTAAATTTTGCTTTGCATTTCGCGTTGTTGAATTTTTTAATCAGATTGTTCAGTAAGTGGTGAATAGTTTTGTATAACGGCAGCTTTGTGTCTCAGCTGTACTAATGGGATATTCTTAAGCTGCGTTTGAGTTATAACTGAGAAAAGAAAAAGCGGTGCGAGTAACCCCTCAACTCAGACGTTCACTTGCGAAACATAGGAAGATCAAATCAACATCCTGCTCACAGCATCAACAGCAAACAAAGTTAAAAGCTATATGGGAAAGATCCATTTGTGCCGGAAATGTATACAAATGTGAAAGCCAAAGGGACTTGAGACAAATATCAAACAACGCTTGTTTCCCCAACTCTAAAAGTGTTCCCCACCTCTCAACATGTGACAAAGTACAGAAAATGACTGCATGATCTGCACGGATAATTCCCTCGTCAATTCTCTGATTTTGAAAAAAATTAAATAAAAAGTGAGAAGTCACTTCAGCTGGTTTCATGTCGCCTGTCACTGGACATCTGAAACAGTGCCACAAGTTGCAACTAGAACTGATTGATCTTCAGTGTGAATCGGTCTTAAAGGAGAAACTTCCAGTTCAACGAATCTAAGTTTCCAAACATTTGGGAGATGGACCAGAAGACTGTGGTGTTGTTTGGCTCTAACTTTGTGTGTGTGTGTGTGAGCAGATTCAGTGTGATAAACATCAACAAAGCATTCTACAGATCCCAAAGTTTTAAAACTTGGTGTTTCCCTTAAGTGGCCAATAAGTTTGCCCACCTCTGTTCTAGATTGTGCTGGCATTCCAGTTCAGACTCGGTTTTGCTGTTTCTGAGAATGAAGTGAGGGCTGAGCGGAAACCTGATCGACTAGAATACACCCTTTAAGGCCAGCACCCTATTAACTTCATCTTCATCATCATCGTCATCAATCTTTATCATCTGACTTCCTGGAGCACGCGCCAAAGGACACGTTTAGAAGCAGAGGAGAGAAACCACATTCACACATGCACTCACCACCACCATCATCTGTATTACTTTTATTTTTGAACTGGAGCATGATCGTTCTTCTTTTTTTTTTTTTTTTTTAAACAAATACGACAAGCAGTCCTGTACAAACAAGGATGGGATTTTAAGTCAAAACAAGACTGTGGGGGGAGGCAAATAAAGGGTGAAAAACAAAGGGATGAACGATGGTAGATGTGTAATGAACTCTTGCAGATACACACATTCTCACACCTAGCCAATTACAGGATTTGAATGTCATTTAAATAGAGACCGTCTCATTCCCATAAAGTGGAAAAAACATCAACTAGAACTTTTTTTTTTTTTGCTTTAGGTTTTATTAAAATTAATTTTTAAATTTAATTTGTCAATGGCCAAGAGGTGTGCTCTGTGTTTACACATATAGTGATATTTATTGAGCTGAAAAAAATGAGAGACAAGTGAAAAACATCAGTCTCAGGTTTGTGTGAAGTATTTGTTCGCAGAATGTTTAGTTATTAGATTTCCTGAATAGAACACTGAATATAAATGTGTGTGAATACAGCAGGTAGTGTATCTCATAATACAACTCTTTTTAAAAAGGAACGGAAAATTTTAATCACAGCTGACAGCTCCCACATTCAAAATATTTATAATAAGTATTAGAAAAGTTTAAACAAAATGTGAAGGACCGTTAAAGTCGTAAACTAGAACAACTATACAGTAACAATATCAAGAGGTATTTTGTACAATATGAGTGGTAAGTCAAAAATTATTCACACTCTGGTTGTAGAATTTATTTTAATTAACTTTTAGAAAAGACAAAGGAATCATATTTAACGTAATCTAACATCAATCTGTCAATAAGCTTTTGTATTCCTGTTCTGCCACCCCAATGCGCCCTGCATACGTTGACAGACAGATAACTCCTCTACCAATCACCACGCTGAAGCAAATATTCTGTTCACTCCRTTTAATGGATGACTGGAAGTAGGGTAAAACTAAAAAGAACAAATTAAATCTAAGTACATTGAAAGAAAAGGAATACTTCACGTACTGTACACATGCTAATGT
>QMIH01000117.1:0-23357 GCA_003987875.1 Clarias batrachus
GTGTGTGTGTGTGTGTGTGTGTGTATATGTGTGTGTGCGTGTGATTTCTAAAATAGCTCTTTCGTTAATACCATTGTCTCTTTGTCACTTAATCCTCAGTTTGCCTGTACTCACTGTCGACTATAAACAATGACAAGCAGCTGACAGATCACTTTTATCAGCTATGTGCCATTACACACAGATCGAGGATCAGTTCTAAGCCCTGTTTACACCCCTCAGTGTCTTGTAGTCAGTACAAGAGCAGTACTGACCTCGGATCAGCGTCGCATCAGCAAACATGAGAGCTGGTTTAGTTGAAGCCCGAGGCCGTTAAACTGCTCTCGCTTTGTTCAGCTTTCACTGTGTGAGCCACCTGCGGGAAGCAGCTGCTCCTACACTGGACATGTGTTGATATTAAATTATAACTGCTTAAAGGAATCATTTGGTAAAAAGGAAAAAAAAAATTGAATTTACACAATCTACACAATCTGTCATACCATGTTTGGGGGCTGACTTTGCTTTTTTCTTACTTTTGTTATGGAGTTATGAAACTGATTGTAATCTGTCTCAACTAAAATTTTAAACAGGTGTAAGTCTCATGTTCTTACATTTCACAGGGATATTCTGTCTTGGCTAATTCTTTTTAGTTAAGTTGAATCTATAATATATTATCATCTGGCTTTCATACCTGCTTTCTGGCACACAAACACAGACACAAAGGAGGGCCTAGGGGACAATGATATTAAATTTCACCGAGGGGAAAAAAATAGTTTTATTGTTGTTCAAAATGGCAGTCGAGTCCCAGGCTTCAGTTACACGATGACGTTTTTGTTCACGTTTATAGATTTCTGAGGTAGGAATTATGAATATGTACTGTATGTTGATGTGCTTAACTGCCTGTTGTCTTAATTCTACAGTTCAATATAGGTCATGCTTGTCTTCCCGACCTCTGACTAGGACAAAATAACTATTCTTGGAACTCAGGAAAGTACAGTCAGTACAGGAGTACATCAATTCATCCAGATGTCAACGAATTAAATATCACTTCAATATTTCCTTAAGAAGGTTGAGGTGCTGTTGGATGAGGCTCTTGGATGTTGATCAGAGGGTTGGAGATTTGAACCCCACCACCGCCGGGTTATCACTGTCCCAGCCACTGCATGCAGTGCCCAAGTCCAATTAGATAATGGGAGGGTTGTGACAGGACAGGACCGGGCGTCCGACGTAAAACCTGCTCCAGATCTCATACTGATCACATGATCCAATGTGGCGGCTCCGAGCATAAAAGGGACACGGCTCAAGAACAAAATATGTAGGTAGGTTTACAGAAATATTTGCTTTTGATCAAGTTCAGTTTATTACTCTTGTTGTGGAAAAGAAAACATAATGTTTGAATCCTGCAACATCAATCTGTAGCCAGGACTCTGGGGAACAATAGCGGCACTAGCCAATCCTTGGCGACTGAGCCTTATTTCTTCCCCCTAACTGTGTACGCGCAGCAATACAAAAAGGCTCAGTCGTTACGCGATAGTGTCACTTGTCTCAGAGGATGCACCAGGCAGACTTTGTTGCTCTGAGCAGTAACCTGTAACCTTGTGCAGTCCATGTTTTATTCTCGCCATATAATTATTTATAATTATATAATTATATATATTATATATAATTTTTTTTTTTGCAAAAAATTGTGTGTTTCATGTCAGTTAGAGTGCTTTTTGGTCAAAATTGTAATCAGCCAAAACAAGTATCGGCAGTTCTTATTTTTTTAAATTATTATTTTCATTATGATTTTTTACATTAAAATGACAAATTTTAAAAATATACCACTCCTTTTTTTCTTTCAAAAAAAAGTACACCTTTCATCTCCCATAAAGTACTTGCAAAATACTCTTATTTTACAAGACTATTGCTTATTCTTTATTTTTTCAGTTTATAGGCATTATCGCTCCCTTACTGGACCGGACGGTGGTGCAGACGTTCGGCAGGGAGTAGACGATCACTCTGTATGACACGTGATATTTAATCAGTCATTAACACGGCATTTCAATGTTTATTAGGTCATTTTAGTAGTCCTTAAAAACCTGTAAGAAATATAGGTGCCTGAGAGAAATCGGACATCAAACATCAGGGCTAATTAAAACGAATCACATTGAAAATCGCAATGCTCATAAATCATGGAATCGAATCGACAGTCTACATGTGATTCACAGCTTTAGTGCTGAATATTCCTAAATAAAATATTTGACATTCAACAGATTATAAGCCTAGGCTAGTGTTACACATATTTGCAGATTATGTTTTCTCTCTCTCTCTCTCTCTCAAACACACTAGCGCAGGAGGCTAGCCTTTGCCCCACAGCAGTCTAGCTGAGTTTTCTTAGCCCTCTATAACACAGCTGAATGTGACCTCGGTAAAACACATGGGGCTGAGATTTAATCGAGATTCAATTTTCCATCTGGCTGCTAATGAAGCATTTTTTAGCTCCATTACATATTAGCACGGTCGCTGTTTACCGTTTAATTGCGCTCCTGTGTATTGTTTTGTGGAGACCAAACGATCATTTTGCGCTTACTCTTTCGTGCTCGGTAAAGGAGTTCAAACCGACCGATTCGAATCGACGCACCGGAGTCAATATTTAGGATCCTGAAGGAAAAAAGTCTGATTCTTCACTCCCAACTTCAAGATGTCTCTATTATATTGTCCTGTATTTTTCTTGAATCGGGCATCATATTATACAGTATGTAGACAGACAGATACACACCTCAGCGCTCGAGTTAATGGTTTAACAGAGACGGAAAGTGGACACAGATGAAGACCTTGACTACGGCTGAGGGACGTTGTGAAGGGCACACGGAAGATTCAACCCTCCGACCCTGTTATTCATCACGTAGAATCCTGACCCACTGTGCGGCTCTCATACGGAGACAATGGAACAACAGAAATATGTCCTGCTAAAGACTGTGTGTGTGTGTGTGTGTGTGTGTGTGTGTGTGTGTGTGTGTGTGTGTGTGTGTGTGTGTGTGCATTCTGGCAGTAGGAAAGTGAGCCAGCATGGAGTAGAGGAGGGAAAGACGTCAGAGGGAGATTTTAATTAAAGTATGAAATGAGAGGTCACGCGTTCTGACCCCCCCTCACACACAAGTACACACATACACAAGGACACACACACACACGCGCACACACACACACTAGTGGTCCCCTCCATCTCTCGGCTTGATGACTTTTCCATGAAAGGGTTTTTCATTATTTCCACCTCAGGGAGTCTCAGTGTTCCGGCTCCCTCTGTAGTGCACAGAAATCTGCATTGTGATTGTGATTGTGTGTGTGTGTCTGTGTGTGTGTGTTGGGTAGAGGTGATGTTTTTGACTTGGTTTGATTATTAACACACCATTCTGCTTGTTTGATCATAAAGGCACAAACCCTGGTGTGTGTGCGCACACACACACACACAACCACACATACATACACAACCACACACACACACAATGTAGCAGAATAAGAGGTGATGAAAACGGTTCATTAATTTTCCGGGTTGTTTCTCAAACATTAACTGAGTTATAGTGCTTAGCTTCAGATTGCATTAGAGCGAAATGAAATGAAATCCTTCTCTAAACGTGTCGATGTGAAGCGTTTACATTTTCATTCATTTAGCAAAGTGATTTCCGCAAAGTTGATTCATTTCATCCTAAGTGACTTTCGAGCGAGGCAGAATTAATTTCAGACATCACACTTTCAGGCAGGACTTTTCTGCTCGTCAGAACCGTACCTGTAATCTGATCTCATTTTCTTAGCAGCATGAGCTAATTCAGCTGGATTTCTGAAAGGGAGATTAAAGCGGCAGTAAGTCACTTATAGAGCAGACACCTT
The DNA here is from genome assembly GCA_003987875.1 of Clarias batrachus. Classification (NCBI taxonomy): domain Eukaryota; kingdom Metazoa; phylum Chordata; class Actinopteri; order Siluriformes; family Clariidae; genus Clarias; species Clarias batrachus. Next base: position 3,844 of record QMIH01000117.1, read on the forward strand.
GTGCAATATTTGGGCAGCAGACAGACGAATGTGATCAAATACTGTACAGCGTCCCAACACGATACACAAAGTACATCAAGAGACAGGACAGTTTTCACAGTTCTAGTAAAGTAACAGTGTTAAAGCCTGAGCCGTGTTCTACTGTTGTTACTCATTCGCTCAGCTGAGCCTCCAGACTCCAGATTCTTTTGATCTTCCTTTCTCATCTCAGTTTCTTTCTTTCTTTCTTTCTTGAATCATCCCTTATCTTTCCTGTGTTATTCTTTCTCATCTCAGCTTCTTTCTTTCTTTCTTTTCCTTGTATCATCTCTTCTTATCTTTTCATTTGTGTGATTATTTCTCCTCTTTTTTATTTTTTTTCTTTCTTATATCACCCCTTCTTATCTTTCCTTTGTATTATTCTTTCTTATCCTTTCTTTCTTTCTTTCTTTCTTTCTTTCTTTCCTTTGTATCATTCTTTCTTATCTTTCATACTGTAATCCTTCCTCATCTCAGTTTCTTTCTTTTTTGAATCATTCCTTCATACCCTTCCTTTGTGTAATCATTTCTTTCTTTCATCTTTCTTTCTTTCATTCATTCTTTCTTTTGTTCATTCTTTCTTTCTTTCTTTCTTTCTTTCTTTCTTTCTTTCTTTCTTGTAACATCCTTTCTTATCTTTCCTCTGTGTAATCCTTTCTCATCTCAGTCTCTGTTTCTTCTTTCTTTCTTTCTTTCTTTTCCTTGTATTCCTTCTTATCTTTTCCTTTGTGTAATTCCTTCTAATCTCAGCTTTTCTTTCTTTCTTTCTTTTTTTTTTTCTTTCTTTTTCTTGTATAATCTCTTTTTATCTTTTCATTTGTGTAATTATTTCTCATCATCTTTTTTCTTTTTTCCTTTCTTGTATCATCCCTTCTTATCTTTCCTTTGTGTAATCCTTTCTCATCTCAGTTTCTTTCTTTCTTTCTTTCTTCCCTTTGTATCATCCTTTCTTATCTTTCATACTGTAATCTTTCCTCATCTCAGTTTCTTTCTTTTTTGAATCATTCCTTCATACCCTTCCTTTGTGTAATCGTTTCGTTCTTTCCTTTTCTTTCCTTTATCTTTCCTTTATCTTTCTTTCTTGTATCATCCCTTCTTATCTTTCCTCTGTGTAATCCTTTCTCATCTCAGTCTCTTTGTTTCTTTTTCTTTCTTTCTTTCTTTCTTTCTTTTCCTTGAATCATCCCTTCTTATCTTTTCATTTGTGTAATTCTTTCTCATCTCATCTCTTTTCTTTTTGTATCATCCCATCTTATTTTTCCTTTGTATTTTTATTTTTTTCTTCTTTCATTCCTTTGTATCATCCTTTCTTACCTTTCATATTGTAATCCTTCCTCATCTCAGTTTCTTTCCTTCTTTCTTTTTTGAATCATTCCTTCTTACCTTTCATTTGTATAATCATTTCATTTTTTCTTTTATTGTTTTTTTTTTTTTGCTCTGTCTGTTTTGCAGTCTGTCTGTCTCGATCTCTATTCTAGTGTCAGTGCTGATTTATAAGTTGACAATAAAAGGAATGGAATTTTTAAAAATGATTATTATTATAAAGCTTCCAATTTTGCTTCCAAATAAATTGTTATAAAATCCACTTCAGATGTTTGACGGAGAGATATAAGATAAGAGTATTGTAACATAATCGTTTCTGATGATAAAACATTACATCACCTGGTCCTGAGATCTGCTCTCTGTAGTGCCCCAGACTTGGGAGAAAAAAAATTGTTCACCAAAGTTCAACCAATCAGGATGAGCAGGTGTGTTTCTTTACCTGTCAATCATATTACTAATCAGTTTGTGCAATGTGTGGAAGACAGTTTCTCACGTCCACTTTCTCACTGAAGGATTTCTGAACCAGTTAAAGCCAAGGAGACAAATTCTGAACACCAAATTCCATGAACAACTGCGTATGCTAACATCCTTTAATATCTCGTTTAGTATAAAATATAAGCCTACCGTATAAAACTAATTAATACACACACATGCATGCACTTCCTGGATGGAAGGAAATTAGAGTTCTGGGTGTGTTTTCAGCGTAACTTGGTAACGTGGCGTTTAGCCTAGTTGTGTTTTTTTCGCGGGATAGAAAGTAAACTGCTGTGCGCTTGTTAAAAGGCTGTGGTAGAGTAGCCTGCGGGGTGTGTGTGTGTGTGTGTGTGTGTGTGTGCGTGTGTGTGTGTGTGTGTGTGGATGTATGGTCTCTGTGGGAGAATGGGCCTTAATGAGTTATGTGTAAACACACTGTGTGTGGTGTGGGAAAGGGAAAAAGGGAAGTGGGGGTTTAATGCACCGCATGCTGCAGACAGCAAGATGACAATAAAACACACACACACCGAGAGGAAAGGATGGGTGTGTGTGCATGTGTGTGTGAGAGAGAGAGTGAGAGAGATAACAAGAATGTCGCCACACACAAAGAGGAAAGCGTTGTATATAAACGTTTGTATTTTCCCTCCATTAGATTTGAAAGGGAACCTTAAAGATGCACACACACACACACACACACACACACACACACACACACACACACACACACACACACACACACACACTCACGTGCCCCATATCTGCCAGCTGCTTCAGAGGGTATGCAGTGATTTATACGGCCCGGTGCGGATCTGCCTATTTTAGCTGTGGACCCGGGCCGAGCAGAGGACAGAAGGGACACGCGGCGTCTCAGTGAGGCCAAAGACACGCTGCACACTCTGGCCTACATACAGCGTTCACACACGGCACTGCAGCAGGAGTCAGCTCGTCCCACTCTGTCCCACATACAGCAAGGACACACGCGCACATACACACATGAACACACACATACGCACGGTGCGAAGAAGACAGATGAGAGACAGTGACGAGACGGTGTGTGTCTCACTGATGCTCCTTACTCCAGGTCACTAGGGGAGAAACTCGTCTACTTCTACCTATCGTTTTTTTCTCCCTCTTTCTGTCTTTCTTTCTTTCTTTCTTTCTTTCTTTCTTTCTTTCATCTCATCCTTACTCAGCTTATGGTTCTTTCTGTCTTTCTGTGTTTTTGTTTTCTTTCCCTCTTCACTTTGTCCTTAATTACATCAACATTATTCCTCTCCTCTTTCTTTTCATGTCATCAATTCTCAGTTTAAGTTTCTTCCTTCCTTCCATTCTTTCGTTCCTTCTTGTTTCATTTTTGTCTTCCTTGTTTACCTCCAGCTTCTTTCTTTCTTTCTTTCTTTCTTTCTTTCTTTCTTGTGTTTGTCCTACTTGTTTACCTCCAATTTCACTTCATCTATCTATCTATCTTTTGAGTTTTGTTTGTTTGTTTCTTTACCTTTGTTATTGTTACACAGTTTATATGATTCTTTCTGTTTTTTTTTCTTGTATGTCATCCTTACTCAGCTTAAGTTTCTGTCTTTCTTCCTTCATTTTTTTCTTTACCCCTTCATGTTCTTACCTACTTCAACTTATTTCTCTTTTTACTTTCTTTAAAAAAAAAAACTTTCATGTTATCATTATTCAGTTTAAGTTTCTTCCTTCCTTCAATTATTTCTTTCCTTCTTTTTTCATGTGTTTGTCTCCAGCTTCTTTCTTTCTTTCTTTCTTTTTTTTCTTTCATGTCATCCTTACTCAGCTTAAGTTTCTTTCTTTCTTTCTTTCTTTCTTTCTTCATTTTTTTCTTTACCCCTTCATTGTGTTCTTACTTACGTCAATATTATTTTTCTTTTTACTTTTTCTTTTTTTAGATCCTGAATCATTATTCAGTTTAAGTTTCTTTTTTTCTTCTATTTTTTCTTTCCTTCTTCTTTCATGTGTTTGTTTCCAGCCTCTTTCTTTCTTCTGTTTGTCCTCCTTGCTTAGCTCTAATTTCTATCTATCTATCCTTTTAGTCTAGTTTAGTTTGTTTGTTTCTTTGCTTCCTTCTTTCCCTCCTTACCTTTATGTCATCCGTACAGTTTACAGTACAATATGTGCTTTCTTTCTTTCCTTCCTTCCTTCCCTCTCTCTTCCTGCCATATGTTTTAATGCATAATCCAGTAATATAACAGGGCCATTAACAGTCAGCTCTACCTGTGTGTTACAGTAAAGAGTCCCATGTTTGACCTTTGACCCTGCTGTCAGCTCCCTGTCGGTTAGAGCACTAATGAGAGACAATAATAACAGCTTCAAACCGGCTTTTTAAATTAACCTTTTGCCGTTCGCCCCGACGCCGAACCTAACGACATATTTATAGTCGGCGATGCCGATCAGCGCGACCTGAGAGCGACGAGATGATTGGAATCTAATTAAAGAGCAGGACTCTTTAATTTCAGTCTGATGGGGGGGAAGGTTCGGTCCTGCAGCTTAAAAAAAAAAAAAAACTCCAAACTCCTCTAAATAATCCGTACACCGTCCTTGTACTGTACGAGTTTCCAAGTGCATGTTCGAGGCGATTATTAGGAAGCCTTCATGCCAAACCAACAGAATCCGACTGGCGTAAAGTGATCCATGTTGACATCTGAGGAAATGAGAGGTAGCTGTTTACCTCAAAGGTGCCTCTCGAGCAGTACTGGGATTTCCACTAACCTTTTTTTCCAGCAGTTTCACCTCTGCGCTACCATTTCCCATAATGCTTCATTCAGTCCAATTTTATTTATAAAGCACTTTCAACAATAGACATTGTGACAATACTGCTGCACAGAGCTCTGGATGTACATTCAGATCCCTAATGAGCAAAACAGAGGCGACGAGGTGAAGAAACAAAATTCCTGAAACGAAAGATGAGGATGAAATCTCAACCTCAGACAAGGTCCTGATGAACTGGAAATTAAAAACAGGACGGCTCACTTTACTTATTACATCAAAACAAGTTATATTGTTTACTGTAAATCCTGTTCTAATAATATGAAATGCCTGTTTTTATTTTTATACGTCATACTTTATTCCAGTATACATACTTTTATAAATTAGTTTTGAAAATTAAATATTATTTAAATAATATTATAAATTATTATTTTTTTAAATATCGGAAAAAAGGACTTTCTTCCAGGTCCGGACACAGTAGGATTCATACTGTATATTCACAAATTCATACACAGTATGAAAACATTTAATCCATATATAATAATAATAATAATAATAATAATAATAATACACCAAACCAAGTCATGCAGATTGTTGTGCTGTTTAAACGGTCAGATATAATTAGGAATTTTACTAAACAAAAAAGAAAAGAAAAATAAAAAGAGTGATAATAACCGCTGTTTGAACCCGCCATCTTGAACGAACTCTCCTTTTCTTTTTCTCGTCCTATGTTTAGATTATCTGTAGTTCATGTTGTCTTTAAGAGTCTCTTTAAGAACTATTTGATCCCGCTGATTCATGTGTTTATGTTAATCTCTTGATCTCGCTCTTCCTCTCCGTCCTTTTGTCAGTTATAACTAATCGGACTTGCTGTGTTGTGATGTTAAATAAATACATTTCTGCAAAGAAACAAGGCACGGCGGCAACGAGGAAAAACGACGAAGAAAAAACCCGACTGTACAGGACATGCTATATGTTTTTCACTTCACTTTGAAAACGGCGTTGCTTTCCAGGAAGCACGGTCGCACACTTTTTGCACTGTTACTGGAGTTTGCTTTTTTTCTTTTCTTAAAGAAAAGTATTAAAGTAAGTATTGTAGTCAGTATACAATATACAGCAAAACTCCAGTACGTTTGGTATAGAAGTATAAAAGCTGTTGACCTATTTTGTGACGAGGAAAAAAAAAACACCATACGGTATATAATATTTCCTAATATTTGTCATTTGTAAAAAAAATTAAAAAATTTTAAAAATTGCAGAAACTGAAAGTCCTACAGGAATCTTAACATCACATGACCGTTAATAGAGTAATATAGTTGTAAAGATAGTTTTAAAAAAATATAGTTTTGCTGACATTCATTATTGGGGAAACACTGTTTTGGGGGAAACACAAATGACTCTGACAAAAAAATGTTGAGATAACGTCGAATGAACGACCCAAATACAACCTCAAAACAACCTTGATTTCTGATTAACATCCATTTACACATCGTTTGACCACATCTGTTGCTCTCTTGAGTTTCTGCACACAGCTCGTGAACCTCATGTCGCTCGCCTCTTAGCGCTGCAGTATTCCATCTCTGTTCCATTTTCTTTACTGTAATATGGTGTTTGCACAGCGTTCAAACTGCATCACGTCTGGTTTCATAGAACAGATCTCAGACTTTAAGGATTATTTTTTATTTAAAATTTTTTTTACCCTTCCGTGATCACTGTTGTCCAGTATGTTTTGTTGTGCATTTACTTCCATCAACAGCATGTTCCCTAGCCATCCAGTCGTAATCCTGCAATGCTTGAGAGTTTGAATCCTGCTCAGGCCATCAGTTTGGTATTAATATTGGTTTGATGTCGTTTTAGAGACAAAAAAAAAAAAAGTAATTCTCACTCACTCATCATCTATACCGCTTAATCCTGTATTCAGGATCACAGGGGGCTTGGAACCTATCCCAGGGGACATAGGGCACGAGGCAGGGGTACACCCTGGACAGGGTGCCAATCCATCACAGGGCACACACACCGCAGCCAATTTGGGAACGCCAATTAGCTTAATCTGCATGTCTTTGGATTGTGGGAGGAAACCGGAGCACCAGGAGGAAACCCAGCAGGCAGGGGGAGAACATGTAAACCCCAGGCACACAGAGACGGGAATCGAACCTGAACCCAGGAGGTGCAAGGCGACAGTGCTAACCACTACACCATCGTGGTGCCCAAAGTAATTCTAACTTTCCAGAACAGAACACTTAAATCCACAACGTTGTCCCAACATCACATCACTACAACTTTTGGAAAGCCAAATATTCCTGCTGGGTTAGTTTTTATGACGCTGTAACACATGCTTGTCCCTGTTCAAAACTAATAATAAAACGTCCCAATAAAACTAGAAAGACAGAAATGACTGCTCTCATTTGGGGCACGATTAACATCACAGTGAGACATGGACATCCGTGTATGCGGAAGAGGGCAGACACGCTCATCATTCAACCAAACTGCCGAGAAGTACAACATAAAGAGCAGCAGCAGCAGCAAAAGAGGTTAACGCTCTTCACGTGTCTCAGATGAAGCACATGCTAGTCTTCATCCTTACCGTAGCACCCTTGCAGTGGTCGGATACTAGCGAAGAGCGTGTGATAATACGTGGAAAGTTAAAAAAAAAAAAAAAAGGCCATAATAAAAAATAAAAATCAAACACACAGAACGCATTTTTATGAAGTTCAGGGTGACCTTAATCCTTTATGGCCCAGTTTCCCAAAAGTACCATAAAGTTCGTTTTTAAACTGGTAGAGCGTGATGTTTCCTCTCCCCGTTCACAATGATCTTTGTGCTGCAGTGCTTTGGGGGAAGCTCACCCTAGTTCCCGCATTAATCATCCAGAAGTAAAAGAGACATCCCTGCGTTAGCCGAACACATAAAGAATGATCTCGCACGGACTCAGCGATCGTACAGTAGTGTAGGATACAGTAGTCCCTTATCAGGCCCCGTGACACGTTCCCTTCCTAATAAACCCGTCGGATCACGCAGCGGCTCGAACAGCTAGCCACGTGCTGATTCGCACACCAGAGCGTTCGCTTTCTGGTTAATGTAATCATGTTGCAAATGACGTGGCTGCATGTTCACATTTGTACGTTAATAATCAGGTTGTTCCAGGAGCAGCTGTTATTCTGGAGAAGGTCAGATGGAATTGTGGGAATTACTGAAATCTCTGTAGACTCGCAGCACCCGGAGGAGGTTTAGGATAGTTTATGTTTGTCCTGAAATAGTGTGTGTGTGTGTGTGTGTGTGTGTGTGTGTGTGTTTTGGAAAAAAGCTCTGTTTGTAAGATGTTTGCTGTACTATTATTTCCGTTGCTGATATTTCCTGTTTTGTGTGTGTGTGTGTGTGTGTGTGTGTGTGTGTGTGTGTGTGTGATGAGAATGGGAATGTACGAGTAATGTTTGTATGTAAGACACAGATGTTTAACCCCTCTCTCTCTCTCTCTCTCTCTCTCTCTCTCTCTCTCTGAAGTTCACAGCACTATTTACATAGCTTTCATTACACACTGCAGCACAGACTGCAGCATAAATAGTGGCTTATTTGGGCAGCGGCTTTCACACAGAGCCCCGATAAGGGCTCCAATTACGGCCCATCGTGAGGCAACTTCCTGTTTGAGGTCTGAATAAGGGATGTTTGTTTCTCGCCTTTCCCGCCTTGACCCTGGCGTAAACCCCCCTCTGTTTCCTCAAAGGGTCATTCCACTCGAGTCCGTGTGTGCATGTTTGTGAGCGTGTGTAGTATGGGTATGAAAATTCAAATAATACACTGCAGGAAAGGACATTGAGAGGTTTCAATGTCTTTTGTTTGGAGCTTCCTTAAAGAAAAATGTTGTGCTAAGACGCTTACATTATTCATTTGGCTGAAGCTTTTATCCAAAGCGGCTTTTATAAATAAAGAGTGGGGGTCTCTGACCCGACCAGATGTCCAGACTTATGAAGAGATGAAGTGAAAAACAATTGGAATAAAACTACTTCATAAGACTAACTTTTGGGAGGATGTAACCATTTGTTCTCTCATTTTTATTATTATTATTATTATTATTATTGGTCATATATTCATTCAATTAAATGCTTTCTAAAACATTTCTGTCCCGCCTCTATGGGTGGGTTTTACTTAACAGTAGCAGATTGTTAGCAGCGAACCCAGTTCCTTAGAGTATTTTTGGCTGTGCGTCTTCTCCAAACATCCCTCGGTTGAGGAAAAAATACGACTTCCTGTTTCAAAAGGAAATATGTCAAGATACAGAATCAAAGAATTTCACTCAAATTATTCATGGAGACTTCATCTGAAAAAAAAAAAAAAAAAGCATGGCTATTCATTATGAGTGAAAAGAAATATCACTCCATATCACCAGGGGGCAGTGTTCTATAGAAATAACCTAGCATTGTGGCAACATGTAAGGTTCTGCATCCCACATGGCATATCAGATTAGATAAGTTCTTAAGTATGTCGTTTGATTTGCGCAATCACAAATACATTTTCTCCCTACTTTAGTCGTGTCCAATTCCTCCCCGTCACTAGGGGGCTTCACATTAAGGCTACTACTACCACTCAGCCGGGAGGGCCGAAGACTATCACATGTTTCCTCCGAACCATGTGACGCCAGCCGACCGCATCTTTTAAAACTGCTTGCTTGCGCACCATTGGTGGCGGCGTAACACACTCGGAGGACAGCGTTGTCCGCTCCTTCCGCTTGCGTGAGCTCACAGACACCCCTGATTGGCTGATTGGAGAGCCGTGATTAATATGGGAGCACTAAGTACCTCTCATCCCTCCCCTCTGAAAGAGCTTGGCCAATCAGCTCTCTGTGATGCTGCGTTACAGTATCACCTGGGAATCGAACTTGCGCTCTCCACAGCGCCCTCTAATGGCCACAAATGATTCTCAAGGTAAAACATGCTTAAAGAGGGAGAACAGCGCTCTCTTTACTTACCAATGCATTTAGTACATTATTTGAGCCCTACTTCGATTCATCTAATCGACTTTCCCAGTGTAGATACATTACAAGTACACTTATGTCAGGTTCTCTTCATCACATGACAACCAGGGAGGGCAAGGTTAGCATACTGTATGCTTCATATGTGACAAATAAGGGCATCATGTCTTTTTGAATGAATACAAACACAAGTCCTATCTGCCCTTTTCTGCATACATAAGCTCACAGAGGCACATACTGTAAATGGCGTATTGTGGCATTGCCGGATTCAAAGCCAACGTCTCCTGACGATGGCTTACGGCTACCATTACATAGAGGATAGTGGCATACAATTTTGGCCTACATCTTATTTTGAAACAGTTTACAATGGTGCAGTTTGGAATGTAAATATGACTCGGTTTAAGAAGTGTGTTTGCAAATTGAATTGATAGACATTTTGTTGTAAAACCTGCAGTCATCCCTCATTTGTTCATACTAAATGTTATAAAATTATATGGAGTAAATTAAATAATTTTAAGTGCCTAAAGATGCTATTTATTTATTTATTTTATGAAGCAAATTCATCAGCAACCTCGTTTCCCCTCTCGTCTGTTCCAACCACTCGGCATTCAGCATCACCAGTATACTAATCACCAGCCTGATCATCTGTCTCACACCTGTTTCACACTGACTCGTGTTAATTTCTTCATGCTTGAATGATTCATAGGTCACCGTGTGGCTTAACAAACAAAAGACATTCCTCTGAAGCTGCTCAGGTGCAGGGGGACTGGAGTGAAAATGAGAGACAAAAAACGTTCTTCAGGAAGCCTGGAGAGGTATTCCTTGAGACTACATTAAAACATACAGTACAAGGAAGTCTCTGGCTCTTCAAAAGCAGATCATGAAGAAATGAGAGGTAAATAATATTTATTATGACAACTCACTGTTCAACACATCCTGAACTGATCTTAGTCAAGCAGTCCTTAGGAATACTTCTCCAGGGTTCTTGAAGAACATTCCGAAGCTGTTTTTTGGACGATCCCATGCTCCAAGATCCATGCTTTGGGAAGGCCAATCTTTGAACGGTAGTGTTCCATCCTTCGTTTTTTTTTTCCATTTCTGTTGGGACGTGCCTTGACTGCACTGGCAATGCGTTTGGAAGATGACATTAAAAGGATACAAGAAAGTCTTTGGAAGTAAAATGTAAAGAAATTAGGGGTGTCTAAAGACTTTTGCATAATGACTTTTGTACTGGTTAATCTAGCTAAAGCAGACAAAAAGCAAATGAATAAAATGCTCAACTGTCCAACATAAGTTTTCAAAGACCATTTCTATTAACATATACAGAATTTTAAACAGGTTGATGTGATGTTTATTCAGAAAAAAAAATGCACGGAAGCTTTGTCATGAAATCTAAGAAAACTGGCAATACACCAAACCCTACACACCCCTTCTCCGTGCCTAGACAGTCTGGCTTCAGTGTGCCAAGGTGTGAAAAAAACCAGAACAACCTTGATCTGTGTAACACGGACTAAATTGTTACAAAGAAGGTCAATGGAGAAATTTGTTTGTATTATTGGCAGGCATCTTGCATGATGTTTCAGGTACGTAGAGAATGACCTCGGTCGCTCATTAGAGAAAATGCAGAACAGACACCAAATTTTCTAGGGTTCTAGGTTGGGTTATGGAAATTTGTGTAAATTTCATTGCTCGCCCATGGAGTTTTACATTTATTGATTTGCATTTATGTGAGGCAAGCAGAATACAACGCAGGCAAAGCGCTGAGAGGCTAAGGGTGGAAGGTCCTGTCCTCTCTGTCATTCTCGAGATTTAATTCCATGACCTGCCGGTCATCACAATGTAACCTTGATGTCCGAGCGAACACTACCTTCATTAAGAAAAGTTGTGCTTTATGTAGGAATGGATGTCTAGGTATTCGGAGGATTAGAGGACTAGGAGACCGAAGAGAGTGTAAGGAAAGAGAGCTGATTAATATGCAGAGTTAATGAAGCAGTGAATAGGAGACAGGTGTGTATGAGTGTGTGTGTGTGTGTGTGTGTGTGTGTGTGGCTGTGTGTATGTGCAATGTAGGTGGGAGGACGTGTGTTCGCGCACCAGCAGCAAACACTCAACTAGGACACGTCTCTTCCATTCACACTCAGAAACGACAAATACTATCCAATCAGGTTAAACGCCTGTAACTATGTATGACACTTACTGTATCATGACACTTTCTATGCTCATTTAGGTCACTTCCTGTTCGGCTGAAATAAACAGGAAGATTGCTTTTTGTAATATAGCGAACCAGATACCAAGAAAAGCTTCACAGTAACAGCTACTTTAGCTAATATGAATAGTAATAGGTAATTAATAAAAAAAATTAGTTCAGCATGTAAAAATTAATTAATTAATAATAAGTGGCTTTGAATTGTTATCAAGCACAGTTTTACCTTGGCCTACGCTTCAAAGGTGAAATTTCGTATTGCAAAACGCATTTTCCCATAGTAAATAATGTAAATACAGTTGATCCGTTCCAGCCACCCAAAACAATTACAGATCTTACCAACTGTCAACACTATTAATATTTTTAAGTATGAAAAGACATGTAAATGAAGTAAAATATTAAATAAATAGACATTAAGCCTCATGAAATCTTAATTTACGATTCCTCTTGGCACCGGCTGCCTTCAAAATGAAACGCAAAGTGGATCCCTTTTATTCTTGCTACCGTCTTTGTTAACGTTCTTGGGACCCATGGTGCTATGTCTTCACTAAAAATGACACAAACAAGTTTTTAGCGGCTCCTGGACGTGCAGTGAGCCAGCGAGCGGTTCAGCTCGAAAAATGCCTGTATGTATGTATGCTGAGATAAATTTCTTGCGAAATTTCAGTTCTCTATGCGAAATATCTTAAGGCATGGTGTTCGGATAGCATTCGTATCAGCATTTAGAACGACAAGCCCGCCTAGAACGAATGCATAATTATAAACCCGTCAGAGCTAGTGGTATAGAAAACAAAGCGACACTTTCTGACCAATGAGGATCGAGCTCTGAACATTATAACGAGAAATTAAGCTAAACGAATATACAGATATTCATCTCGTGTCTAACATTGACAAATGTGAGCTAGTTTACGAGCGCTTATCTAGTCATCTAGCTATTTGGCATTGCAGGAGGGTGTGTGGGCGGATCCAATTAGCATAACCATGCATATTCATCGACGCTTGAATATTTAATGCGGGCAAAGGCATAGGCCGTTTTTTTTTTTTTTTTTTAAGGAGCGTCCCGAGCATTGAAACGTATTAAACAGTTTATTATTTTACATAAATTATTTAAAATGTTTAAAATGACGCGTTCAGGGGTTCTTGAAGATCTGTGCCATCTGTCTTGGCACTGTGACCGTACGAGGAGAGCGCGTTTGAAGTGCGAGCGATGCAGAATTGAAAGGTGCATATGGGCGACGGCAGACAGTATTTGCCAGGGGTTTCCAACACAATTAGATTAGGAAGGAACTTGACAGCCTGCTGTTCTGTCTCCCTCTCTCTCTTTCTCTCTCTCTCTCCGTTGTTTGCCAGGCAGTGGGCAGCCCACAGGGTGTTGTGCCCCCTTTCATACCTTTGTAATTGATGAATTGTGCGGTATGCAAATGAGAATCCATAAATCTTATGAATGACAGCTTAATTTATGGGAGCCTTAATGAATGTGGGATTAGATTTTAATTAAATGTCCTCAAAGGCACCCTGAGTGCTAAGTTACATTTTTGTTCTCTCTCTCTCTCCCTCTCTCTCTCTCTCTCTCTCTCCATCTTTCTGCTGAAATCCCCTGTTTATTGCGTTTTCCCTTCCACGCATCAGTCAGATGAACTTTCTACTGCGGTAGCACCGATAAAGATCGTGTCCATTTTGTTAGCCAAAGGAGGCACAATTAATACTTTATATTTGCTTTTATTACGCCGCGAATTATATCATCCCTGCCGATCAGGCTTTGCGCTTCCTGGAGCTAGTCATTTGCGTGGCTCGGATTAAAGCTGCATTTAATCTGGTGCCGTCAGTATGGGTTTAATTAAAACGCTGCCCATTAGGAATGATTAAAAATGCCATTAGGTGTCCAACTCGCTTCTGGAGAGACTAGAAAGAAGTGTGTGTGTGTGTGTGTGTGTGTGTGTGTGTGTGTGTGTGTGCATGTACTGTGTAGGCCCGGTGTTTTTTTATTAGCACTGATACAGTAATAACTCCTCATGATTACAGCACTAACAGAAAGTCGACCCACGTCAAGTCCTCAGTCGGAATTGATGCAGCCGATATGTTTGTGCTGCTAAAATCGGCGACTGCGTCTGTTTGTCTAAGTGTGGATGTGCTAAAAGGGTCGTCTTGTGAAATATTTCTGGTTTGTGGCGGTGTTTAGTCTGCAGTTTGCAGCAACTTAGGGCGGTTTTCTCTGAAAACAATCCTCTCTATTTTTTTACTCCCCGCTCAATGGCCTTAAAATGTCACAAAGAAAACTGATTTGCATATTATTCAGATACTCTAATGTGATTGACTGACTGGTGCATAGTGTACACAAGAAAAAAGGGTAATTAAATAATAAAACATCTTTGGTTTAATTGTTGGGAAAACTTCTACTGAAATTTTTCAGGGGAAAAAAAAATGTTCACGAACCAAAGAATTAGAGATGCCTCAGTTGCAATTTCCCTGCAATTTTCTTTTCAAGTTACTTGTCAAATAAAAAATCAACAAGGAGGATGAAGGCTTCCTCCAAGACATGTGCTTCTTCAAGCGCTGTCGACGCACCACACATTCGTTCGACTAGTGCCACTATGATGAGTTTTGAGAACCCCTCCCCGTCAGAACTCCTACTTACAGATGGAGCAGCTTTCGGGCACGGCTAATTAACCTGAAATGATCTGAAATCAATTGGAGCATCTTGACAAAGAACCCCTGATTGATGGGTATACAATGCAAATGGAATTGAAGTATTGTGATTGAAAATACTGTTAAAACTAGAACCCTGAAGGTCAAGGCTTCTTCTTCTTCTTCTTCTTCTTCCTCAGGTGAAGCCCTTAGACCTCCTACTTGAAGCTTCTACTAGAACTGGCTCCAGTAGGATTACTATCCAAGAACATTCGCTAAAAATTGCATCCAACTTCATCCTGAAAAAGCAACAAAACATTTGCCCTTCTTGGTGCAAAATACATGAAATGTATTTAATTCATAGCATGAAATACATGAAATATTTATAGAATGAAATTGTTTGTTTTTTTCTTACCTTGGGTGTGCTACAGTATCAGCTAGCTTATTTACTGGCCTAAGCAAACAGTACCTCGCTGATTTCTCTGGCGAAGTTGCTACTGTTGGAACGTCTTAAATATTTAGTTCGTCTTCTTCTTCTTCATCATATGCTACATTAATCTCCGACTCACAGATGAAATTTTGCAAGTCAGCAAATGAATAATAATCAGCGGCAATGATCTGCCTATGAATATTAATGACTGGATAGATTCCCACTCTATAACAATTCATTTCTTTAGTGATGCATGCATCTTTGGAGGAATTTTATATTGTTTCATTTCATACTCATACTGTAATAATATAAATAAAATAAAAATAATTTAAAAAAAACACCTGAAGATTATACGATCCTTCATATTTAAAGCTTAATGCTACAAAGAAAAGGGCACGGAGAGAAACAGGGCTGTATTTGATCATCTGATCTGTTATATGAGAAAGGCACACACACTTCCCGAACAAAAGATGACCTAACTGCTCGACCTGTTACATACGCTGTGTGTGTGTGGACCTGTTTGCGCATTTTTCTTAGCTCTTTGCTAAGGTAGCCTGTGCTAAAAAATGACCATATTTATTGCGCTACTGTACAACACACTGCTTTTTGGCGACATGAGTTGTGGATGAGATGAGGTGAAAGAGCTAAACCTGTCATAATCCTTCCTTACAGTTTAAAAGGTCACTCGCTGCCATTAAGAAAAAGCCATTTTGTTCATTTATTTACTCTCTGCGGCAGACAGATAAAGAAACGGAACAATTAGGGAGCGGCGAGAGGGAGATTTTGAAAGGGCAAATGGTGGAGAGCTTAATATTTTATGAGGGATGATTGGCGCTCGCGGTGCGCGCACGCGTGTGTGTCAGGTGGCATATAAGCTACAGCACAGATGAACAGTCAGTGAATGTTCAATTTAAAGAAACAGTTTGGCGGGGGGGAAATGTATGTACACAGACTGTCAGTAAAGATTCTTCGGCTAATTTAGCTAACAAAGTAAAAAAAAACTTGTTACAATTGGTTTGTTTGTTTGTTTGTTTTTAGTTTGCTTATATTTGTACATTAAACAGTTTAATATGTGAAATTGAATTGTTACTACATTATCATCTCTTGCCTTGAACCACTACATGTACAGTACGTGAACCTCCTATCTAAGTGTGGGGCTAGCATAAAAACAAACTTGGCTAAGAAAAGAAAAAAACAAGGTTTTCTAAAACGCTCCTATTGCTGTTGCGTTTTTAAGCAGTGTGACATCATTTGGTTTGTTAAGGATAAGTCAGGAATGGCACAAGCTACAGTAATTTAGCATAATTTATAAGCACACATTAATAAATCATACTGAATGACTCGAAACAGAGATGACTTTCAGATTGCTAAACTATGAGGTGATGAGCTACATTAGCTTTATAGATGTGGTACAGAAATTAACTGTCTAAATGTCTGGATGGACGGCATAAGTGAGAAATTGTGTTTTGTATATACATGTATTGAGGATATTGTACTGTATATTAGCTGGCTATTCAGATTATTGGCAGCAATGTGGCTTAGCCCTAATCATAGTCGCCTTGCACCTCCAGGGTCTGGGTGCATGGGGTTTGCCTGGTTGCTTGGTTTCCTCCGGGTACTACAGTTTCCTCCTACAGTTCAAAGACATGCAGATTAGGCTTCCCAAATTGCCCATAGTGCAAGAATGCGCGGGTGAATGTTGACCGGCAGTCATACCACGGAATAAATCCAACGGTCTCCATGATCCCTAGTCGGACTACAGAAGTTTCAGATTATTATCTATACTGTTTTTTTTTGTTTTTTTTTTACTACAGAAAACATGCTAAAATGATGCTAAAGTGATTTTCTATTTTAGTTTCTCAGAACATGCAAACAGGTTATGAAAAAGGCTGCGTCAATCCCTTGACATCTCGAGTCAACCGTCGTCTTGTGAGAAACTGTTAGCTAGCCAGCTAACCCAGATGTCACTTTTTATCTCATATCCAACAGGCGAGCTATAAATGAGGTGAGTGTGAGTAATGTGAGAAGAAATCCAGGTCAGTGCGTTAAGCAGAGAGCTGATCTTGCCATGTGTAAACTCGAATTCAGATGAAGTGCGTGAATGCCGAGGAGCAGGTAACGAGGCGCACGGTATCAATAATTCATGAGGGAAAAATGGCTGATTGTGGAAAAGGCAGATGAGTCTACTGTGTGATCTAATTACTGGAAAAAGAGAGAGACGGCAGAACGGTGAATGTCCTTGAGAGCATTTACTGACGCTTACTCTGCATTGTGAATCTGTCCAAGTCTCTCCCTCTCTCTATCTCTCTCTCTCTCTCTCTCCCTCCCTCTTGATGTATAAATGTATATTTACACGTCAAGTCATTTACATATAAAATAAATGCCTGGTCTTCTATTTATTCCTGAGACTTTGTTATGAACATTTAGATCAGGTCACTTTATCCTGATCCAAATAAAAGCCCCAGCCTGTGCGTGTGTGTGAAAATGTGTGTGTGAGGGACGGTATTAACGTGTTCTGCCCTTTGATACACCTGATCTCTTTTGTCCCTGCAGCACAATAGTTTCAGATCGCACTCGTATTCAGCGCAGGCAATTGAATTTGAACTAGCTCTGTGTTCTTTGCTTTTCAGCTCCAGACCTGGCCGACCTCCGAAAAGGACCCAGAGTGTGACGTCCCCCGAGAGTCCACACATCCTGCCCCACTCTGTCTCTGGACTCATGTCCTCAGGAATCATGTCTCACACAGGTAACACTAAATCTGACATGTTAACAAAAGACTTGTGCCCACAATTGGTAACGTGATATATCCTAATATTCAATGACACATTGTTACTACCTCTGCATTCCAGTCAGGACGAGGATGCCGAGGTTCTGGACAACATTTGCAC
Organism: Clarias batrachus; assembly: GCA_003987875.1. Taxonomy (NCBI): domain Eukaryota; kingdom Metazoa; phylum Chordata; class Actinopteri; order Siluriformes; family Clariidae; genus Clarias; species Clarias batrachus. Next base: position 21,495 of record QMIH01000117.1, read on the forward strand.
TTCCAGAGTCACGCTTGAAAGGTCTTCTGACTTTGAACGAATATCCATTTGAAGGCAGTATCCATATGACCAAAGGAAATTTCAGTGCTGAATTCTAGTCACCTGTTGAGAGATTCTTGAAAATTGAAAAGGAAAAAGTGTGTTATACTGTAAATATTGGTTTACAATATTACCACAATATTATACTATGATTTCATATGGGGGTTCCTTCGAAACTTTAAAAGCTTCCAGTGCGTTTTGTCCATCATTCAGCTTTAATGGTCAAGAAAATTGTGTGACGATGCACCCAATAAAGCACTTTAGGAAACTTTTTTTTTTGGGGGGATTTTTCCCCGATTTTCTCCCTAATTTAGTCGTGTCCAATTCCTCCCCGTCACTAGGGGGCTCCCACATTAAGGCAACTACTACCACTCAGCCGGATGGGCCGAAGACTATCACGTGTTTCCTCCGAACCACGTGACGCCAGCCGATCGCATCTTTTCGAACTGCTTGCTTGCGCACCAGTGGGGGCGGCGTAACGCACTCGAAGGACAGCGCTATCCGCTCCTTCTGCTTGCGTGAGCTCACAGACGCCCCTGATTGGTTGTAGAGTCGTGATTAATGTGGGAGCACCATGTACCTCTCATCCCTCCCCTCTGAGAGAGCTCGGCCAATCAGCCTCCGGCTGCGAGACGTTACAGCATCACCCGGGAATCGAGCTCTCGATCTCCGGATGATAGGGCGAGGACTTTACCACTACGTTACTCGGAGATCTTTAGGAAATTTTTGGACAAATGCTGCCCAAAAATTCCATACTCCTGCAAGATATCCTAAAAAGTGAATATTGGCACAGGTCTATCAGAAGGACCTGATGCCTCAGGTGGATCTACTAATGATGAACGTAGACATATGTTTGCGATTTTATGAAAGATCCTAAACCACCTTTCGTAAAACGTTGTGGGTGTTTGAGCACGGATGCCAGTGGGAATACACCCTGGTTGGATGGATGCCATACATTTACAAAATTATTCACATCTCAGGGCAGTTTCTTTCAAGAAGAAACCTGGAATTCCACACAAGCTTATAAAACCAAGAAGAGTTTTTAAAACCTGACACTAGGACGGAATCATAACTCGGAAACTCAGTTTATTAATGCGGTTTATACACATAAAATACCAGCATTGAATATTTACCTATACAGACAGATCTGTTTAAATATAAAATAACAGGTACAATAAAATTGACTATAAACCATGACATACAGTACAGTTAAAGTTGTATGGCAAGTGATCAGGAACATAATCAGGTCAGACTTGACAGCTAGGCAATTATTGTAGTATAAAAATGTAATATCAGCACACAACTAATGAACGCTCTCGGTGAAGAAAACCAAGATGGAGACCAATTAAGACCTTCCTTCATTTCCCTTTTCCCTGCGTTTCCCAAAGGCAGTCCTCGAGGACCAAGATGTTACACTTTCTGATCTCATGCTACTAGCATGCCTTGATTAAAAATCACCTACGCTTTGATAATTAAGTCGTCGAGTTAAATGAGGTGTTTTAGTACAGAAAACATTAAACTGCACACTAAGTGCTCTACCCCATGAATCTTAAGGGGGTACTCAGGTTTTTTTTTTTTTTTACAATAAAGAAATGATTTTGAATAAGACACTTTTCATTATGCATAGTTTGTTTTTGAACTAGTTCAAGTCTAGCGAAGTAATGAGCAGAAATGTACAGTGTGTAAACCGCTACCTTTCCCTCCCGGCGGGTCTGTGAAGCTAAACACTCATCTGCAGCGACATCTGAGCTGCCCTTGCCTTTGTGTATGTATGCGTGTGTGTGTGTGTGTGTGTGTGTGTGTGTGTGTGTGTGTGTGAATATG
>QMIH01000117.1:41179-58942 GCA_003987875.1 Clarias batrachus
CCCTGCCCCCGCCACCTCCAAACTCAATCCCGCCACCCCATGTCTACAAAACCCAGCCACGCCCCTGAAGCAGCCTCACAAGCCCAGCAAGTGTTTAAAGAGCGCATTTCTTTTGTCCATTGTGGATTAATTTAACCTTTAACGTAGAGGCAGCAGTTAGTTACGGGCCAAGAAAACAAAATGAAGGAACAGCTTGCGAGTGCTTTTGGCATGTGCCGGAGATCAGCCCATCCAAATAACAGCCCCCTGAAGACAAACATGCGGCCGCGCGCACACACTTTGTCCTCTTTGATCTTGCTTTCTCGTCTGCTTGAGCAGCATGACTGATCTGCGTGTCATCTGTCTCATGAAAATCAAGTACCCCCCCCAACACACACACACATACACGCACACGGCCGTCTTTTTCTTCATTTGCTTTCCTCTGTCTGTGAGCAAAAATGTCAGAAGGAGGGGAGTTTGGGAGAGCGCATGTCGCCTTTTGTTTTCGCCCACGCAAGTTTAGTCTCCGACGATGAGGAGGCACCTCTGACCTTTCGCCGAGCTTTGGCTGGTATTTCGGTTCAAAAGCAGAAAATCAGATTGCCAGGTGGCCGTGAATATGGGTGCATGTCTATCTGTGTGTGTGTGTGTTTCTTCTCGCTGTGAGCACCGACCTCAGAATCCGTTCGAGGGATCAGTTCAACTTCTGATGGAAAAACAGATGAGTCTTTTGAAGGAAATGAGCTACAATGCGCTTCCTTTTTCATCCCGCGTTTCAAAGAGATGGCCAGCAGCCACAGCCGAGTGGCCGAATCTAATCTCGAGGACTGACCTGTCCAACCCGAAGTGGATTGGATTCTCCCGTTCTCGTCGCTCTCCGACACCCATACATACATACGTACGACTGTAGAAGTGAGCGAGTGAACCCGGGGCATTAGATTAGCGAACTAAACAAGCAAAGCAACCAGCGATCAGAGGCGATCAGAGAAAATCAACTTTTTCCCTGCTGTTGTCGTGCAGCGTGTTGCACTCCAAATAGCATCTGCTCTAATTTATCACCGGGTGGTTATGGATGAAGACATCTGCAGCGGTTCGAGAAGGAGCTAATTGGTGTGCAGCATGGAACAGAAAACACTCGCTGCCATGCTGAGAACTAACACCACATCCTTCAGCATAAATAGATTTCATAATTAAGTTGTGTTTACCGGAAATGTTCCCCCCCCCCTTTTTTCACAGAGGTGTAACCGCATGTTGGGATTAAAGGGCCATTATGGTTATGTTTTCATACAAATTTTTGTTTTTAATTTGCATTATATGTATATAGGATATTATATACAGGGTGGGCCATTTATATGGATACACCTTAATAAAATGGGAATGGTTGGTGATATTAACGTTCTGTTTGTGGTACATTAGTATATGTGAGGGGGCAAATTTTTCAAGATGGGTGGTGACCATGGTGGCCATTTGGAAGTCGGCCATCTTGGATCCAACTTTTGTTTTCTCAATAGGAAGAGGGTCATGTGACACATCAAACTTATTGGGAATTTCACAAGAAAAACAATGGTGTGCTTGGTTTTAACGTAACGTTATTCTTTCATGAGTTATTTACAAGTTTCTGACCACTTATAAAATGTGTTCAATGTGCTGCCCATTGTGATGGATTGTCAATGCAACCCTCTTCTCCCACTCTTCACACACTGATAGCAACACCGCAGGAGAAATGCCAGCACAGGCTTCCAGTATCCGTAATTTCAGGTGCTGCACATCTCGTATCTTCACACCATAGACAATTGCCTTCAGATGACCCCAAAGAGAAAAGTCTAAGGGGGTCAGATCGGGAGACCTTGGGGGCCATTCAACTGTACATCATATATACAATGTGTCTTTGTGTTAGATCTGGAAATGAACTACTTTCGAAAAAACTACTTTCATTAACGCTGCTTTAGGATTGTTGCTTTGTTGCAGGTTAGAGTTTTATTCCTCCATTCAAGTAACTAAGGGGTGGGCAAACTTTTGCACAAGGATACAATAGGGTGCAGGAAAGTGATGCGTGTAAATACCTGCAGAGTGATCACCAAAAGTAATGAGACAAAAGTGAATTTCAATGTTTTAATGACTTTGTAATTTAAAAGAAAAATGACTTCGTAAGATGATGAGAATAATTTGTTGTTCTATTTAGTATGAAATCCTTTATTCTTCAAAACCTGTCGCATTTGGCTGGGCTTAGAGTCCAAAAGACGTCTGCAGTACCCTGGTGCCACTTGCTCAGCCCATGCCTGCTTCAATGCTTCCTGAAGATCATGTACAGAAGGCGGTTTCTTGACTGCGACTGCGTTGTCCAGTTTTTCAATCAATAAGCCGAACTCTTCCATATAGGATAAAATTAATTAGTGGATTCGCATGTTTTGTGCACATGTACTACGATAAAACTTGGCAGATGTTGTTGTTTAATGCCTTTCCCCCACTGTAAATTGAACGTCGGTGTCGTTGATGTGTCCAGCAGGTTTAGAGCTGCCGTTCATGATGATGTCACACCCACTGATTCCTGTAAGCCTGCCCCCTGCGTCGGTCACCATGGCGATGAATCAGATGAACCACCTGAGCACTATCGCCAGCATGGCCGCCAGCGCCCAGGTGCAGAACGACTCGAACCGCGTGGCCACCTCCGTCATTAAGGTTAGGACACGGTCTCAGGACCAGTTTGATTTGAACTGCTTTTAACTTAAACATAATAATGTAGGAGTAAATAAAGAGGAGTGTTGTTTTTTTATTTACTGTAGATGAGTGTAAATGATTAAGGATTAATGAGCGCTCCAAGCCAAAGGATAAATCAGGCAGATCCAGAGGGCGAGGAAAGAAGCCACAGCAGTTAAAGCGTGTCAGGATGATTAGAGCGTTGATTGCCCGAGCTGTGAGTAAACTGATGACACTGATGTGTGTGTGTGTGTGTGTGTGTGTTTAAGGAGAGAGTCCGAGACAGTCCATCCCCATCTCCCTCCCTGGAGGACGGCCGCAGGTCAGGGAGTCACGGATCCTCCAGGCAGAGCAGCAGCGCGTCAAGTTCTCCTGCTCACACCGAGAGTTCGTCCGATCGGCCGCGTACGTCCGCACACACACTTTCCTTGCCAGCCGAGCACAGACTGGGCTTTTTGTCTGCAGAAGAGGGAACACCTAAATAAATAAATAATGACACAATTATATAACTTCTATCTAAACACCTATATTAAGAAAGTGTCTGGTTTTGTTATGCGTGTCACAAATACATTTTAACCATTTTTCTGCTTCACTACACACTAGCGCACTCGCTCACACTCGCGCAGCGCTCAGGATATGTGCTTTTATGATAATGTGGCGACTCAGGCGCACACTGCAGCCTCGCGAGTGTGCCAGGCTTTTAGCATTAGGTATAAGATGATACGGTATAATCTGCTGAAAGGAAAACTTTCATTGGATCTGGATCTTACTTTAGGAGATAAAAACTGCACGAGTACATGTCAAGCCTCCTGCTTTTATCATCCCGACTAATACACTAATATAAAAGTTATATCTTTGGTAACCGATCCGAGAGTATGACCTCAAAAACGGCGCAGCGCGTCTAGCTGTGCTTTAAATCCTATTTTTTTTTTATCAGATTTCAAGTGGACAACTTTAAAGCACTTATAAGACATCCTAGCCAGGTGTCCGGTTTCGTGATTGGTTTAGAGGTTGTCCGCAGTAAGATTTGATTTTGAGCTTCATTCGGGTTTAAGATGACCGATTTATGGTCAAAGTTTGTGGGAAATTCAGAGTGATGTTCAAATTTCATGTTAAGCGTAAAAAGGTCAGGTTTTTTTTTTTTTTTTTTCTGTCTACAGTATATAGTGTTTAAATCTTTAGTACGGTAGATGAGTCAGACACTTCATCTGGATATGACTTGGAATGTCGGATTTAGTTCCCCCTTGAACATTGTCACATTTCCTGACTACTCTTCACCATTTTACCTGCAGCCGTGCATCAAAACGGCCTTTCCTTGGGCCACGCTCTGTTAGGCCTGTCTCCCAATGCTCCCCCGGGACCGAAAGAGGGGGATCTGGCAACCCAAGATGCAGTCCACGACTCGAGGAGGACGCATGCAGAAAAGGGTGAGGCTTTTATATCATTTCCTATGTTTTATGTCCATGCTCATTACCGTGAGAGAGTTATTTGGGATTAAAGGAAAAAGTGGTGAAAGTGGTGAGTCTCTACTGGCATCAGTACAGAAAGCTGTGGGTAGGAGGCTGAGAAAGTCTATTATGGTTAAAAGATGTTTTTGCATATTTGTGCAATGCATATTGGGGTTTCTATAGGAGGCATTCAGGTCAAAATGGGACTCGATTCTCATTCAGTCCGATCGTTGAGAGTCGACGGAAAACTTGTCCCCACCTTGCGGAAGAGACGCATCTGTCTGTGGGAACTGTACACACAATCATTAACAAACATCACTTGCACATTACAGGAACTCAGCTGGGAGTTATCGCCACTTCCCCCATACAGTCCCGACCTCCCCCCAAGCCTTTTCCACATGTTTGGGCTGTTAAAGGAGTTCCCGGGAGGCCGGTGTTTCAGAGGTGGAGCAGGTAGTCCGATCATGGCTCCGGCGTACAGAAAAAAATTTCTACCTTGATGGTATCCAAGCACTTTAGTTGAAACGCTGGGATAGGGGCGTTAGTGTAGCAGGGAGTTATACAGAGAAATAAAGGGAGTTTTTACTTTCATAACTGTCTTCTGTTTTTCTACATAAGCAAATTTCCAGTTTCCCTTGAACGCCTGTCATAGTAACTGAACCCGTTTTATCTTGTAAATTCTGAAAAAAAAACTTTATAAAGAATACGATATAAAATTTTAATAGCACATAAAAATTTGAACAAAATGAGAAAGAAATGTAATTTATCACATATACAGTATATATATACTGTCTATATATAGAGAGTCAGCCACAAAATGTATACACACTTCAGTAAAAGAAAGAATTGTATAAATATGATAATTTATAAAAATATATTAATATCTATAAATATATAAATATGAAATATAAAATTTATTGCTACATGTTATATATTAATATATATATATGATAATATTATTAATATTATATTCATATAATATACGTCATACTATTTTTCTTTTTCTGGAGTGTTTTTTTTTTTTATTATTACACTGTATATATGTGTGTTAGGTTTCAAAGATAAGGTTTCACAGTTGAGAAATCCATAGCAGATGAAAAAAGTATATCAATTAAAAAAAAAAAATTATAATTGGTACTGAATGACTAAATATTACATTTCCAAATGGCATATGCTCTTCAGATCAGGTCTGGAAGATCTACTTGCTTTTTAATTCACTGTAGATGTTTGAAACTTTGCTGTATGATAGATATTTTGCTTCATTTTATTTATTTATAGATAAAGTGTAAAATGCGATTTTTTTCTTTTCATCCATTAAAAAAATATTTAAAAACCTAAGGGGGTGTAAACTTCTGCATTCAATAATACGTAATGCGCTAACGGCCGTAAAGTTGATCGAGGGCCACAATTGTGCACTTGAGCCTCACATACTTATCTATATTCTTCTCCTGATTATTCCGGCATTGTCTATAGAGCACCGCGGCAGCAGTATGAAGAGCAGACCTGTGAACGATCCCCTGATGTGCTTTAATGTAAATTAAAATTCAGTGTGTTTTCTCTGCGCTCATGCATGGGGTCTCAGAACGCGTGTTCCGAGAACAAAGAAAATCAATGTGCTCGCTCACATTTCTATGAAAATAATCCATTAGGGTGGGAAAGAGAAGGCAGCGGGGCTAAATTAGTTAGCGATTTGCGAAGCGTGAATTAATGAACAAGCTTCCCCCCCCTCCTTCCACCTCCCCCTCCTTCCTCCTCCTTTTTTTTTTTTTCCCCAGCTCTCCTGGAGGTGTAATTTTCTGTAATAACCTCCCAGAACCCTTGTTTGGTTTCTGCATTTGAAGGCTTTCATTAGCTTAATGAGGACTTTTGCAAGGGCGAGTAGTCAGCACAAATTTCTCATCGCGCCACGATACCTCCGGATCAGCTATGCTGCTGTGTGTGCTCGCAGTGGCGGTAGTGGGCAGGACAGGCCTGTCCTGTAAGTTTACGAGTTAGAAGAAGCTCCTACGGTTCGCTTCGCGCGAGCTGAGAAACGGCCGGGACCACGCGCGAGACGCTCGAACAGCAATACCATTTAGCGGAGACGCTGCTAAAAGAGGAACGCTAATAAAAGTCACGCCGGAATAAGGTGTAAACGATGATGAGACGGGCTGCAGTGCATTAGATTAATGAGAATCGGCATTGCTCTATCTGTTTCTCTCTCTCCCTCTCTCTCTCTCTCTGAGTGAGATGAACGTTCTGTGATAAACAGACACTCGTCAGGCATGACTGGCTGACGAGCTGAAGCAGGTAATTGAGAAGCTGTTTCATTTGTAACCAATATCCACGATCTGCTCATCATACCCAGACCCGGCGCTCTCGAAGAGCCGAGGTGTAACGAGCTGTAGCGAATAACGACAGCAAATATTAGCACGTAATTTGTTTTGATCACAAATAATTTGCGCGTCTGCACCATGAACGTCTGACCGAACGGTGCACGCATATACGACTTGGACACATTTTAAAGATGGTGAAGCGTTTCAAGATGTTCAAAATGGACAACCTGCAGTAGGGGTCCGTGGAGAACCTTTAGTAGAACAAAGTGAAGAACAACCTGCTCTAGACAGACTTAAGTCGTGAAAAGTTACAAAGGTTAACTTTAGGTTAGGACTGGAATAAGGTAAATCATTTTATAATCTTGCTGTAGATATATTGGCCAAGACTTGGCCAGGCTGGGTTGTAGCAAGGTTTATAAATGCAGTTTAACTCTGAGGCGGCACGGTGGCTTAGTGGTTCACACTATTGCCTTGCACCTCCATGGCCTGGGTTCGATTTCCGCCTCTGTGTGCATGGAGTTTGCATGTTCTTTCTATGCTTGCTGGGTTTCCTCTGGTTTCCTCCCATAGTCCAAAGACAGGCAGGTTAGGCTAATTGACGTATTGTGTGTGTGTGTGTGTTATGCGATGGATTGGCACCCGTCCAGTGTGTACCCAACCTTGTGCCTTAAGTCTCCTGGGATAGGCTCCAGGTCCCCCGTGACCTTGTATACAGGATAAACGATAGGGCAATAGACGATGAGTGACTGAGTGAGTTTAACGATCCTGAATGAATTGAAGTCCTGCATATGCAAAATCTTTTCCATATTCCGAGTTCGTCTATGGATGCTGTTTAATAGTCAGGCAAAGTAGTTCTTTTAGTTTCTTGCTTGCTGTTGGTTGTGGATGCGAATTCACAGTTTAAGTTACCTTGAAGTAAAGTTTTTAATTAAAGTGGATTCCCAATTCTACTCTATATAACAAAGCCCTGTCCAACTCGAGCGGACCACCCGTCCATGTTTAGTTGGTGGTGCACACCTTAGTGTATGGACGTCTCGAATGACTCTCAAGAAACCCGCTGCCCATTTCTCATGGGTTACTCGTTCCTGCTCACAGGTCTCGTAATCACTATCTCTTAAAAATGAGGGTCGTTTCATAAAAGAAAAGAGAACCTTTTCTACCATTCAACAGCTAGTGTGGAGAAGACAGGACCTCTTTCAAATGAATCATCCGGGGGGGGTTAGAACTGAAAGCGTCAAGATCAGAAATCGAGGCGTCTTCCTCAAAGACGACCAGCCTCAAAGACGTTGTCCCTCATCCTCCTCGCTCTGCTCGCTCTCCGCCGGTCTTTCGCTCTAATGCTGACTGCGGCGGACTTTAGCACAAGTTCATTACTCTGAGGAATCTGAGCAGAGATAGAAAGAGAGCGCAGAAACGACCTTGGATTGAACAGGACTGCTTATGATCAAACAGGCTTCTAGTTTGTGCTGCTAGAAGAAGAAGAAGAAAAAAATGCCACGGAAAAGATCCATCAGATTTCATAGAGGGGCGGCCGCTGCTAAGTCAGCACCGATTGTCCCTGTGGGGGCACCATAGTTCAGCGGCACGACGTGAGGTTTTTTCCCGCTGAGTGCTCCAGCGGCCCACGCCGGCATTCCGCTAATCACATTCCTCCAGATGCCTGGCTTTTTTAGCCAGGAGAGCGGGAAGGGGGGGAAGAGAGATGGATGAGGGAGCAAGAGATGGATTGTTTTTCATCTTTGAAACACCTTGGATGTGACAGCAGGCTTCACTCTCCTGCCAAGATGGAGAGATCGGATAAAGATGCTTTGGTCAGCTAAGTGGGGGGAGGGGGGCGTAAATCTAATCAGCCTTTATCACGTAGCGGGCAGAAGGTGAGATTTTGAGCACCTGCTCGTTTAAATGGATTCTGTATGGCATTATATGTACTTAAAACACACCGCGGTCCAAAAGCAACACCGAGAATTTTTAACATGGTTTTTAAAGTGAAGGACGTCCAAGAATAGACGCGATAAAGTGGGTGTGCAGTGGAATGAAGAAAGAGTAAGCGACTGATACTTGAGCTGATAAAGTCTGATACGGATAGACAAATGGACAGAGAAACTAACACAGCCATAGAAATAGACAGGGGCCGTTAAATCCACTCTAAAAGGGGGAGAGAAAAAAAAAACCCAAAGTGAACAAGAGAGAGAGAGAGAGAGAAAGTGAGACGTGCAGTTAAATCCGGTCCAGAGTTTCATTAACTGACTTCCATTAAATATTTCCTGTCACCCGCAGCCCACCCCTGTAAAAATAGCCTGTGCTCTTTATAATCACCACTCAAACAGTCCAACACAGAAGAGATAAGTGGAATATTTTTAAGCACGGAACGTCTCAGTGCAATTAAAAGTGCTCACATACTGCGCCATGCCTAATATCCCGTATGTCAAAACTGCTGCTTCGACAAAACTGTGTTGAAAGTGACTTATTCGACAAAAACTTAAATCTGACATGAAGCTGTATTTAAAGAGGTGGATACGTACAGTAGCTGCATATGGGAGCAGTCCTGCGGCTGCGGCGGCGTTGCAGATAATCCTGTCAGGAAGCTGAATTAATGAAACACTCCTCGTTTCGCACATTTGTAGAACTATGAGAAAGTGCGCTCGCCGTCCATTTTATTAGGAACGGCCGCAAGCTCGCACGTCTCCCGGTAGAATGAGATTCCCGTTCCTGTGGAACGATTCGCTCTTGCGTTGTTGTAGAACACGTCCCTTGAGTTTTAACATTCTCAGAGATGCTTTTATACTCATCGCTAATGTAAAATGTGGTTATTTGAGTTTCTGTAGCCTTCGTGGGAGTTTTGAACAAGTCTGGCCATCTCCTTCAAGATCTGGTCTCTTTCATCGACAAAGCTTTTTTTACCTGCTGAACTGAACTCCGTTGAGACCGCTGTGTGTAAATGTTTTTTTTTTTTTTTATGCACTTAACATCTTGTATTATCACGTACGCCACAGTTGCAATCACTTAGATGACATTTTTCCCCCACTTTGATGTTTGATGTGAACATTAACTGAAGCTGTTTACCTGTTGTTTTGTCTGCCACGTGATTGCCTGATTGGACGAACTGCATGAATGTGCAGTAAATAAAAGTGGTGGACGAGTGTTTATTTATAATAAATACAAAAGTATTAATAGGTAGCTGTCCATCTCATTAAATGTAGTATTGATGATTGAGACTTTAATATAACTTCGTAAGTTCATGACCAATTTCTCGGCCTTCATTTGTCTTCAGCTATCAGGATCTGATATGACTGTTGGAAAATTAAACTACAGTTGGACTTTTATACAAAATAATGGGAACAAAATGTCAGCCAGTGTTCACAAATAAGGCGTTTAGGAATTATAAGGAAAACTCTGAATGTATAGCGACATTATGGATAATGAGTAATGCAAGGTGACTATAATTTCTTACTAAATAAATAATCATCATCATCATCATTTTTTACTAAATAGATTTGAATCTCCGGTTGAATTGAAGTGTCAGTTATTTAATGATAGAAGTATAATATTGTACATTTTTATAGTTATTAGTACAGCAGTGATGGGCGAATAAGAACCAAACAATTTCTTGAGATGTTACATATTTCATACTTAATACACAATTTCTGAATTATTATTATTATTATTATTATTATGTAAGTTCTGCCTCCCGATTTGAGCTTATACACGATTAATCATTTGCCATTTTGTTCTCATTTCACACTCGTTTACCTTTTATGGAGTTTTGTGTGTCTCTAAATGCAAATGATTTGTACCCTGAACACGCTTTATACATGCTTTACAGCTGATTCAGCAACCTAAACGTGTAAGTACGAAAAAAATCTGCGTAAAAATTTGTAAATCTGTCACAAAGAAAATTGCATTTACAAACAATCTTGCTAAAAAAAAAAAAAATTGCTTAAGACGATCTCAAACCTACAAGACCTAGAATCTGATTTCCCGCAAGTTCGCCGCACCATATGGTTGTACAGTAGTCCGTGCATTAGTCAGATTTGCGCCTTCCCACTTTATGATTAGCATAACAGTGCAGCACAACTTGTCGCTAGGTCTATTCTGTCCTAAACATACGGTAAAACAGCATTATTTATGCACATGGTTTGGGTGAGTGCTCGGGCCATATGGGCAGACGGGGTTATGGAAATAAAGCAGCTGTGTTTTTGAAGAGAAAGTCACCTTCCCCACCCGAACACCCCCCCTCCCCCCTCCTCCCTTAACAACACGTTTTATTAGCCTGCACAAAGTCGGTTATTACAGCTACAAACACAGCACCCTCGATGAAGAGAGCCTGTGTGCTGTGCAGCATTTACAAAGTATGAGGTTGGAAGTTTTTTTTTTTTTTTTACTGCCATGTTGATAAATGTGCTGTACAATCTCTGGGCTGTAAAAGAAGCACTCAACAGCTCTGAAAGCATGCAGCTACGCAACAGCAGGCATGTTATTGAGATCACTGTCATCTTATGACTTATTATCATGGTGCTTTGATAGATCCAATATGCCATGTTTGTTATAAAGACATTCTTGCAAGCTTTGTGATTATTATGTTATTGGTTTAATTACGTCTTCGGCATTATCAAGATCGTACACAACAGAAATCAGTCAGCGACGGTCGCGCCGCGCAGACGCACAGGTATGAGTCCGTATTAAATATCGGCATCCTGTATAATTAGCTACATTTGCTAAACATCAGAGAGAAGTACAATACTACGACAAATTCCTTCTCGCTACAGAACCGTAATAACTGTTGCCCCTGGTTAACCTGCTTCATACCATAAGGCCTCATACATTAGCAGTCCCTTTGAAGTGACTGAAGTCAAGATCAAGGCTTTGGCCTGATCAAAAACAACTCATGCGAGCTGCAGTGTGTGTGTGTGTGTGTGTGTGTGTGTGTGTGTGTGCGCGCCTCGTCTGCTGCTTTAAGTGCAGGTCTCCGATCAGCACTGCTGTAATTATCAAGCATCCAAAACTTTACGACTGATGCAGGCATAAAGTGTGCTGCAGAAGCTTTTTCAAGTCACAGACAACTTTTTGGAAACTCTAAACGAATACATAAACATACATTAAAAAATATACACAATATAAAAGGTAAAGAAACACAACATGGTTTATACTTCAACACGCAAGTGTGAACAGAAATAATAACCTTAATGGCCTTAATAACCGAATAATATCCTTACACACCCTTGTCTTTTTGGTGGATCGACATTTCAGGTAAACCTGTTACGTTTTTTAAGCATTATTATTGTCCCCAGAACATTACCATTGCTCATCATTTTCATGTATTTTTAATTATACTTGATATAATTGATATTATATACAGTAAATTACACACTTTTCTCAGCACAATTTCATTAGTACAAAATAATAGTCAGAAAGACTTTCCTGAATATCCAGGTGTAAAAAAGAAATGCTTTCTTTTCTCCATCATCTTGTTGATGATCCCACGCAGCACATTGTCTTCAGTTCCATATAGAAATGTGATCGGCTTGTAAATGTTACCACGTATTACTGTAACACTGATATGTCTGATTTTGGGTATAGACAGATGTATCGGCCGACATGCAGTATTACCTCCATGCACACTACACCACATACATTTTAAAATGAATTTCATCTGAAATTAAATGAAGCAGCAAAATGAACAAAATTTAAATTCAAACTTCTAGGCTTTCAGTTTTCCGCCGGCGAATTTGATGAATTAAGATCTCCAAAGCAATTCAGTCAGAAACGCGGCGTATTTTCCTAATTAATGAACGAGTCGGAGAGCTTTGTTCGGAGGTATTTACTGTATATGAAAACATTATAGTGGCTTTGTGCTTATCCTGTTTCGGAATTGTCGCTAGAACCCTAAGGTACAGCGGCGGCAGGTGTAGCGCAGCCGCTCTAACAAAGACGCTCTGGTCGAAGTCATAATAAGGCCAGGTTTGAGACGGTGCAGCAGTGATGGAAATTTACAGTGTGGAGGCCAGAGGTGGACCGAACATGCTGACTCTCGGCGAACGATCGAGCTGACATTTATTCAGGCCGAGTGACACGGGCCGCATTAGAAACACAAAGTAGCTTTGATGTGCTGTAACGACCTTGGAGTGTTATTAGACCTGTCTGGCACCCGGCCATAAAGACGCACGGGCTGAAGTGCTCAGCTCTGCATATAGAAACTTGCTGTTTCAGAGGATAAAGTGTTTGTAAGGTAGGTAAGTAACACTCTGCTTGTTTGTGGCTCTGGGTCCATCTACAACCAGCCTGCAATTTCTGGTTTGTGGTGTAACCCGAGCTATGCATTACTGCATCAGTTTCATGGATTAGATTCATCTGCATAGTTGTTTTGGATAAAAAGGTCTGCCAAAAAGAATCAATATTAAATGTCTTACCCCGAGGAACCTTGTTACAGTGCGAGTACAAGAAGATGGGAAAAAAAGCTCATTCACATATAACAATTTAAATAAATGCAATCTTTAAACATGATTTTTTAGTTTATAGATTTTCATACTGTATGTGCAACTGTCTGAACATAAACCAGCCTAAAGGAAGCGGAGATTGATGCAAGAGCGGAATCATGACAAGACTCAGATGGTAATCCTGAAGCAGGACACGAAACTAACTGAACATAATGACACTGAGAGTTTGAAGCCAGTAGTGTGATTGCAAACAGGCCAGTGTCATGAGTAATCAGGAGACCGGGAGCAGGCACAGGGAGCTTGACAGGAGGTCATGTGATGAGGTCATTGACTGAGGATCATCGAGGTTGTAGTCTGTAACTTTGATCTTGTGAACATGGACGTGACACCATCCTTGAACCTCCGTTCGAGGCTAGAGGACTTTCCCAGCAATGATGGGCAGGGTAATTTTTTTTTTTCTCGAAATGTAGTTTAACCGTTTTAAGCCGCGAGTCATTTTACAAAAATCTAGTTATCGGAACAAACGTAGCTTACCTACCCTGGAGCTTGTTTTTTATTTGCATGCTCATGCTTCGTCTGTGTTTTATGCAGTGAGTCACTGGAAGCAACTTGGAACAAGGAAAGTGTCGAGTTGGGTTTCACACAGGACGTTGGAAATCATCATCATAAAAAACAAGAAAAAAATAGTTCACAGCATCAGTCTCGTCTCCCGTCAGTTTCTGGTTCACTTTGGTGATATGCATAGACGTCTGTAGCCCCACAAGGTTATAATTAAGTTTTTGTCATGCACCCATGTATGACTGCATCGTACTAGTCAATGTAATAAAAAATAAAATAAAATAAATAAAGCAATTAGCTGAGTCACGCATTTTTATATAGTTGTTTTTATGCTCTCGTTTTCAGTCCAGTCCCTGCACCTGAGCATGTTTCAGAGGAATATCTTTCTGTGTTTGTTACACAGAGAAACACACCTTAGTTATTAGCTGAATAACAGGCATGAAGCAGTGAGAAACAGGTCTGGATGATGACAGATGATTGTCAGTGATGCTGAATGCCGAGTGGTTGGAACAGACGAGAGGGGAAATGAGGTTGCTGCTGAGCATCATTTAATTTAATGTGAAGAAATATGAGACGGATCAAAACTTTTGCACAGTACTTGTTTTTTTTTGTTTGTTTTTTTGTTTTTTACCAGAAGTAGGGGTTATTTTTCCACGTTTGAAAACTGACTCTCTAAGAAAGAGCTTAATTGACTTGCTTAAAGTAAAAAAAAACATCCTCGATAAGGTTAATTTATCCTGACATCATCGTGTACGTCACTGCTTCTCAGTCATGCTCCGGGACTTTAAACTGGGACTTTCAGCTTTAAACTTGTGTCTATGAACATGTTTTATAATGAACGTGGTTTGATTCCTGTTGCAGAAGACAGTGTCCTGTGCACGCCCACATCTCGCGAGACCTACGAGAGGGTTTCTCACAGCATCCCTACGCTTCCTCCAGGCTTCCCTGCACCGCTGCTCTTTCCCGAGGGCTTGTCTTCCATAGAAACACTTCTCACTAACATCCAGGTATGTCCTGTTCCCAGGAGACACGTACAGTAGACCGGCCAGTCACATTATCCTGTGTCCACAAGCACAGGATAATGTGTTTCACTTTATTGTTTATAGTTTATTATTCAGCTTATTATGTGATAAGTGTTTTCTGGAATAAATGAAGTGTTCACAGTTGAAACACTTAAATTAAATGAATAATTATATATAATTATATATAAAAGTATGAATGTGGGTTTAAAAAAAATTGTGTGATTAATCAGAAAAATCTGAAAATAATCCATTTGCAAATTATGGGCTAATGATTATTATTATAAAAGCATGAAATGAGTTCATATAATCATTAGTTTATTTATTTTGCTAATAGTTGAAAAAAATGCTTCATGGTGTGTGTGTGTGTGTGTGTGTGTGTGTGTGTGTGTGCGTGTGTGTGTGTGTGTGTGTGTGTGTGTGTGTGTGCGTGTGTGTGTGTGTGTGTTCAGGGTCTGCTGAAGGTGGCTATAGATAACGCCCGCGCCCAGGAGAAGCAGGTGCAGTTGGAGAAAACAGAGCTGAAGATGGAGCTTTATCGGGAGAGGGAACTACGCGAGACACTGGAGAGACAGCTCTGTGTGGAGCAGAAAAACCGAGGTCATTACTGTACCCATAATCTGATCTAGGATGAACTCATCCAGACATTTTGTTTTAGTGTGGAGTAGGGTATGAAAGCAACTAATTTTTTTTAATGAGAACAGGTACTCCGGTTTCCTCCCACAGTCCAAAGACATTAGATTAGGCTAATCGACGTTTTTAAATTCCCCATAGTGTGAGAGACTGTATGTGCAACCTGAGATGTATTGGCACCCTGCCTCATGCCCTGAGTCCCTCGGGATTGGCTCCAGGCTTCATCCACTCTGTACAGGATAAGGATGGCACCTTTGCACGTCCACATCAATCGTAGCGACACTATCCGATCACAGCTGGCTCCGAGCTCACACACTCTTTCCTAATGAGGTGTGAGCAGCAGTTTGAAAAGATGCATTCAGTGGCTTCAAGTGTTGGTACTGTAGCTCTCACTGATGGTAGAGTCCTACAATTAAATATTCCACTAAATATTGGTGGACCAAACATGGGGGGAATCAAACTTTTTCCACCTTGTTTATGATTGCGTCACAATCAGGGGAAATCGAATTTTAGGCAAACACAGGTCTGTCTTATTTTATTCGGTTGGGTGTTTGTTTTTGTTTTTTGGGGGGCTTTTCGGTTTTCCAGAATTCAGTCCACTGTGACATCATATTTATTTTAAAAAGCTGGTAACGCTATGAGTCATTTTGCGACATTTACAGTATGTACATTCACCAGCTAATTCATTAGGTACACCTTGCTAGTACTGGATTTCTCCTTCAAAGGAGACATTCCTTAGAGATATTGGTCCAGTTTGACATGATAGCATTATGCACTTGCTGCAAATCTGTCAGCTGCACATGCATGTTGCAAATCTCCAATTCCCCCACATCTCAAAAGCATACAGTACAGTGTACATGTTGAACTGCCATGATGGGTACAGAAGACGGGTACACAATATTGCAGCAGAAATTAAGATACACGAGGCAACCTTTCCAATCCTCTATTGTCTAATTTTGAGATCAGTTAAAGTTGTTTTGTAAATGAGAAGTTTTTGAACAAATTATTTGACTTTCATACTGTATGGATACATACAAGCTTGGTGTTGAAAGTTTGCTTCTTGAGCTACAAAGATAATGTAGCTGACATGTAACTGGTACTTTTATTAACGTATCAACATAATAATTTTATCAACATCAACATAAACTCATTTATATATAAAAATGTACATTTTTAAAACTTTAATTTAGATATACAGTACATATATATACATACATACATTTATACATAAATACAGACATTTTCTATCTGTTTCACTTCAGTCACTTCCGTCTTCAAACTTTGCTTGCATTAAGAGATGGTCGTAAAGCGTCTAAATCACAGTGACAGGAAAACATGCAGCGTTAATTAATGTTGTTTAATTATGAGGCCCTTCGTCATTTGTTTTAATATCGCCCACGCCATGATCGAGCCGACAGAAATAAACTGTAGGTTCAGCATTTTCCTTTAGATGTACACACACGAACACACACACACACACACCTAGGCAAATAGTGCATGCATAAACAAAGGCACGAATTACCCAAGCCCAAAAACACAAAGCACCAATATTCACATGGAAGTTGCCTTAGTAATTACATGCACTCACTTACAATGAAATTTGTATTAATGATTGATTAGGTCTGTAAACCGAAACGCCGTGTTAATTTTCACCCACACAAGATATGATAAACATAACGAATGCTGTACATTCACATTAATACATCACATTAGCATTAAGCGCTGTCTCGGGTTGTAGCACTCCATTGTAGAATAATTTGCTGTTTTATCTCTTCGTGGTGAATGAAGAAGGTGGAAATGTGAGGGCTGATTCCAGATCAGTTAATAAAGGGAAAGAGGAAACCTCAACACCCATGGGAGCATTAGAGCTAATGCAAAGAAGCCCATTTTCGCTGACTCGAATGTCTTAAGTCCATTATTACAAACAGAAGAAAATGAAGGTGGTCAATTGAGAATTGAGCTCCATCGAACATTTAATACACGCATTGCGCTATATACCGAGTTGTTTCCAAACTACATCTGAGCAGCAATTATGTGCTGAGTGTTTACTCATTAAAATCATTTAGCTACAGTGTTACTTATTGCTGCTGCTAGTATTTCCTACTTTAATTAGCTGTGTGTGGATTGAACTGGATCAGGGATTTTCCTGCCATTGTGAACTGTAATGGTCCCACTGCTTAGAGCTTGTGGGCGAGTTTTATTGAGGACGCTTTAATATTCCAGTAACTGATGCACCAAAATATCCCATATTTGTTCCGGACATATCTGGGGATGTCGCTCCATCAGTCTGAAACAGTTCGGAATTTCGATAGAATTGAAGTTTCACAGAGCAACCATTATTAAAATGAAACTTTTTTTTCAGATTTTACATTGCATCTGTACTTTAATTCTCGTTCCTCTTTGTACAGGTTTATCGAAATATATACAGTAATGTGCAAAAGACAAAGGCACATGCAAATAAATGCCGTAGAGCACGGATGACTTCAAAAGAAAAGGAAAAATAAGGCAGGAAAATAACCTATAAAGAACAGTAAACAGTAATTAATGAAACAAAGTATTTGATGTGACAACGCTTTGAGGACTCTTTAGTCTCAGGTACAATTTGTTAATTTTTATAGGGAAATTAGCTTTTAGTTTTCCTGCAGCACCCCCGATAGTTCTTTGATTGTTATACCTGCTA
>QMIH01000117.1:58993-77242 GCA_003987875.1 Clarias batrachus
TATATATATTTTTATTTATTTTTTTTTTTAAATAAATTTAAATTTTGTGGTGGATTGCTGAAATTATCAATGATTTTGTGCAATGAGTTAATAAAAATCATACATAGAAAAATCTGTACTAAAACACAGGGTGCCTAAGACTTTTGCACAGTACCTTATGTTAAACTTTAGATAATACAAGTCAATTAAAATAGCCCGTCTTCTATAATTCTATATTCTATCAATCTATAAAGACTAAGCCATACTGTACTTTAATAAAAAAAGCGTTTTAGAAAAACAAGATGGAATACAACACCACAAGACCACATCAGGTTCGCGCACTAGGTCCTCTAATGCCGGGTGCTTAGAGGTTCGGCAGGCTGTGTGTTCTGAGATGATTTTCTGCTCTCTGCTGTTGTAAAGACTTGAGTCTTTTCATTTAAGTTATAGTTGCCTTGCTGTCTGATCGAGTCAGTCACGCTATTCTTCTCTGACCTCTCTTATCAACAAGACGCTTCATTTCTGCGAAACTGCCACTCACTGGATGCTCATGGCTTTTGTATCATTCTGTGGAAACTTTAGACACTGATGTGGGTAAAAGTCCCAGGAGATCAGCAGTTTCTTTTCAGGAATAGTGAAACCAGCCCTTTAGGCAAAAACACAGAGATCGCATTGTTTCCTCAATGTACTGATGCTTGACACATGATTTAATATTAGCAGATTTAAAAAATTATATAGGAATGGTATAATGGCCATAATGTGTGCTCGTCCTCTTGGCTAGCATTCTCACCTCATAGCTGCTGTAGCATTAGCTACAATAACAAAATAAGCAGGTCTGTGTTTGAAACTGAAATATATGGAATTTAGATGTAATTCTAAATCATATAATAAAGAAATAAGGATTTTCTTTCCTTATATGAGGTTTTGAACTGGAGTTGACATCTTCTTGCTTGGCTCTGGTGTTAGTTATTGCTAACACCATTTTCTTCCTTCATCTGGCTAATGAGCTAATTCTGCTAATAATGCTGCAACTTACTGTAAATGCAGCATTTAAATTCACATAAGTTCATTCAGTTACGAATGAACTAGCTAACTAGTTGTCTTGCTAGGCTAGCACATGGCCACACACAGCTTAGTCTCATGTAATTTTGTTTGTAATAAAGTTCTAAGACAGATTAGCATAGGAGTGTCATTATGAGGGATAAAAGGATAAGGCTTAATACTACTATCATTATTAACATTTCATAACCCAAGGTGTGACAGTGACACATTTTGTTTTAATCTGTGAGGAAATTTGCTAAACCCTGAGGTAATTAGCTACCTACTGTAAGCAGATGCTAATTAAAATGGCTGACTAAAATAGATATTACACTGTAAAAATAGACAGTGATTTAAGAAACGCTCCGAAAGAAATCGTGCATAATTGAGTCTTTAACGCACTAAAATGTCTGAAGGCTGTCACACGTGGCTTTCTGATGTGAGACCGTTTGCATGTTTTCTAACGTTTTCTACGTTTGTAACTCTGCAGCCCTGATCCAGAAGCGACTGAAGAAAGAGAAAAAGACGAAGCGGAAGCTCCAGGAAGCTCTCGAGTACGAGTCCAAGCGGCGCGACCAGGCCGAGCAGACGCTGCAGCAGACGACAGCCAGCGAGCACGCTCACACTCCAAACGGTGAGCAAACGCCCATCACACACTGCTGAGTTACACAGCTGGAACAGTAACCTGCTGAAGAAGTGGCCTCTGGTTATACCTCAGGCTGCACACACACACACACACACACACACACACACACAGCGTTGAAAAATGCATGTCATTAGAGTGCTGATATATTGCAGAACTTTACAATTGTAGCACATGGAGTATAAATCATGGGTTTTCTTCCTCCTGTATTGTGTGCTGCCGATCCATCATTCTGTATTGATTACATCCGCAATAGCTCTTCTGTTGTTTATCCCTGCATTCGACACACACTGAACGCACAAGCTTTCTGTTATTTTTATCTAAATGGTTTTTCCAGCCATTTTGCTTTCCCTTTCTGTTTCTATTCATGGAAAAAGGTTGTTGATTATTAAAAGAACAATTTAGCCAGAAATGAACAAGACAAGATACTGTAGATGAACAGTAGTCCACCAGGACTCGTCCATGAATTATATTGGTCCTTTAAAATGAAGCATTGAATCTAAGAGGGCCGTTCAAGTCAGACTGGGATTTGTGAGGAAATTTCTTGTGAATGGAGGCATGCATTTACACTTTTAGCTTTATAGAAGACTTCAAGCACAGAACAGTGATGAGACGTTCAGCCGCAACAAAATATTGAAAAGTGCAAGCATTTTAAGGAAGGCTGAATGTCAACGAATGAACGCTTGGAGCTCACTGTTGTCATTCCTTAGAACATTCAGCAAGTGGAATGCCTGATGCTTAAAAATCGACACATAACTTGTGGAAGAGATGCATCTGTCTGTGGGAACTGTACATATATTCAGCATTTCATTCAACAACACCGCTTGCACATTACGGGAACTCGGCTGGGAGTTATTGCCACAACACCCTACGCTTCAAGCCATTTTCTACATGTTTGGGCTATTAAAGGAGTTCCTGGGAGGCCAGTGTTTAGACGTGAAGCAGGAAGATCAGTCATGGCTCGGGTATACTGAGAAAACTTTCTACCCTGATGGTATCCAAGCACTGGTGAAACACTGGGATAAATGCATTAATAACCTGGGATTTAATCGAGAAATAAATGGAGTTTTTACTCTCATAACTATGTTCTGTTTTTCTTCACAATCAAAAGTCCTGGTTTGATTTGAACGGTGCTCGTGTATTCTTGAAAAACTACAATATTTGTTACATTTCTGATGTTCATTTGTTGGTTGGTTTTGTATATTTGTTATTCCTGGCAGATGTTAGCAGGTGTTTGCTGCACTGATGTCACTGGCTGAAAGATGTTTTAACTAGAATTAAAGATTATATGTTAATGATGTAACAAAAAAAAAATTATTTCAAGATTTTTGCTTTTACATAAAGCTATGATGTGATGATTTGATCTTTTTTTGATCAACATAAATTTACTAAAAATAACAAACAATCAATGTTTCTTCAGATCCTCCTGCTCCGGAAATGGAGACCGACCTGAGCAGGGACAGAACAGACACAGACAGGACGATACCAGGTAACATCCGCTTCCTTTCTGTTTGTAGGATCTGAGAATCCTAGTCTGTTTTGTTTACTCCTTCTACAATTTCCTTTTTTTTCCCTTCAGTTTTATAGAAGTGCGGTAGCACACAAATCATGCTTTGGATGTCAGTGCACCCATCATATCAGTGGCCCTGATCAAAAGTCTCAGCGGTGTGACCAGAAATTGTGTCACGAAGCCTTTGTTCAAAGATTAAACATCTAAAGCATTGAGAAGGAAATTAAATTGAATGTCAGCGAAGCAAAAAAGAGAGACAGAGAGGGGAAAAAAAGGCATGTGGGCAGTAATTAATGGCTCTCTTAATTGTCCTCGTGAAATATTTGCATGGGCATAATTTACATAATTTACATGTAGTAATTAATCATTCAAAGGGGTTTCTTTCTCTTTTTTGTCTGGGTCGAGAGCGCGTGGGCACTCTGTTTCGGCTGACATTTATTTTAATGCGCGTCTTCTCTCTCGACAAAACCTTTCATCTCGTTTTGAAATCTGCCCGTGTAAGAACACAACCTCACGGACCGAGACTATTCATCGTGCATCGAGGCCCACGTCAGTCAAGTCTGGCAAATATTCAAATACATTTCGGTTCATTAGATCTTCTTTTTGTGTGTGTGTGTGTGTGTGTGTGCGTATGTTTGTGTGTCTGTCTACAGATGGACGGCTCTTTCTCAAGACTGCGGTGATGTACTGAAGAACCGGAGCGAGAGAACATGTAAATCAGTGCGGAGACGGAGGAAGCAGAAGTGCGAATAATCACAAAAAATCGATTGTATCGGAGGACTAGAGACATTTCAAGGACCCCAAAGGGTCGGTGTCTACAAATTACTGCGAGGAGACCGTCACACGCATTGGAAATCAATGCTTTCATTGTGCCTCTCTGTGAAGACGAGGCACCTTTTTCTTATCACAGAGGCTAAAAACACACCATGTGGACCTTCACAACATTTTTTTTTCTAGGATATTTAAACCACTCACACTTTACTGACCGTGAAAAAAAAAAAAAACATTCAGAGCTTGTCTTTTATAGCCCTGACTATCTGTAAAGCACTATTTCCATCGAAGTGGGGGAAGAGTCTGATGATTTGAGTTTATTCATCGTTTATCGAATATCTACATGACATTTAATGTGTTTTCGTGTAGCTGTCTTGTTATTCCCCAGAAAAAAAAGATTGTCCATGTTTTTTGTTTTTTTTGTCATTTATTATACGTTTGATGATTATAGCAGGTATTCTCAAACAAAAAAAAAAAAATCATGAAACATGGATCGTGTACATAAAAGTGTAGAGATAATATTGTGCATTGTATGTCGTAGTGCTGTTAGGAAATCAATACAAACCTCTTTAATGAAATATCTTGCATCTAAGTTATTATTATTATTATTATTATTATTATTATTATTATGTCCATAATCCATCATCATACCTGATTAGGAGAGCATGCTGGCATGTCATTACATTTGTCGTGTCCGTCTGATATATATATATATAATAAAAATATTTTTTCACCTGGTACAAAGCAGGTCACACCTTACGGACGCGTTTCAAACTACACATCCCTTCAGTCTCTTGGGGCAGTTTTATTATTATTATTATTATTACTAAATAATGGTCTTTGTCTAGGTTTTAAATATCATTATTCAAATCTTTCTCACATATCTGGTTTTTCTTATGTATTCTTGTTTTATTTCATATTTCGGTAAGCATCTTATTTTCTTAATTTTGTTGACCGAAATTCTTATGGAAATGTAAGTGGAGAGG
This sequence comes from Clarias batrachus, assembly GCA_003987875.1. Taxonomy (NCBI): domain Eukaryota; kingdom Metazoa; phylum Chordata; class Actinopteri; order Siluriformes; family Clariidae; genus Clarias; species Clarias batrachus. The sequence goes on from QMIH01000117.1 coordinate 63,921, forward strand.
AAAAGTGAAAGGGAGAAAGTACCGTATAATGGTTTTAGTGTCAATTCCATCTGCTACTTTTTGTGCTTTTAAAATAAGACAGTGTTTCAAGTACACACTTCAGTTAAAAGAAAAAAAGAAATCAGGTTTCTTAAGAGTTCCTTGCATGTCGTGGGGTCTGTCTTCTTAAAGAGGAAGCACTATGGTGTTAAAAGTTTTTCCAGAGGCGCAGGACAAGGTTCAAGTACCTCCTACTGATTTCTTGGCTCTAAAAAGTGTTGTGAGATTTGTTTTTTTGAAAGCTCACATTTGGCAAAAATTTCATTATATAATTTATCTGCTCGTTGTAGTATTTTGTGTAGTTTTATGCACCACAAACTCTATTCTTATAAGAAAATATTATTATTATATTATGTCTTATTTCTTTGATTATATATTTTGTTCATCGAGATTGCATAGGATTCACTTAATCATAGATATCCTAAATTTGCTCCTAGATTCATTCATTGATTCAGGATCCAAAGCCTGTTCTTATGTCCGTGATTGGACTATTGAGAAAATCCTACAAATCATACAAACAAAAATTTGTCATTCATATATTTTTTATTAGAAAATGACCAGAATTGCCTGAGTAGTGGTTCATTCATGTAAAACTCATTCAAGCCTGTTGTTTTTTGCAGCTGCAATTGACAGCAATTAACACTAGGGGCAGTACAGACACACCCTTATTTTTTTATTTTTTTGGTTTTACCAGACATCAATTACCGTAACTCTCATGCAGTGGCGTCATTAGGCATCGCTACAGACGATGTGACAAATCAGACGTGTCTTGCTGTAGCGTGCAATGCAGTTAGAGATATGTTCAGCCACAATGGAGCAGGAAGATAAGGCTAATGTAATCGAATCAGAAAGGGGATATTATGCATTAGTGTGCGTGTTAGCCGTAGCGTTCAGAGGCGTCTGGCGGCTGAGGTAAGGTTGGAGGACATGTTATCTAAATGAGTGCGAAGAAGGGATGAGGACCGGGGTCCGCAGACGGATAATGAAAGGGCAAGAGAGGAGCGGACGGCTTTTAGCCCTTTCTCTTTTAGCCATTACTAATTCATGCTGCTCTTTCTTGCTCTTAGTGATGAGAGAAAAAGAGAGGGAGAGTGTTTAGGGAAAGGGAAAAAACCGGTGTGGGGATAATGTGCCGTGAAATTGAGTCTCGTTTGCAAAGGGTTGGGCTGCTTTTGACTCCAAAAGCTCGACACAGGAAATGCTGGGAAATTGACTGCTCTCCATCTAAGAGTGTATTGTTTACTTTGATCAACCTTTACTCTCCGGGCTAAAAAGGGAGGTTAAAAGAGGGCAGGACTTAGTGCCATTCATTGGGCTAAAGTGTGAATTCCGAGAGGGACCTTGTAATGGATGTGAAGCTTTACCACATACTTAACATTTGCTGACTTGAGGTTTTCTCAAAAAAAAAGGGAAAAAATATCTCCAGGCCAAGCTCCGGGTTTCCTGACTCCAGCGCTAATTAACCTGCCCAGTGCCACTCTGCTTATTTGTTCTTATCAGGATTGAGTTTGTCATAATTATAGGCACTCAACAGCTTGATGATTTAATGTGTTTTACATCGAAGTTTGTGCATCACTGAAGAGTCATCTTTAAAAATAAAAACTCTGACTTCCTGTCCAAAAGGAAGCTGTTTTTGCTGCTTATATATTTTCAGTAAAAACATTCTGCCTGGAGGGTTTTCCATTTGGAAAAATTTTAAAAGCTTCCTTAACTTTTTTTTTTTTTTTTTGGAACAGAAGAAATTTCCTTTCTCAAACAGGTTCCCAGTAAGATCACTTTAGAAAGCAATAACTATCAACAATTCAAAGAACACTTAAGAAACACTTTATCTACTTAAGGTGTAAACAGTTGCCTTAAGATGCCAGTGGACGGACACACACACAGAAATGCTCTGCAATACCGAAGAGGAAGGAACAGAACTAAAAACCTGACCATTTTAGGTATATATTCTTTTGTTTTTTACAAGTATATATATATTATTTCGGTATATAAATTAACTTCTTGGGTGTACGCATTCATGGAAAAACAACACTTCCCAAGAATCTGTTACATCACTGGAATTTACCAATGCTAGAAATTCTTGATTTATCAATCAATCACAATCATATTTTTTAATGTTTAATTTTGTGATCACAAACAAGAATGCAAGTCGTCTTGATATCAATAAACCGAACAGCACAAATTCCCGTTCTGCGTTAGAAAGCTTAAAGTTCCTACCGAAAGTAGCACTGAGCTACACAGCACTGTCACTGGAGACTCCTTCCACAAATGCTACACAAAACCTCTCCTCACAGCATCGCTATATTAATTACATATATTTCATTTAGTTAATGTGTTCACGTTTCCACCATTCAGGTTCCTGAGCAAGCAGCCGTTATTGAACTGATGGCACAATAGGCTTTTAATGGAAATTTGTGAAAAATTAACCATCATATTGATTCTAAGCAATCAGAATCCTGGGATAGAGGGTTTTAAATAGATCAAGTCCCCTACATACGAACATTCATTTTATGAACTTTCGAAGATAGGAATACAGTGGAACCTTGGATTACGAGCGTTCCGGAAGTGGGCTCGTGTTCCAAAACACTCGTAAACCAAGTCATCATTTCCCATAAGAAATAATGAAAACTCTAATTATTCGTTCCACAGCCCCAAAGAATAAATACATAAAAATAATTAATACAATCTATAAAATGAAAATAAAACAAATTAATCTGCACTTTACCTTTAAAAAAAAGTACAAATAATCCTGACAGATAAGTGTTTCCGTTGGTGCGCGCAGGTGCCGTTTGTGTGTGTGTGTGTGGAATTAGCCCCTTCCCTCACCTCGTTTTACACAGTAACACTCCTCCTCCCTCTCCCCACCTCGCTTTTTAAGTTTCACAACCAACACACACACACAAAGGAAACACCGTTTTAACAGGAAAAAAAGAAATCTCTCCGACACTGGCATGAGCGCATATTAACGGAATCACTTTTTAAGTTTCACAACAAAAACGCATAAACACAGCGGAAACACCGTTTTAACGGGAAAAAGCGAGACTGGCATGAGCGCATACTAACGGAATCACTTAAGTTTCACAACAAACGGACACACACACAAACACGGAAACACCATTTTAACAGGGAAAAAAGAAGTCTCTCTGACCTGGTGTGAGAGGTGAGAGAGTGACGCTCGGTGTCAAAATAAGTCGCATGCGTGATACATGATATTCGGCGCTCATAAATTAATACTTGCTCGGTTTTCCGAATAAAAATTTATTAAAAATCTTTGCTCGGTTTGCAGAACACTCGTAAACCACGTTACTCGCAATCCGAGGTTCCACTGTATGTTTTAGCGCATGCTCAATTGTGGAAGTCCAGCATACACTGCCGCATGCATGCAGCAAGCATCCTCTCCAAGTGCAGTACAAACCAAGGATGTTCGGAGACTAGCGTAAAAGCAGCTTGTACTACTAGGAAGGAGACAAGCAATAAGGATGCAGACAAAAGTGAAAATAATTGACCGTTGCTCGTTCTTTTAACATGAATCTTTTAACATTTAACGATTCTCAGGAACAACGACAAGATCATAGAACATGCTGGTTTTCTTCTTCGTCGCCTTTCGGCTGTTCCATCTTACCCTGTCCTCCGCATCCTCTTCTCTCACACCAACTAACTTCAGGTCCTCTCTCACTGCATCCATAAATCTCCTCTTTGGTCTTCCTCTAGACCTCCTGCCTGGCAGTTCCAACCTCAGCATCCTTCTACCAAATATATTCCACCTCTCCTCTGGACAAGTCCAAACCACCACAATCTGGCCTCTCTGACTTGATCTCCAAAACATCTAACATGGGTCGTCCCACTGATGGAATTCTTGAATGTTGGTTTTATACCGTCTATAGCCAATTGTGACTAGACAATGTATGTTGGACTTAGAAACCAACTGGACTTACGAACAAGCTCTTGAAATGGAACTTGTTTGTATGTTGGGGACTTGGTGTACACTAAAGACAAAGTTTTGCTAAGGTTTAGTTCTCATAGTTGTCACAAATGCTTGTCCAAATCCTCTCTACTTATTTTGCATTAGCAAAATTGTTGAAAAATATGGAAGCTTTAAATATAATATGTGTGGATTTTATGATGCCTGTGAAAAAGTGTCACTCCAGCAGCAGCAAGTCTTTAGGAACATGAAGGATGAACGTGGAAAAGGGAAAACTTACCATCACTGATTTCAATCATATTCTCAGTAAAAAGCTTCGCGAAAGAAACTCTCTTGATCCAAGAGTTTGTTTATTAATACTTTTTTTTTTTTTTTAAAGATGAGAGGGAAAAGCGTACAGACTTTTCCTGGGCTAAAAGTATGACTATAAGTGATTAAATCCAGTATGTTTCCTGACTGCACTGATGAACATTTTTATGACTTCCTCGATTCCACTCCACTCATTTTCACACACTGTGCACATTTGACGCTGAACATATTTCTGCGTTTGAATCCGGGGAACCTGCGTACATCGAGTCGTGCTGCCGGTTTGAGATGACCATACTGTTGTAGAATTATAAACTGGCACTACAGCTGCGGCGGGTCCTGAGGGACGACCGACAACCGCAGGAGAAAGCGCAGGAGAAAGAAACTTACGATCACTGATGGCTCATGTTCTCAGTGAAAGCTTCCACTTTCTCCACAGAAGGGAGCCATTCAGACGGATTTTGCTGCTAGTCAGCAGTACGTGAAGCAGATGTTGGTGGACACTGTTCAGACATCTCTGTCACATTCTACCATCTCTCCATTTAACTGCTCCCTAATGAGTATTTATTGTTTCCCAACACTACTGTCGCTCCTTTTCATTGGTGTGTGCGTCTGCGTGTGTGGGTTTGTCCATGTGTGTCTATGCGTGCTTGTGTGTGTTCCTGAGATGACATATCCTGGCCGCCTCTTGACAGCTGGACTGGCTTGTTTTCGCTGTCGTCCCCCGGGTATTCGCTGTCAGCTTTGTGCTTGGCCAGACTGCGAGGAGAGAGATTAATGGACAATAAGGACCCAATGGAGGGAGGGAGGGAGAGAGGGAGAGAAAAGGAAGATGGACAGAAGTGGTGTGACAGTGGGAGAAATAGAAATAAGAATGAACAAAATGAAAAAGAAGAGGAGGAAAAGAGCAGACAAGTAAAAAAATAAAAAAATAAAATAAAAATATATAAATATATGAGGACAAATAATGGCAAGGGCAGAGATGGATGTGGGACAGAATGACAGAAAAGTTTTGAAAAGAGAAGAGTCGGGACAGAAAGACGCAAAGAAGAGACAGGACTAGTTGGAGATAATGGGATGGAACAGGATGACTAAAAAGAGACAGTGTGAGAGACGAAACGAGAAGAAAAAAAACTAAGGAAAGTTGTTCAGACATGGACAGAGACAGCTAGAAGGACAACAGAACGAGAAAGAAAGAAAGACAAAGTGACAGGCAGGGAAATAGCGAAATGGACAGAAAAGGCCCAAGAGACTATGACGAACGGAAAGAAAGACAAAAAGAGAAACAGTGACAGAGAGCGATAGGCAGAGAGAGAGAGAGAGAGAGAGAGAAAGTGAGAGAGGACAAGCGCAGGCCAACAACCATCTGCTCATTTCCTTCTAATGGACAAAGCAAACAGCAGGAGACACTGCTGACTACAAATCTGGCTTTTCTTCATTACTGAAAGCACACAGTAATTTGTCCCCAAGTTTAACACAGACACAGACATGCCTATTCTTTCTCCTTTCCTTTTCCCCTTGCTGCACATCTTTTTTCTCTCTCTCTCTCTCTCCCTTTATTCTTTAATCATTAATCACGCCCGAGAGATAACCTGCCACTCTTGCTCAAAGGGGCTTTTATTTAAAAGAGATGCACAGCCTCGGACATTAACACCAGTCTCATTGTTAGTCGTGACATAACTACAATCTGTAAGCCTGATCAAACGCACCCTGCCATTCAGCAAACTCGGGAGGGGAAAAAAAGAAATGAGAAAGAAATTGTGACTGATGGTGACCTACACTGACCTACACTGGTTACTGTACTTAAGATACTGGGTGTGGCCCAATTACTTTTATGAACATGCAGTTGTTTTTAAAAAGGATTCTAATAAAAAGATCGTTATTAAAAGGAAGTTCAGATCACTAAGACACAAAACATCGCAATTCTGTCTTATTGATTAGCTATCTAGCAGCGTGCAAGTGAAAAAGCTAATCGTTAGCATCTTCATTAATCAGCACACTAATGATTCGTTCTGGAAGGTTTCTGACTTCGGAGTAGGAAAAGAAAAGAAAAGATCTGCAAATTGTAATTCACAATGTAAAGTCTTTCTGTGAAGAAATGGATATTTAAGCTAATCACCTATTACGCTAATCGCGATGGTTGTCGCAATCCGACAAAGACCATGAACTTCCCAAAGTTTCCTAAGAATACTAAAGAACGCAGTGGGAACGGGGACAAAATGGTGTGAAAAATGTGTGCTTATCATGTGCATACTCCTGCCTAGCCACGTACCAGTCAGGTTCTCAATGCATCTATCATAATGTCACTAGTTTCCTATCACACACATGATCATGCTCTCACCAGATCCAGATGACATCACTCACTCAATCTCACTCATCGCCTATACCGCTGTATATCCTGTATATAGAGACTTTGGGCACGAGTTGGGGGTACAGCCTGGACAGGGTGCCAATCCCTCGCACTCACATTCACACACTACATTGGGAACGCCAATTTGGGAACACCAATTAGCCTAATCTGCATGTCTTTGGACTGTGGCAGGAAACCAGCGCACCTGGAGGAAACCAATCAAATACGGAGAGAATGTGCAAACACCATGGACACAGACCCAAGGTGGGAGTCGAACCCGGAACCTGGAGGTGTAAGGCGACATTGACAACCACTAAGCCACTGGACCACCTTCAGTGAGATCAAATTGAGTAATTACTTTGTCCGAACTCTCAGCAGCAACTTATTTCTACATTGTCATTGCATGCAGTGGGTTGGTATCATCAGTGCTTTCCATCATGAAGTTCCCTGAACATTACATAGATGCACCGATAACCAACTGCTAAAAATATGGTACTCATCAGAAGAACGTAATATGAACTGATATGAATGCAGCCTTCTGCAACATGGAAAGGTTCTACAGTACCACGGTCAGAGCACAACCCTGAAGAGATCATTGTGAGAACTCAGCAACAACGCAGTGGCATCCCAGTGACAATTCAGTCAGAACACCATGCAACCTTTCAAGTCTGCACCATGCTTGTAGTACGTCAATGAAGTCCCTATGAGGTGTTAGTTATGCTGTTAACTGGTCAATGCCATTGTTAAATGTCCTAATTAAATTTTTTCTTCTTCCTGCATTGACCACATCCTCATTAAGCAGCTTCACATCAACGGAGATAATATAATGCCCTCACCATTTTCAAGTTCTTACTGTGTTCACACAATTTGTTGCAGACGTTGTGGGAACACGGATAAGTGTGATGGATTAACTGCATGATTGTGATTGCAATATTTTGTCATACGTCCGTTATATAAATAAGAATAGTTTTGTGTAACTGATATTTTGGACAAAGTATGAACAGACCGTTCATCAATCGTACATTTCTGTTAAAGGTTCTGGAGGCACAGTGGCTTAGTGGTTAGCACTGTTGCTTTGCACCTCCAGAGACGGGTCGATTCCCACGTCGGTTCTGTGTGCATGACATTTGCATGTTCTCCTGGTGCTTGGTGAGTTTCTACCAGGTGCTTTGGTTTCATACATACATATCAGGTTAATTCCCATATAGTGTGTGCCCTGCAATGGATTGGGATCCCATCCAGGGAGTACCCTGCCTCGTGGCCCCCTCCAGGCCCCTGTGACCTGTACACATTATAGACCATGAGTGAGTGAGTGAGTTAAACATTCTTCTGGTGAAATTTGCTTCCCTTCTTTTTTTCATCTTGATCTGACAGAGTTAAGGCTAAAACTTTTCTGACACGGGAAAGTCTTCAGCACAGATGGGTTCCCTTTCTTGGTAAGATGACAAGCTGTATTTTTTCTTCAAATAAAGGAAGGAAAAAAAAGATTGTTAAGGAAAGGAGTGCTTGAACGTTTTGCTGTGGTACTATTAAAGTAATATTTTGGATTTTTTATTATTTTTTTTTAAATAAAAAGATACAATTAAATATTTATACTCCTACTAGGTAGAATTTTAGTCTAAACAGTATATCTTTTTCACTCTTTTCACTTCTATTTTGACTTATGACAACCTAACACTTAATAAAACGTGGCACAGTGGTTCAATTCCTGGCCAGGCTCGATTCCCGTCTCTGTGTGCATAGAGTTTGCATGTTCTCGCCGTGCTTGGTGGGTTTCCTCCAGGTACTCTGGTTTCCTCCCACAGTCCAAAGACCTGCAGATTAGACTGATTGGCGTTCCCAAACTGCCCGTAGTGTGTGAATGAGTGAGTGTATGTGTGTGTGCCCTGCGATGGATTGGCACCCTGTCCAGGGTGTACTCGTGCTCTTAGCCTCCTGAATAGGCTCCAGGCCCCCTGTGAACCTGAATACAGGATAAAGTGGTATAGATGATGAGTGAGTGAGTGAGTGAGTGAGGGAGTGAGTAAGAGGAAAGGAGTGTTGAACTTTATGTATTATTATTTCTTTTAATAAATAGATACAATTAAATATTTATTATTATTTATAACCCTAACCCTAACCCTATTCCAGTACATTTTTATTTTCAATTATTAAACCTAACATTTAATAAAAGGTGGCAAAGTGGCTTAGAGGTTAGCACTGTCACATTGCACCTTCAGGGTCCGGGTTCGATTCCCACCTCAGGTCTTTGTGTGCATGGAGTTTGCATGTTCTCCCTGTTTTTGGTGGGTTTCCTCTGGGTACTCTGGTTTTCTTCCATAGTACAAAGGCTTGCACATTAGACTAAATGACATTCACAAATTGCCCATAGTGTGTGTGTTTGTGTGTGCCCTGCGATGGATTGGCGCCCCGTTCAGAGTGTACCCTACCTCATGTCCTGTATGCAGGATAAAGCAGTATAGACAGTGAACATTTGCTAAATTAACTATTTATGTCATTTAACTAAATGTAATTAAGTTAGCTAGCTTGTACATTACTTTGTTAAATTAGCTAGCTAATTAACTTTTAAACTTTTTTTTATTTTGTTTAATTTGCTTTGTTACATTTGTTAGGAGTTACGAATGTTTTCTTGTTATAGCTTCACATTCTTACTGAAAGAGTAAGTAAACATCTAACCAGTAAGGCAAATTCCAGATTTGCATGGTTAGGCCTTTTACCAGTTAAAAAACTGGAGTATGTAAATGTTGATTGTTTTTGACTTGTACTTAAGTATTTTTTGCTCCATAATTCTACTATTCGTAGGAGTAAATAAGATATATATACTTATAACTAGTATATATACCACAGGATATATACTTTTCTTGTGCATAGTTTCTCTCTTGGTATAAAGCTGTGTTTTTCAAATTGTGTTTCTGTATATTTCAACATAGAGGCAGTCATAATGAAACGCATGGAACATGAAAAGCAGGATGTTTAGTGTTGTGGAAGCAGATTAGGTAAGTGTAACATTTGAGGTGTGTGTGTGTGTGTGTGTGTGTGTGTGTGTGTGTGTGTGCACAAAATATTAAAACAATTGGTCATGAGATTTCAACTTATGGTTGAATTATTATGCTGTGGACACAAACTAGAGAGTGACATGAGCCCATGACTTACTATGTTGTGGATCTACTACAGTACGTCACCAGCAGTTAATCATTTGAGTGAAAAAGTCTATTAACGTAACGCAATCTAATAACATATCCATGTCACAATGCCAGAGACTCCAGAATGTTTTGATGCTTCATTCCAAAACTGAATGTAATACATTATCATTATATTATCTATTATCTAAGTTTTTTTTTTCCCATGGCCACAAGGGTTTAATTAAATTGATTTTTCTGTCTTATTCACTTTAAAATACACAAGCTTTGTATTTTCTAGCCGTGAAACAGATCTTGATACGCCCTTAATAAATTAATTTGTAGTGACATCTTATTAAAAAAAAAACTCCAGAATGTCAGCTCAGCGGCTCTGTACAGGAGTTCCTTACAGTACCTAGTCTTGTGTAAAAGTCTTAGCATCTGTGCCAAGCGACACTAAGGCGTGACTTTGCAGTTTATATTCAAGCTTCTCTTTTACTTAATTATCAAATTGTTAAAATGTTTGCATTACTCTGAGCGACTCACTTCCCCAATAAATTCGATACTAACGTTCATTATGATTTTCTGGAGGGAAAGGTAATTTTTATAGCTCTCTTTCCTAAAGCACATTTCATTTTCTACGATGCTTTCGGATACAATTTGAGTGCCATGTGTCTTATTTATATGACTAATAATTTACTAAGCAGGAAGCAGGAGAAGGAAAAGAAGAAGGCCGTCTGGTACAGTTCCTCATTACTACCTTGCCAGGCGGATGTTTGGATATGTTTTGTGTTTAATAGGAACAATATGGATGGGGAGAAAAATGGGGCCACTGTACCAACATATGGAGAACAAACCCACATTTCACTGTTTTACACAGATCTGGGATCAGTTTGCATACATTATAACCTTATAGCTGAAAAGCAATACTGGCCTTAAACCTGGGTGAAAACACTCCATAGGGTCCCTTCCTGCTCCTTCGGGGCTTTGTCGTAAAAACTAATGGTGCCGCTGTGGCTTTCATCAGAGCATCTGTATTCGGTTTCCGATCATCTCATTAACTTACGCAGACGTGAGTCACGTCCCGTCAGAAATAATCTGATCCCAGCGGCCTGTCATTGCAAACCGCTTTTATTGGGCTGATGATATGATTAAGAATATGATTACGCAGCGGCAGCATATGGAATAGGATGGAAAAGGGATAGAGACGTGGAATGGAGAAGAGGGACAGAGAGAGACATTAAATGTATGGGGTAGGACAAACCAATAGTTGGGATGGACAGATGAAGTGGGCAGGAATGAACAGGTGAGACGTAGAGTCGGAATAACGAGGTGGGATAAAGAGCAGAGTGGAATGTACAGTAGAGATGAGATGAAGGGATTGGAAACAATGGGCGAATGGGAGGATCGGGATAAATATGATGAAAAGATGGGATGCAAAAGACAGCTAAAGAAAAATGGAGTGGAGATGGTTGAATAGAAAAAACAAGAGAGAGAGATGGAGTGGAGGTGGAGTAGGGTGAGATGGAGTAGAGAGGTGAAATAGAAACATGGGACGTAGGATGCTAAGGTGCAGAATGCTGGAGTGATTGGATGAAATAAAAAGTTAAAAAGAGTTGGAATGGGGAGATCCAATTGGATGAGAGGTGATTGGCAGATTAAATGGGGAGATATGGGGGGGGGAAGGGAAAGTGTTGGGATTAAAATGGAATGGAGAGGGAAAGAAAGGATTGGGGATGTAGAGATGGAGAGAACAGAACTGATATTTAAATTGACTAGAGGGATGAAAAGGAAAAAGTTGGATGGAGAATGATGAAGAGATGGAATGGGGAGAAGGACAGAGCTAGACCGATTTAGAGAGGTATGATGAAAAGGATGGAGATGAAATGGAGAAATGGAAAAGATGGAGATGGGAGAAACAGATGAAAAATGAGAAGGATTGGAGAGATGGGACAAAGACAGAGAAAAAATATGGAAAGGACAGAGGAGGGACAAAGAAACGGATTGAGAAATGGAAATGGAGGAAGTGTAATGGAGAGATGGAAAGAAAAAAAAAAAAACCTCAACGTTGGTGATCAATAAGTCCTGCAGTGTTCTTCCATACATCTTCTGAGTTCTTTAAGTACTGTAGTCTTCAATTCTGTTTTTTTCCACCACAGTGCTTACGCTTATAGAAATATTTGAACAACTGCCCTTATACTTTCATAATAAGTGATATTCTAAGTGGATAAGGGGCAGATGTGGAAAGACCTTGCCTGTAATAATCACACCGGTGATTCGAGATGAAGTTGATAAATGCTCGAGTATTCTCGTAATTATAGCAGCCGAGTGTGTCAGTGGACGTAGAGAAACTACACACAATCTGTGATTAATTGGTTGCGTCTGGCACCTTCTCTCACACATAAACACACACTGACACACACTTTCTCTCACACACATGTTCAGATCCTGTGCAACCTTTTTCTGTTTCTAACTTTGGACACGCATTTCCACATCAGCACTTTTTTCACACATACACACCTCAGAACATCACTACACTAATCCAGTATTAAATACGTTAACCACAGCTTAACGGCAGTTATAGTAAAGCCGGCTTCACCACTTCCAGCTGGCTGCCTTCACGTGCCTCCATTAGTCACTGACTATTGTGTCCAATTAGCCGATTAGCTTCTGCAAACCCGCAACACGTCTCACATCCCCACCAGATGGCCATTACACAAACACACTCATTTATCTCAAAGCCAGTGGTGGGGAACAAACAAAACACCTATATTATTTCATTCGCTGTAGGCAGCTTGATGTTTGGCGCTTTGCCTCTTCTCGCTCTCTCTCTTTTCTTTGAAGCAGCTGGTCGCTGTGGCTTTCAAAGTCAACTCCAAAAGGAGGCCATCTTGTTTTTATTGGCTTGATCCCAAACTGCATATTTCCTCACTAAATAGTATGTCAAAGTAATACACAATGAGTGAATGTGTGGTAATGAGTAGCAGCATTGCTAGGTATCTGTTTTAGCGTGATAATACGGTATAAGCTTTAGCCATTAAAGGACAGAAAATCTACCCGTAACCATCAATACTGTACGTCCACCTTAAACATATCTACTCGATGATTAAAATTTCTGGAGTGAGCCTTTTCCGGTTTCTGTGAAGGTTTCAATAAATTTTCCAAGACTACAATGGCTCTTGGACGGGATATTAAAGTAGACTTTTGGCACAATGTTACAGTTAGCTACAGCTAAGAATCCTGAAGGACACTTTGCTGATTGTACGTAAGTTTTTACAACCATATAAATGTGGTAAACTTATGTGATAAATTCCTGCAAAATACTGAGCTTCAGAGATGCAATGATACATCACATGATTTTATATAACATTATATAAAAAATAAGGCATATGGACTGGTGCGATCGTTTAAACACAAAAGACTGCAATTTGTTAAAAGTAATACTGTAGGTGCTTACTCAGTAATGTATGTATGGATTGTCAATAATTAATTTATTTGCATTTTTCAATAACTTTTGAAGTGCAAAATAAATATGACAAACATCCTCTTAATGATGCATGATCATTTGAATATATATATATATATA
>QMIH01000117.1:78560-105183 GCA_003987875.1 Clarias batrachus
TATATATATAAATGCAGTACCCAAGTATACAGTTTTATTATAATTTTATATAGTTCATTGATATAGGTCATGTTACTGTACTTTCTCACTAAAAACCTGATGCCTGAGCTCCACAACTGCGCATGCGCGAGAATTTTCAGCCATTCAAAACTTCGATAAACGGCGTTTGTCCCTCACCGGCTTCCATTCCGGATCCCATTTCCCTGTCTACCTCCTACACTCGGTTTTCCCTTTAACTTTTATCAAGTTTATATCGATTAAACACAGTGCCTTTGTGTAGCGCTGGTCGCGTTAGTTTCTTGTTTTATCCGCGCATGTAGCCAGCACAATGTTCACCACTACCGGGTCCAGAGGGCTGTGTAAGTAAAGCTCAAAGCCGCTTCATGTCGCGGACGTTGTTAGCGTGACGGCGGACGGACATGGGTGAGACCCGGGCTCCGTCCTAAACTGCGCGCTAACCAGGTGTTTAGTGTGGCTACACGGCGCGCGAGGCTGCGTTACCATGGTTACTGTAGCTGGGAGCAGGCGCGGGGCGGGTAGTGGGACAGAGAGCGGTTTGGGACGCGGTGCACTGTGTGTGTGTGTGTGTCAGTGTGTGTGTCATTCATTCTGTACTTCAGCTGACACACAGGGCACAGTGTTTACTCTGTGTGTGTGTGTGTGTGTGTGTGTAAGTCATTAGTGAACAGGTTATACATCTAGAATGTCTGAGTTTTTTCCAGCCTATCCATCCATCCTTCTTCCCTCTTGTTCTCTCTAATTTCTCTATTCATTGAAATGTCCAGGGTTTTGTCTGTCCGTCTGTCTCTCTACCTGTCTGTCTGTCTTTCTCAGTGTCAGTCTATGCCACTCTCTTTCTTATTCCTTCCCCTTTTCTCTTCATCCATCAATTTATTCCTCCATCACTCTGTCTTATTCTGTCATTCTTTCTTAATTTACATATTAACCGAAATGTCCAGTGTCTCTGCCTGTCAGTCTCTACTATTTATCTTGTTCTCTCTATTTTCATATTTCTCTGACGTGTCCAGGGTCTTGTATGTCTATCCCGCCATCCGTTCATCCCTCCTTCATTTTGTCTTATTCTCTCATTATTTCTCAGTTCACACTTCACTGAAATGTCCACAGTCTGTCTGTCTGCCTGCCTGTTCTTTCATTAGCTTCCTTTCACTTTAAACTGATATTAGTTTCTGCCAGCCCTTCTATCCATTCATCCATCCATCCATCTATTCTTCTATCTCTTTTATTCTTTATAATTTTATATTTCATTGAAATGTCCAGGGTCTGTCTGTGTGTCTGTCTGTGCTTCCCCATCCATCTATCCATTCATCCCTACTTCACTCCATCGTATTCTCTCATTCTTTCTCAGTTCAGACTTTACTGAACAGATCCAGGTGTTCTGTTCATCTGTCTGTCTTGTCCCTCTGTCTTTTCATTAGCAGTCCACACTCCACTGAGTGTTTATGTCCGTTATCTGTCTTTATCTCTACCTATCTGTCTGTCTATCAATTCTACATATGATTTTATGGAGAAAACAATGAAACAATGAGGAGGGACAGATTAATTTCAGATTTTCATATCAGATTTGCGTTAATGTTTGGTGGAGATCCTGTATTGATGATCAAATAGTCTGAAAAAAAAAACTCTACATCTAGGCATTTGGCACACGCCCTTATCCAGAGCGACTTACATTTTTATCTCATTATACATCTGAGCAGTTGGGGTTAAGGGCCTTGCTCAAGGGCCCAACTTGGTGGTAGTGGGACTTGAACCTGGGACCTTCCGAACCGTAGTCCAATGCCTTAACCACTGAGCTAACCCTGACCCCTGACCTCTCTTTAACACATCTCAGACTTACAGGTGGGTTAAGATCAGGTCTCTGAGCTGGCCGGTTCATGTGTGAAAATCCTTCCAGAAGCACTCCTGCACAATTTGAGCCTGACGAATCTTGACATTGTCTATGTAAAACTCCACAGATGTGATAATATGGTCATTCCATCAGTTAGGATTAAGAGAAGTGTTGCTCACTGAAACATATTCATCACTGGAGTAATTATCCAATGGAATGCTCTTATGCGTTTTTTTTAGGCCAGGCTGTGTAGATCCTGTTTAATCTGTATCTATGCCATACATTTACATTTATGTGCTGCTTCTCTGCCTCCCTCCCTCACTTACTTATTTACTTATTTCTCTTTTTCATTATCTGTCTATCTTTCTTCACGTTACACAGACATGTATATCATTTAGCACAGTTTGATGTATAGCATCAAGCCCAAGTGTAAAAGAGAACTGAAATCATAACAGTCTCCTGCGTATTTATTGATTTAGACTGCACTCTTTGAACTTTTGTACCTGGCACCTCTTTGACGCCTGCGTCTGCCCGACAGATAAAGCTCCTGTGTCGAAAAGCCTGCTGGTGCTTCCCACCGCCCTCGGCGCGCTCCTGCTCGTGGCTCTGCCTCAGTACCAGAAGCTCTTCGTTTACAGCCTGCAGGCCATCACGCAGCACAGGCAGGTCAGCGCGCATTTATTTGCGTGTGTGTTAGTGCGAGGTTACATTCCTGAGTTGTATAAAAGCTGCAGAACTTTTCGCTGTATCTGTGTTCTCTGTGTATTTTCTCTAGTTGTGGAGGCTGCTGTGTGGGAGACTGATCTGTCTGGATGTAAAGGACATGTTCTGCAGCAGTCTGCTCATCTACAACTTTCGCATATTCGAGAGGCGGTTCGGCAGTCGCAAATTTGCTGTAAGTCGTCAAGCCTGTCTCTTTGGTTTATGATCAAGTATGCGGTATTTAATAGTTCATTTACATCAATCTATATTTCTCTGTATTTAGACTCCGATCTGTTCTGTGTGATGCAAGTGTGCAGTTTGCATTAAATTGCATAGTTTGTAAATTGTTTAAGCACAGAGTGAGATACAGGTGATTTATATCTGAGTGGAACTGCAGCGCTACATTCACTTCCTTACGCTGACACTCACAACGTCTGTTGGCCGCACCGTGCTTTCCGCTCAAGGCTACAGTCTCCCCATTCACCGCTGTGCAGGTGTGAACATGTCATATCAGTTCATTGGTAACTGCAGTGCGACCAAAAATGGATGCCACCACTTGTGATTTGCACAAAAGAAGGGCAGCGTGTAGTGATTTGGTGTACCTAGTGCCTGAAACGACGACTCACGGAAGAGCATAAAGTAGAGCAGAAGTGTTTGGGTCTCTGAAAACAGAATTTGGTCCGACATTTTAAGGAAGGTGAAAGTTTCTTAAAGAGAATCTTTACTGGTGACGAGACACGGATTCATCACCACGAGCTTGAGAGTAAACTGCAGAGTATGGAACGGAAACATCCGGCCGGGAAAAACACAAACATCAACTGAAAAATTGGCGCTTACAGTTTTCCAGTATTGGGACTTCTTAATAAGGATTCGTTCTTATTGAAGAGCTGAAGCCTAAACTTCGGATTAAACGTAGAGGACCATAATCCAAGTGCATTGTAATCTTGCATGACGATGCACGTCCACACACTTCTGTCGACACTCTGCATAAACTTTTGGTGGTGTTAAAGCATCCTTCCTATAGTCCTGATCTTGCTCCATTGTACGTACTTTCACCTGTTGGTTCCCTTGAAAGCAGCCCTACAAGGATGAAGATTCATGCCTGATGAAGAAGTGAAGACCGGTGGATTCATGGCTTATTATGATTATTAGAATTATATTAAAAATGTAGATGTACTCACATAGGGTTGTATAAACTCAATTTATTTGCGGTCACTCAGATACACTTACATAGTCCCACAAACACTCCCGTACATTCGCATTTGCTCACGTACAGTACATACACATACAATCATGCAAGCTGACATGTGTTTGTATTCACTCAGATACACTTATGTATCTCGTACGCTTATATACGCTCGCATTTACCATTATACATTTGCATACACCTACACACACTTTGCTCACACACACTCACGTACATTTTTATACACTTACATCTACTTACACACACTTGCATACGCTCATCACACGCTCGCATACAATCCCAGTTTATCTTTTTTTTTCTCCTCTTTCTTGCACATTCTCAGAATTTCTCCATTTGTGTCAGTTGTTTATTCCTTTGTTACTTTTAATTGTTAACGCTGTTTATTAGATTTTGTTTTTGTCGAAGGACAAGAAACATTCTTTTTTTTTTTTCATTTTTGTCTGTATCTCTTTCATTCATTCGTTCTTTTTTTCTTGTTCTTCTTTTTCCTCACCCACATCTTCTTCATTTCTATATTTTTTTCCATAAAGAACTGAAAGTAAGATAAGCATATAAGAGATCTTGTCTGTAATAAAGATGTCATCTCTGTCTCTATCTCCGTCTGTCTCTGTCTGTTTGTCTCGTCCTCGCTCTTCCTGTGAAACCTCTTCTCAGCGTTTCTTCTCCGCTTTCACGCATTTTCATTTTTGTTATGAGTAATATTAAAGAATGTTACTACTGTAGACTGTTAGTTCTATCGATTAACCTGAGATAGATCGATTGTGTGACTAAAGTGTTATTAAATGGTCATAAGATGTACTAGAATAAGAGCCAGGGAAACTGGACACTAAGATGTTAAAAAAAAAAAAAAGATAAAATTCCACCTGAAGATTCTCTTGTGGTTTTCTTATGTGTTGATGTTAGTCCTTCCTGTTCGGGACCTGGGTCCTTTCTGGGTTTCTGGACTTCCTGTTGGCCGAGGCTGTCCGCTTCCTGTTCAAGCTGCAGTTGGACGTGCTGCCGGCTGGCCTGTAAGTCAACAATCCGTCCGATTTTTCTCATTTCCCGCCAAAGGATTTCAGACACATTTAATATATAATACAATATTTACTTAGAAACATCATACAGTTCTACGTCTTCACCATGTGAGCGCGCTGTGTGCGCTGAGAAATCTTTCTTTCCGTCGTTCTCAGGGCGCCGAGTGCCGAGAGGAGCCTCGCTTCTAGAAGTGATGGTTTCCTTTGATAAAAATGCGGCTTATTTTTTCTCTTTCATCGAAATTTGTTTTGCATACCGTTTTACCTCAACTTTGCCCTCAACACCTCCAGACATCACTTTTTCCCATGCGTCTTATAGCTTGAACCGCCCGCTATTGTCAAATGAATTAGGGTGAGATTTGAATTAGGGTGTCAAATGAATTAGGGTGGGATTTACGGGGCTGAAGTGCAAAATTGAGCAATCAAAAGAGCAAATATGTGCAACATTAGAAGCGAAGGGTCCTAAAAGGTTGAGGTTTCATTACAGTACGGGTGTGTCAGTGATAAAGGATTTCACAGTGGCATTGAAAACCTTGCCAGAAGTAATGAAAAACAAAATGGAAGTGTTAATAAAACATTTTTTAAAAATCAGCTTTTTATAAAAGTTTTCGCATTTTTGATACTTTTGAATGAATTTTTCCATGCGTGATTATTAGTAAAAGTGGATAACACTTCTTATACTCTGTAGCACAGAAGGTTGTCGTCGCTAGTCTGTATTTGTCCGCGGTGCACGAGGTGTGTAGGGTGTTAGTCTCAGGGGACAGAAGTTCAAATCCTGCTTGACGTTTAATGTTTTTCATCCTTGATATCAAAACAAAATGTTAAAAATGAAATAAGTCAGTTATGAACGCAAATTATTTAATTACAATTACTGTAGGTTTTTTGTTTGATGGTTTGTTTTTGTTTATATTGGTCATACAAGCCATAGTAAATATGCACATTTTACACACTGATGATGACTGCTAATTTTCTTCTTATAATTTTTTCACGTTGAGGTACTTAATAATTATTTGAACTTTCTCGAGTTATTGTTGTGAAACAGTTTCAATTCTCAGTATTTTTGCACAAGTATCTTAAGATGTCATTTCTGCGTCACACACATCTCACATACGCCTTCGGCTGAGGTTTCTAGTCAGTGCATGAGATGCGAAACTGGCCACTATAAACCTTGATTACCTGTTAGCCTGTTTATTATTTTCCAGTAATTCCAGTGCAGCGCTAATAAAGCAAGCATGATTTGTCTGATTATGACGTTAAACGTAATTGGGGACAGTTAGTTTATCTCTAACGCTTTAAACTCGCTCAGTACAGTCCGTTACGACATAACATGATGGATATCTTCAGTCGACATGACATTTTTGAGAAATTTCCCCAAAGTAGATAATCTGTAGGTGGAATGATTAGCGCAGTGACCTCACATCTCAAGAGTGAGAGTTGAGTCCCGCCTCGGGGTCTGTGTGTGCGTGGAGTTTGTATGTTCTCCCCCGTGCTTGGTGGGTTTCTTCCAAATACTCCAGTTTCCTCACACAATCCAAAGACATGCTGATTAGGTTCCAAATTGCCCGTAGTGTGTGTGTGTGTGTGTGTGTGTGTGTGTGTGTGTGTGTGTGTGTGTGTGTGTGTGTGTGTGTGTGTGTGTGTGTGTGATAGAAATGACACCCCAGGATGTACCCCGCCTAGCACCCAAGCCCCCTGGGAAAGACCCCAAGGCCTCCACAACGCATTACAGAAAAACTCTTTGGTCTCTGAGAACACAAAACACTCGAATTTAGATTTATATCTCACAAATATGATATTGAAGGTGACTTGTTTTCTCAGAAATGCTTTTTTAACAGTAGAAATTGAAATGAATTCATGTAATATCGCTTATAATAAGCTTTCTGGTTACAAACCGGAGAACACAATCCACGTCCCAATAGAAAATGTTTTTCAGAATGACAATTTAATTACTGGGTTTTACTTTTAATTTTTTTACTTTATACACAGAAATATAGTACGCATATTATGTACATATTACATATCCACATCTGGGCCATTTCAGTATTCTGTCCATATCACTCGCCCCGTGTTCTGCTTGGATCTGCACTCCTCAGGCTTATTCGAGCAGGATTATTTTTACATCAAGAAGTAGGGTAACGCAAGTTATTACCATAATGTATGTGTGAATTTTGTCCAGCCAGTCATGTTAAAAAGAGAAAAAAAAATAACCTTCTATAAAAATTTTTTTAAAAAGATCAGTAAATCCACTGGTAAAGTGTGTAGGTAAACATTATGTCATATCTTGTGGTGAAATTTTTTTTTTTCCCCCTCCCACTGAATATGAAGAATCTGCAGGAAGTGGTCTTGCATCAAATCCCTGATAACCTTAAAGGTGTTATATTTATCTCTTTAGCAGGTTAACACATGCCTCAGAGTTCCCGCAAAGTGTCTGCATTAATGCTCCAGCTGAAATAACTCTCAGATAATGCTTTTATCACACCTCAAACCCCCTTTATTTGACTTATCCTCCAAATGTCTTGTTTCAGTGTCTACGTAAATAAGCCACATATCACCAGGCAACCGAGATGAACGGTCTCTGATAGGAGGTCACATTATTATTAGATGATTAGATGTTTTAAGCCCTGGCTAAAACAAAATGGAAAAAAAGGTCAAAAAGCAGGGAATTTTTGGGGGGAGTGGGTTCCACGATCACCCCCCTAAGACGTACAAAAGCATTTCCATTAAGTGTTTGTTGAACGACTCTGTGTTTGTTTTCCAAAAGGGGTTCTGCTACTGTACATCCCTTTTCTCGAAGGAAAGTCTCTTATAAATTTTCCCAGCAGGAGACGGCACAAATCGGGAATCTAACAAACTTAAAAAAAAAAAATTTTTAAACTGACACTTTCGGTTCTAAGAAAGTTTAAAGTTTTCCCTGAGAACTTGTTTCTATAATTAAAAAGTCTTTCTGCGAGCCTCTCCAATCAAAAGTCTCTTCTACCATGTAAACTGGTTATAATCATTAACGTTGCATGTCCCCAACATATATTCTGTCCCAAGGCTCTTTTGAGAGGTGTTGAGGATCAGCAGCTGTTCTCAATGCCTTTCATGGTCATCTGTCTTTTGCTGCGGGACAAATAGGCCTGTTGTTCATTTGTCCCCGAGCTGTTGGGTGAACTGGGCGCCGCACTGGTGAGCGACGGGCTGACCTGGCGCTTCAGCAGGTTCAGCAATTTTTTCTTGTAGCCGTTGCAAGCAAAGAAGTAAACAAATGGGTCGAGGCATGCGTTCATGTTCATGAGACACACTGTGATGTGCAGCGAGATCTGGAAGGAGTGCAGCTCCTCGCAGTCCGGGTCGTACACCAGCTTCCGGATCATGTACTGCAGTAGGTCTACGTGGTACGGGCTGAAACAAACAACGAACACCAGGACCACGCCAGCGATCACCGTCCGTGCCTTGCGCGTCCTCCCAGATCGCTCCGTCAGATGGTTGGACTTGGCAGCTAACTGCAGTCTGCGTGAGAGCGCTGAGTAACAGATGAGGATTGTCCCCAGAGGGATCCCGTAGCCCAAAACCACGGCACCGATCAGAATATAAGGCAAGCCTTGGACAGTGAGCTCAAAATTGGGGTACTCCATGCAAGTAATGATGCCATTCTGCTCTTTGTGAGTCATGGGCTTGGTCAGTAACGGCAGCGTCTGCGCCAACACCAGTACCCACATCAACAAACAAATAAACTTTACATTCCTTATTTTCCGGAGCCACGCGAACCTTGGTCGGCACGCTACGGCAACAAAGCGATCCACAGCAAGACAGGTCATAAAATTAACACCTGCATAGCAATTGACGTAGAAGAGCAGTGTCGTGACCTTGCATAGTCCATCTCCCAGAGGCCAGTGGAAGCCCAGGGCGTAGTACATGGCCCGCATTGGCAGCGACAGGCAGAAGAGTAAGTCAGACACTGCCAGGTTGGCGGAGTACATTGTGCTGGAGTTGACCTTGGTCCGCTTGGTGTAGATGACATGCAGTGCCAGCCCATTGCCCAATAGCCCCAGCGGACAGACGATTGCGTAGACTAGCGGCATGAGCACTCGTGCCACTCGATAGTGGGAATACAGCTCGGTGCAGTTGGAAACCGCTAATGCAGACATCGTCACAGACTTATAAACAAAGAGACTGAAACAGAAATGGAAATTTGCATTGTAAGTTCCATTTTAGCTGAAAAATAAAATCAACAAAACAAACACCTGGACAACCAGAAAACTGTAACACTGCCACATAATTAAGAGATTCTACATCAATCTTACTGTGATGGGGAAACCATTTTTAAAGTTTTTACATAGTGTTCCTCCAGAAGAACCTGACCGAGGAACCTCTTACGATGAATTATTATTTCATTTTAAAGCTTGTAAAATGTACCATCTACTGATGCTGTCTACACTCCAGACCACCATTTTAGAAATCTAGATCTGTGGGGTTTTTTCTTTTTTTTTCTCTTTTTTTTTTGTGGTTGTGTGTGTTTTTAACGTAGCCTCAGCTTTCTTAAATCTACGTAAAAATATTACAGTTGCGGCCAATCCTTTATGTTTGGTTTCTGTCTGTAGCTGCAGCTGTCGATGATGCTGGAAAAAAAATTATCCAAAACCTGAGCATAACACTAATAAAAATAGCTGTATTAGGGGGAAAAAAAAACTTAACAATATTTGCAGTTAACAGGACTAAGGTCATAGCTTCAAGGAAAAATACTACACTTTGAACACACTTTGTTTGAACATCAACAGCAATTTCCTGCACGCACACACCAGTCTATCAGCACTAGATGAATAATATCTAAATTAAAAAAACAACTTAAACAAACAGTGAAAATAAAAGCTAATGAAAAGAATGGCACAAGATAAAATAATGTAAATGTCCGCAAAGAAAAAAAAACAAAACAACAACATAAAAAAATATACAGAAAGCAGCGAGCTGAAATTAATGAAGCTTTTGGAAAAAATTCAATTACCTTGGTTACTTTGTCGTGCCTGTGTGGATTGCTCAAACCCAAATCGCTTCAGAAATGCATTATAAAACTTTTGTTTTGTTTGACCGCTTCCCAAAGAACACGTATGGCATTCCCCCCCCTCCACGAACTGTCGCGCTACACACAGAAACGAGCTATTTATGCATGCTTGCTAGTAACAGTAACTGAACAAAAATTATTCTCATAACTTATAGACAGTGCCTGTGTCATTCTCACATTTACATGACCACAAACACTCATTTAAAGTGCCAATTGGCAGGTTTTTATTTTTATTTCTATTTTTGTCTTATAAAAAAAAAACATATTTAATCAAAAAACTTATTTTTATTTATTTATTTTTTATTACATGTAACAGTAGAAATAGTCATTATGAAAAGATTTGTATTTAGCGCTACTGCTGCCTTAAAAAAAAAAATCCTGAAAATCACATACTCACCAAACGGTTTATCTGAGCAGCAGTTTATTTCTCTGTTCGGGTAACACAGAGTTCCTCATGCATTTTAAACAAGACACACGTACCACTTTGCTTACTCTCTATATGTATATGTATATTTTTTTCCTCCTCCTCCTTTATGACAATTTTCTAGCATCAACTATCTCGGCTATCTCACGTACAGCTTTTTAATAATGCGCAGCACCGGAGTGGAGTGAAACTCTAAAGCAAACCACACCACTTCCTTTTCTCTTTTTGCGTTTTTTTTTTTTTTCTGCAGCCCCTCCATCTTTTTGTCATGAGGAAGGCCATTGGTGTTCATTTGGAGAAGTGAAACTCGGTTCTCAGACAGTTTGATGTTTGTACAGTATTTTGTATATCATCATAAGTGGAGCAACAATCTGATGTTGCTTTTTCAGGTAGCCATGATGGGCGTAAGATGTTATAATACCATTTCCTTGGGTACATGTTTTGCAATATTTTTGTAAACAGCGGCAAGGCCAATCATATTGTATTAAATATTTTATTCTGATATGTTTGTCTATTCATGTTGAAATGAATCATACAGGGATTTAGTTTTATCGGTTAAGGCTGTATTTATGTAAGGAGTCTACATTGCCGTCACACAAGCACCGCAAAAGCACCACGAAAGCAAAGCTGAAAGTTTCCACCACAGGAAAGTTTTGGTTGCTTGGTTAGACTAGAAGTGAGAGTGGGGAAAAAGAGCTGGTTGTTTAATGTTGAATTCCGTGAAGTATTCTTTGTTAATAATTTTAAAAATATATGTTTACAGTGGAGTAAGAGTAAAAAGCTCTTGCTTCTGTAAGAAAATGAGCAACGTCAGGGCAGTAAAAGTTTCAAACCGCATTCTCATCGTCATCCTTACGTAACAGGTGTGAAGCTTCCTATTCCAGCTTCATACTCCCCTTTGCTGCTGCAATAACCCCCACTCTTCTGGGGAGGCTTTCCACTCCTGTAGCACCTACAAGATTATTGGTGAACAGTAGTAGTTGAACAGCTGACGTTTGCGTGCAGAGGGGCACAGCTGTTCACAGACTGGTTTGTGTGGTCGCGTGTGAGAAATCGAGGGGATGAATGAATCAATGCTGCGTGTGCAAATAGAATAGGATTTTAAAAGATGAAAAAAATGAATATGTGGAGGTCAAAGTTTTATTTTATTTTTTTATACTGTGGACGGCCATGAGGGGAAACTGTGTGCCTGATTATCATTAATTATTGATAATGAGTCGAACATTGTTTTAATGATGAATTTTTTACGCGTCCGAGTATCAGATGAAAAAAGGTGTCAAATTTTCTGCTATTATGCTGTTATGGTACGAGTCATTAAATCAGGGGTCTCAAACTCAGTTCCTGGAGGGCCGCAGCCCCACAGAGTTTTGTTCCAACCATAATTAAAAGCACCTGATCCAACTAAACAAGTCATAAAGGCTTATTTGAAAACTACATGGTATGTATGTTGGAGCAGGGTTGGAACAAAACTCTGTAGGGCTGCGGCCCTCCAGGAATTGAGTTTGAGACCCCTGCATTAAATGCTTTTGCTTGACGTCATATGACACGTTTACACAGCTTTGATAGAACAAAATGTCCCTCCCTGTGGTTCGCCCTCTCGCTCACTCTCCTTGTGACTTCTCTTTTAACCAAAATTCACATGTCTGGGTGTTCCCCTCCCATATGTTGACACCAGTATTCTATACCCGAGGTAGGTTCACTTGACAGGAAATAAGGCCAGGTTTAACTCAGGCCATGGTTCATTTGTCTCAAATCTGTGTAATCGAGTTCCAAAAGCATACTATGTTTGTCAGCGGTCTTTCATTGACTACAATATTCTCTTCTTCCTCATTTTTTCAATATTTTGCAATTCATATTTGCATCACCAGATCACAAGAAAGCTTCTACTTTCATAGCGTATTTCCTCCTTGGCTGCTGTTGATCGTGAGCTGCTCTTAAACATGTAATCCCGTTACCAAGCCACAGGATCTCCTATCAGTGCCGTTACAAAAAAAGCAAGAAAAAAAAAAGTGCTAATGTTCCCATGTGTGTGGTTTGTGCTTGCCGTTTACCTAAACTGATGGTAGTTTTACAACTAATAGTGTTGGCATGGTGTTGGAGAGGCGAAAAAAAAAAAGCCTGTGGTTTTCTCACTTTGTACAATAAGCCTATTCGTATATTCATAAGAAAAGCTGAGGTAAACGAAAGACTGCGTGATAAAGCCATGTTTATTCACACGTACACCACAGGCAGGGCTGTACATCTCACGGTGAGGGTTATTTAGAATAAACTAAAGCTAACACAAAGCTAAAATTAAAATGTCATGTGTACCTGAATGATTGATGGAGTAAATCTCAAATAAAAAGACATTTTCATGAAGGCCAGTGTGTGTGACACTATATTTTTGGTTTGCCAACAAATATCAATAAAAAGTTTCTGAATTACAAAAAAAAAAAATTAAAGATTTGTCCAGTCCTTGTTTGGCAGCATTAGCTTACCTACCCAAACACAGCACTGTTAGTCAGAAAAGCTTTTATATTATTTTATATGATTAAAGCCCAAGCCAGTTGTCCATTGACTGTAATGACGTGAAATCTAGAAGCTAAAGTTGCTACAAAATCCGATAATAGTAACTGTTATTCTATGTAAAATTATAAAGAAGCCGATGTAGCTCCTTTAGCTAAAGTTAGCTACAGAACCTAAAGTGACCGGTTAGTTAGCTAACATTAGGCTAACTGCTACACCATGTAAACAAGTTGTTCATGTCAATAGCAAGCCGCCTTATTGTCCAGCCTATAGAACAAAAATGATAGCATAGGCTAAAATAATATGTTAAAATAATAGATGAAGTACTTTACTGTTTGAACACATAGCTAACATTGCTAGAGAGTGAGGTAAAAAGCTAAGCTCATTATTAAGCTGTGTCCACAAGTAACTACAGAAGCTACTTAACTTTAGGCAAACTATTACTATTTGTGTAAACGAGTGTTATAGCTAGCACTAACACACTAATTTACACAAATAGTAATACTAGTTTAATACTAGTAAACTATTATTCTGTGTAAACAATTCACATAGGTTACTAGCAAGCTTGCTAGCATTGGAATAGACTACTGTGTTTATAACCTGTGGGATTAGCTAACATTAGCATTATGTTGTGATCAACAGTAGCACTAGCATTGTTGCTAGCTGATGAAGGCCACAAATAATATGCTTTCTCTCTCTCTCTCTCTCTCTCTCTCTCTCTCTCTCTCTCTCTGTCTTTCTCTCAGACTGGGTCCAGTCTTCGCCCTCTTTGTGCCTTTCTTCTGTTCCATCCCTCGAGTCCAGGTCACTCAGCTACTGAGCTACGTCTCCATCAGCAACAAGTCTCTTGTATACCTCGTGGGTCTGCAGGTGAGGCATTTTAACCTGCTGAACAAATATTGGTATCAAGATCCATCGAAACGTGCTACTGCTGCACTCTCTATTAAATATAATGTCCCTGCACAGTCAACATGTTCCCAAAGACTCCTACAGTAGCAGTTTGCGGTTAAGACGGGGGGGGGGATGTCACTGCATTGCTAATGTGCATTTTGTTTCTTGCATATGGTTAAACGATCCCCTCGGCTTTTGTTTACTTGCCCTTTTTCTTCTACCAGTTGCTGACCTCTAGCGCTTCCATGTGGGTTGTGGCTCTCAATGGATTGGTAAGTAAAAAAAAAAAAGAAAGAAAATCCTAATTTAATGCCCTGAACTTTCACCTTGGTAAAAATTTCCGCCCAAAACCACGTGCTGTGTAATCTGTAAAATGCATGGCCTTTTACCTCGTTTTGCGCTTGCAGCGTTTTGAAAATAATTTGTGGTTAGCATCGAACATTTTTAAACTCTTGTAAACATTTCACACATTTTGTCACTAGTAAAGAGGAGGAGTTGCTGATTTGGAAGCAAACTTCACGGTTACACATGTGCAAAATTACACGATGTTATGCGTAACAACTTCTTGTGTAGATGTTCTTTCATTCCTGTAAAGACAAAGGTCCTATGGTTTATATTAAGGCGTTATTAGTAAATGCATCAAACTAATCTGAATCAAGTGTGTGACTGCCTCTATGCTTCTATTTGTCTCCACAACAAGTCACTCTACACATTTAACTGGTGCTCCAATTGAAATCGGTTAATAATGCCATAATTTTTACAGATCGTTTGTCTCTTTATTGCCAGCTCTGGTCAAGGCATCCCGGGTTTACCATACCACTCCATGCATGCGGGCAGACAGTTAGTGACTATTTATTGCTGCTGCACACATCTGGATGATGCGAGAAATAGACTCAATAGAAAAATCACAAACTTATTTTTTTCATAAAGAAATGCCTGCCCACACTACTTAATAATGATTGGCTCATCAAATACAAAGTGACTGATATCTGTGTTTATTTGAAAACGTTTCGTTTTTTTTTTTTATATTGATGTAGCTTTGTTCCATGTGCTGCATGTTATAACGAGAAAGTGTAGTAGGACATTCGCTTTTTATATAAGCATTTCTGTGTGTGTGTGTGTGTGTGTGTGTGTGTGTGAGAGAGAGAGAGAGAGAGAGAGAGAGAGCCATTTGATGCTAGATAAGGAATGGAACATTTTTACTTTTTAGTCAAGCATAGACTATTCTATTGGTTTCAGGTTCTTCATAATTTACAACCCGAAGTTGGGAATTTTTATTTTTTTATTTTCTGGAATAAAATGAAAGCTTGAAGACTTTAAAAGTACACAAGTCAATATTTTATTCCCAATAGAACATAGAGAACATAAATGTTTAAACTGAGAAGTTTTACACTTTCATCCACTAAATGAGCTCATTTCAAATTTGATGTCTTCAAAAAGCTGAGACGGGGACATGCTTACCATGGTTTAGCATCTTCTCTTCTTTTCAAAACAGTCTGAAGGGATCTGAGCATTGTGTGTTGAGTTTTGGTGTTAGAATTTGGTCTCGTTCTTGCCTGATATACAGTAGGTTTCCAGCTGCTGAAGAGTTTGTGGTCAACTTTGATGATTTGCCAGATGTTCTCTATAGGTAAAAGGTCTTGACTGCCAACAGGCCAATTCAACACCCGCACCCTTTTACTACAAAGCCATGCTGTTGTAATAGCTGCAGTATTTGGTTTTGCATTGTTCTGTTGAAATACTTGAGTACTTAGACTAATCCACCCCCCAGGAAACTTCAAAGCACTTTTTGTAAGTCACTCTGGATAAGAGTGTCTGCCAAAAACCCAAATGTAAATAACAAGGCCTTTCTGAAATTGACATTGTCTACAACTTTTATATATCTTTCAGCATTCATAATGCCTTCCAAAGCTGCCCATACTATATGCACTTATACCATCAGAGATGCTGGCTTTTGAACTGAGCGTTGATGACATGCTTAAAGTTCTCCCTCCTTTTTTAGCCTGGAGGACATGGCGTCCATGATTTCCAAAAAGAAAGTTAAATTTGGACTCCTCTAACCATACAACTCTTTTCTACCTTGAAACAGTCTACTTTAAATGAGACTTGAGCCGCAGGACACTACGGCGATTCTGGATCATGTTCACATATGGCTTCCTTTTTTGCATAATAGAGCTTTAGTTGGCACCTTCAGATGGCACGGCAGATTGTGTTTACCCACAGTGGTTTCTGGATGTATTCCTGGGCCCATTTAGTAATGTCAATGACACAATCATGTTGATGATGCAGTGTCCAACAAAGGTCTTCGGCCTTGTCCCTTACGCACAGAGATTTCTCCAGTTGCTCTGAATCTTTTGATGATGTTATGCACTGTAGATGATGAGATTTGCAAAGCCTTTGCAGGGAACAAGGAACGTTGTTTTTAAAGTACTCCACAGTCTTTTTATGCACTCTTTCAAAGATTGGAGAAGCTCTGCCCATCTGTACTTCTGAGAGACTCTGCCTCTCTAAGACGTCCATTTTATCGGTAATCATGTTACAGATCTTATTCTCTCAGTTGAATCTTCACAAAATCTTTACTCTTGCTTTTTCAGCCCTTTGTTGTCCCTGTCCCAACCTTTTTGAGACCTGTAGCAGGCATTAAATTTGAAATGAGCTCATTTAGTGGATAAAAGCGTAAACTTTCTCAGTTTAAACATTTATGTTCTCCATGTTCTTTTGTGAATTAAATATTGGCTCATGCGGTTTTAAAGTCTTTCAGTTTTTTCATTTTATTAAAATGTAAAAACTGTCCCAACTTTTCTGGAATTCGGGTTGCATATGAAATAATAAGAGAATGGAATATGTTGCAAATAAACAAATCTAATAAATAAATCCAAAACAAGTCTAATAAACAAAACCTTCCATCCATCGTTTCTCAGATCTTAATTCTTATTTGTGCACTTAATAAGAAAATGCCAAAACTCTGATTGAAGCACACCTAACACATTTTTTGTGTGTGCAGGTCTCAGGCATGCTGTACTACAGTAACGTGGTGGCTCTCCAGCGGGTCCTGTATGTTCCTCATTGGGTGTCACGCTGCAGCTCTTATCTCCTTGAGCCTGTGTTCTCAGGCACAGAGCCACGTGCCGAGGCTCCAGTGGGCATGGGAGCAACGTTAGACATCCAGCGACAGCAACGAATGGACATGCTGGACCAACAGCTGCTGCTCTCACAGCTGGCGCAACTGAGAAGAAACGCTCAGCAGCCACCACCACAGCAGGTACCGCCTACAATCCCTGGTGTGTTACTTAAATTTACATTTCTCAAGGTCATGTTACTAATAGAGACAAGGGTACACTCACTACGAATTTTAATAGGAAACACATATACACATACTCATTAATGTCGTTATCATATCGCAGTGATGACGAATGATAATGCAGCAGTGTAGAATCATGTAGATTTTTTGAAAGTGGTGTGCGTGCGTGCGTGCATATGTTTTGCTGACTTAGTATGCCCTTTAGTTAATTTACTGGCACTCAGATGCACAAAAACACACACACATTGCACAGGAACAAAACAGCTCAAGAGTAGTTGCTTCATGTCTTAGTTTGTCCTCGTTTCTGTCTTTATCTCTGTATCAGTCTACCAGTTCTTAACCACAGGGGGAAATTCCAAGTTGACCACACATGAACAGAAAGTTCACCTTCATATTAGCGAAAACAAAGTAACACTGATTCTGTACACATACTTAATACCCATGTGCCCAACTAACAACACGATGTGGACTTGCCTTTTGGTTAGTTGCTGGTCAGTTTCCAGAGTAAGGACAAAAGTCTTTTGTGAAGACTTTTGTCCTTAAAAGTGAATGTGAAGCCATAAAAAAAGAACATGGTTTCATAGTTATACTGTAGTAACAATGTTACCATGGTAATGTAGGTTTAGTTCTGCTAAAATGAAACATTTCCAATTGTGGCCGCATTAGGGGTGTTACAGTGACGTGATCACAGGTAAGAAACTTTAGGCATTCTGCATTTCAGGTTATAAAGATCGGAAAGCCATGGCCCTATTGCGTGAGTAAATGCAGTATATGGTTAAAAAAATTGTGAACAGTTGACCATCATGCCCATATGCGGTTCTTTCCTAAACCAATACCACAAAGTGACAATTACACTACCGCTCAAAAGTTCGGGATCACTTTCTAACTCCATAGTCGTTCCTGATTTTTATTTCTGTCAACAAAACAATGCTGAAGGCGATCTGTAAAGCCTTCATAACAGCTCTAAACTGAGGTGCTGTTTATTAATTGGTGGTTTCTGAGGCTGGTAACTCTAAATGAACTTGCTGCAGAGGTAAGTTTTGGTAGCCAGTTTCATCATGGTGCTTGATGTGTTTTGCACATGCACTTGACTACTATACCATCAAGAACTAATCTAGAAACCCTGACCTCAGTGTCTTAAAATAACAACTGACTGTTGTTGTTGTTGTTACATAATGACCTAATTCCGTACGTGTTACTTCATAGTTTTGAAAGCACTAGTATTGTTTTAGAATGTGGAAAATAAATGACTAAACAAAAACAGAGAAATTTCAAATTCAAATTTTATTTGTCACATATACAGTCATACACAGGATGATATGAAGTGAAATGCTTATATGACTGCTGATGACCTAAAAAAAATTTAAAAAGCAAGAAAAAGTAGTTTTTTCCAATAAGAATATAAATTATGAAATGAGAGAATTTTTTTTTTACAAATTATAAATATTGAAAAACGTTTACTAAAAAGAATTTAAATTTCCATTATGTACAAATAATAAAATAATGAAATAAAAATAAGACTATAAAAAATCTAATAAAATAAAAAAGAGTTGAAGTGGAATGTAGAAACTATTGTCCAGTTATGGGCAAGACAATGTGTAGAATAATGTGCAACGTCGCTGATCAAAGTTTACTTTGAACTTTTGAGCGGTGGTGCATGTACAGTAGAAGGTCATAGTATACTGTAGCATTATACATTACAGTGTCGTGAAAAATTATTGAGATTCTTAAACAGGCCTTTCATGCTCAAAAACTCTCCAATGCAGCAGAATTAAAACAATTCTGCAAAGACAATTGGGCCAAAATTCCTCCACAGCAATGTGAAAGACTTATTGCCAGTTATCGCAAACTCGTGATCTGTGGTTGTTTGTCGCCAAGGGTGGCACAACCATTTCATAGGTTTATGGGGCAATTACTTTTTCACCTAGTTCCAAGCAGGCTTGGCATCATTCTTTTCCCCCTTAACAAATAAATTCAGCATATAAAAATTTCATTTTGTATTTACTCTTTGTGTAATATTACTATTTGTTTAATGATCTCAATCAGTTAAGTGTAACAAATTAAAAGCCCCAAATCCTTCCAGCCAGGACCCGTATTCACAAAGCTTCTTAAGCCTAAAAGTTGCTCCTAGTGATGAAATTCTAAGAAAATTCTTAGAATTATGACATTTTTTTTAGAATTCCCCCTTAAATTTAGGACTAAATCTTAGTAAATATAAAAATGATTCATGAAGCATCTGAGCCCTAAAAACAGCTTTTAAGGTAAAAATTGAAAAAAAGAATAGAGAGGAGGACTTTTTAAGAGTTTTTATTGCAGAGGACAAAATGGCGGAAAAAAGAAATATTCTCCAAACACTGAACGTAAAGCTAAAAGTAAATACTGTGCTTCTGTCCAATTTGGTTTTCTTGTTCTTTTGCTTCCTTCCATGCAACTTAAACAGACTGTCCTGCAATCGTGTACAATTGTTAAAAGCTGAGCCATTTTGCTCCCATCAATCTAAAATTGATTAAGTAATAAAATCAGTATGGAAAATGAACGTAAGGACTTAAATATAAACAACTGTGTGGAAATTGGGTGCTTCAGAAGTGGACACATTTTTAATATTGGTCTGTTTTAATTATCTTTTAGATATTTAGCCTATAACAGAACCTTTGCATAAAGTAACCTGTACTCATGATTATACAATTTCTTCATCTACAAACATTACGATTTCACTCTGTTATCATGTATTCTGTTTTCAGAAAGAGTGTATTTCAAGACCTTTGCAGAGGTCAGAGATTATTTTTTATCAAACAATCACAGTCCTTGAATTGCTGCATCATCCCTAGCAATGGGTTCAAACACATCTCCTCACTAAGATAAATGTTTTTGTACTTTCCAGACTCTGAGAAGTTTCCTAAATCACTTTTAGTCTAGGAGTCCCAGCTAGAACTTTTTAAGCTAAGATAGGAGCTCTCTGAGAGAATTCTAAAAGAGGTTTTGTGAATACGGGCCCTGAAGTGTAAGATCTTGGATGTCCTGATCTCAACCTCACCAACACATTTGGGATGAACTGGGACTCTTACTGCACCCTGAAATCAGTGCCTGACCCCTCTAATGCTCTAGCAGCCAAATAAGTAAAAATCGCCAGAGTTACACTTTTTAAAGTTATCGCAGAAAAGGTGAGAGCAGCAAATGGGGACTAACTCAGAGTCCCCATTTGTGTGTCCCCACTCTATGTAACTCGGAGTGTTTGCAAATGTCCAAGATTTTATTT
The DNA here is from genome assembly GCA_003987875.1 of Clarias batrachus. NCBI lineage: Eukaryota > Metazoa > Chordata > Actinopteri > Siluriformes > Clariidae > Clarias > Clarias batrachus. The sequence goes on from QMIH01000117.1 coordinate 98,750, forward strand.
TCACACGTTTTCAATTTTTACCCAATCATAAGGTACACTTTCTTTCAAACAACTGTAAATGTAAATATAAATGAGAAAAAAATAACATGACATGTCAGTGTCATTCTTTTATTAATAAAATATTACTAGTGTAAGACTAATGAAAGGCTTCTAAAAAAAGATCTTTCATATTATCTGTGATCAAGATAGAGATTTACATGAAGTTGGAAGGGTCACAAAGTGATTTCAACGACTTTAGAAATTCACCAACCTACAGCAAATGAAGACACTTTGGGACTGTGGTTAAAAAGTGGGCGTCCAGTCCCAAGTGACTCTAAGAGCACAACGAAGACTCATCAATGCGGTAAATGAGAAACAACCCAGAGTGACAGTCAAGGGTTTAAAGGCGTCATTGGAACTGGCTAACATCTGTGTTCATGAGTTTACAGTACGATACATTGACGTAGGCTGTGTCCATGGCAGGACACCACAAAGGAAGCCACAGCTTACTAAAAAGAACATTGCTGCACGCCTGAAGTTTGTAGTTAGTTATTCTTTCCAAGGGTTTGCTTACTTTTTGAATGAGTGTGATGATACGATAGACATGAAAGATCAGAATTAGTTTGTGTTGGTATTTTAGGCACATTACGTTTGTCACTACCCTTGACTTGGATGAAGATCAGATCACATTTTATGACGAATCACTTTTTCTTGCCACTGAAGATCTGTACAGCCAGATTTTTGTCACAGCATCATGCAAAACTGACCGGAGAGAATTTAATGAAACTTTCGCAGTAAGTGGATAGCTGCCTGAAGTTAAACCTGCACCATAAGTGAAATCAAAAGGTTGAGTAGAAAAGGAGTTATGAAGAGTTATGTGCTGGATTTAAGAATCTATTTTAAAATAAGCAACATATAAGCTATTTGCTCGATGTAAACAAACACCTGCAGCAATAGATATTAACTAGAATATTTAATACTGGGATTAGGTAATGTTTTCTAAAATAATAGCGGTAAAAGTGTATAAGTGGATTTAACACGCTTTAATGAGTTTTAAGAGTGTTGGAGCTTTATGCGTTCTGCCTTTTTCAATTTCATATCTGTCTTTCACTCTCTGATTACCAAACAGAGAGACAGGCAGACATGTACGTGTACTTCAACATGAAATAATAATATCATCACTTGAGTACTAGCTTTAACCTTTAAACTTTTTCTACAAACTCTTTTCCCATCAACAACAGGTACTTTTAGCTAGTAGCAAATGTACTGTAAATAAATTTGTTGTACAAGAATCCGTTTTGCGTGTTTTGCGTTAGTATTGCATGCTTTTACTTTTCGCCTTCTGTCAAACCAAAAGGAAGCGTGTAACTTCCTGACTACATGTGCACATGTTGCAGTTGTGGATGCTGGCAAAGTTACTAATGATGAAATACTGTATCTTATCCAGTAGTTAATCTCACATCTGATAAATCTGCTGCAGTGTGCAGTGTTTTGTTTAACCGTTTTTATATGAATGTTATTCTAAGTAAGCAAACTTGATGTTGAAGATGTATGATCTGTTGAAAACCACAAGAGTAGATAATTGTGTGGCTGTTAAACAAGGGAACGACATTTGATCATAATTCCCAAGTTTTATATGAACATTCATTTGATGATTTGTTTTGGTTTGCTGATGTGTAGCTATGTTTTTATTTCTTATACTACAATATACAGTACAATATATAAATTAATAAAAATAATAGTGGTTCTTCTTCCCAGTTAGGCCAAACCACAATCACATTCTTTAAAAGGTAAAAATCTCACTTAGATGTGACCTTGATATGTAGGACGTTTTGTCCCCTTTTTGACCCTTCTGCTGTTTCAGCGAAAGTAGGATAAAAAAAATACAACCCACGCATTATATAAGGCAGTTCACTGAAAGAAAAGGTCTGAGACTGTACAAGATGTGGATTTGTTTTGTGATAATTATATCTATCTTTTGACTCATTGTGGGGAGCAATAGACTTTTGAGCCCTTAGAGTAAAAGTGCCGCAGCCTACATATAATGAGTTATAATAGGAAGTCATGCGACAAACTAGGGAGTAAATGGCACATTACAGCTTGAGATGAGTAACTTCGGCGCATGGGATATACTGGAAGCTGTAGCAAACATAGCCAGTATACCGTATCCACAGAGTCATTGGAGCGCTGCGTCCTTTTCTAGAGCAGGAAAAGTGACTCGAATCAAATGACTCGTTTTATTTGTCTTAATTCATAGATTTATGTTGGCTTGCTTTCTTCATTTTTTCATGTTTAATATTTTAGTTAAATGATTTATTAAAATTGTGTGTAATGGGAATACACGAGCTATTTAAACTTCACAGGGAAATCTTTAGGAAAAGTGTGGTAATTCATAACTTTGGACACAGGATGTAAACATTTTCATTAAATTACAACATTTTAATTAATCTTCGGCTACTACTGGGGTACAATATAATAGCACTGTAGACGTACAGTCGTGGCCAAAAGTTTTGAGAATTACATAAATATTGAAAATTGGAAAAGTTGCTGCTTGATGAATTGCATAGTCCTTCTTTGCCATGAAAAGGTGAGCGCTACCATCAGTCCTGTGTCATGCCAACAGTAAAGCATCCTGAGACCATTCATGTGTGGGGTTGCTTCTCATCCAAGGGAGTGGGCTCACTCACAATTTTGCCCAAAAACACAGCCATGAATAAAGAATGGTACCAAAACATCCTCCAACAGCAACTTCTTCCAACAATCCAACAACAGTTTGGTGAAGAACAATGCATTTTCCAGCACGATGGAGCACCGTGCCATAAGGCAAAAGTGATAACTAAGTGGCTCGGGGACCAAAACGTTGAAATTTTGGGTCCATGGCCTGGAAACTCCCCAGATCTTAATCCCATTGAGAACTTGTGGTCAATCCTCAAGAGGCGGGTGGACAAACAAAAAGCCACTAATTCTGACAAACTCCAAGAAGTGATTATGAAAGAATGGGTTGCTATCAGTCAGGATTTGGGCCAGAAGTTGATTGAGAGCAGCCCAGTCGAATTGCAGAGGTCCTGAAAAAGAAGCGCCAACACTGCAAATACTGACTCTTTGCATAAATGTTATGTAATTGTCTATAAAAGCCTTTGAACATATGAAGTGCTTGTAATTATATTTCAGTACATCACAGAAACAACTGAAACGAAGATCTAAAAGCAGTTTAGCAGCAAACTTTGTGAAAATAATATTTGTGTCATTCTCAAAACTTTTGGCCATGACTGTACACTGATCAGCCATAACATTACATTTCTTAACATTTTGGGTTCCCCATGTGCCACGGGGGCAGCTTTGTCTCCTTGGGGCATGGCTCCGTATGGCTTCTGGAGGTATGCTGTAATGTGCTGCAGGGTCCAGTGCATCCCTTGGGTGCTCAATCTAACCGGGATCTGGGGAGTTTGGAAATCAGATTGGTAGCCTTTGACTCATTGTCTTATGGGCCCTGTGCGCTAATGTAGTGCACTGGATGTCCTGCTGCTTTTCTGTGTGATCAGACTGGATCAGCTAGCCGTTGATCCCTGTGGACCACATATAGTATGTGAGCCTTGGATGCCCAAGATCCGATCACCAGTCAGCTGGTGTATAGTAGGTGATTTCATGTTATTCACTGTCAGTGGTCATAATGTCGTGTCAAATCGGTATCCAGTATGTAGATAACTTAATGACCAACAGAACAGACGTCCCTGGATTTATTTAAAAGTTTTTTCATCCAGCAAGATAAATAAATCATTTAGCCAAACGTGCGTCTTTTTCCTTTGAATGTGAAAATATTATTGAAATTCCTGACATCAAAGTTTCGACAGCCATAATTTCAACAATTTCGTCACTGAAGTTTTTTTTTTTTTACCCCAAATTATACATGCTATATATACTATATATACTGCCAGTCCTTGCTTCACTATAATACATCTTATTCCTGTAACTGTTGAGTGCAGATATAGCAGGAGGTCATCACTAATTTGTGCCGTGCTGCATGCTGTGAGGCTGGCGTTTAGTTTGTGGAATATGCAGATCATTCCTTGACATCAGTCAGGTACAGAATGTTGTATATTTGTTCTGTGACGTAGCTGTTCCTCTTTTGATGTGTAAATGTAGTACTGTAGGAATGAAAACTAAACAAGACCACCCATTTTAATCAGAAAGCCTCATTCATGCTTGCCCATGGAGAAACTCATCAGCTGTCCACTTTCAGTGAGTCTGTGCCCATGATAGCCTCAGATTCCTGTGCTTGGCTGACAGGAATATAAATCAGTGTGGTCTTCTCCTGACACAATATTCTGATGGGACAGATGCTGGGATTCGGATGCTTTTCTGCTCAAAGTTGTAAAGAGTAGTGGAGCGCCTGACCTATCCCATCAACAATTTTTTTTCCTTCTGAAGAGCATACACTTGTTAAATGTTTTTTGGTCTCTTCTGTGTAAACTCTAGTGTTTTAATTTTGCATTAAAATCTCAGGAGATTCTTGAAATGCTCAGTCACGGATCAGTCCACCAAAGACAAACACACGGAGATTGCGTTATAATATAGTAATAGAGCAGAGGGATTGGGGGCCTTGCTCAAGACTTTCTGGAGGTATTTGCAGTTGTACTCCTAACGCTCTTTCTGAAAAACACTGTCCAGGTTTTTCCATTTCACCCTTTTCTCTTGGCCTCCTCAAAGCACGCAACACAGCCTTCAGGTCCGGAGACGAGGAGGCCTACAGCGTTGCTAGGGCCAATCTGAGGAGAGTATTTTTCAAAGCCAAAAGTGAGCACAAACAGCCGATTGAGGAGCACTTTGACTCTGTTGACCCCGATGCATGTGGTAAGGTATTCAGGCCATGACAAACCTCAAACCACCCAGCATGCTACTGCCAACCAGATTTGCCCCACTCTCTCATGAGTACAGCTACTTCTAACCTCACTTTCGAAGGGGTACACATAGGCCAAGTTCAAGACGGAGCTCCTACCGTGTAAGCAGCTATTCTCACTTTCCACCTGTGAGGGATTTCCACACTAGGCCTGATTGATTTGTACCTCCTCCTCACTCCCCCACTGGACAGCGTTTATACCATTTTTTTTTTTTTTTTTTTTGATAAATAAATAATGGCACAGTGAAAAAAGGTACATGTTATTTGTTAGAAGTTGTATATGTCTAATACTAAGACGTGGTAATTAGATTTTTTTTTTTTCAATAACGCAGAAATAAAAGACAATAGAGGGTACTCTTTTGAACATGAATGCCACTTGTGAATGTCTGGTTACATGCTCACAGCATTTCCTTGACTTGGTACATGTACATTACACGATGACAAACCTGATTCTTTTTTAATATATAAGTATTCATTTAATTTCCTTAAATTATTTAATTAAATTTAATTAGTAATTGAATACTTCACACACTTATTTTAATAAGACCAAGATCACTTTTCTGACACTCAGAGCATGGCTCTTGTCACTTTTTCCGACTGATAAAAAAAAAAAAGGAAGGAAATGTTAGTGCTTGCGACACGCTCTCCGTACTAAGTGACACTATCTGAGTCGTGATGAGGTGTCATTGTGTTGCAATTGTTTCACACTTCACTATAAATGTTTGTTTGCTTCTCCTCCACAGCAAGGCGGACTCCTCAACCGATTCTTTCCGGGTTTGCGACACCGAGGTCAGAACGTGAATCACATACAGCCGCACTCAGTGGACGCACCGGTGGCTGAGGAACAGGTCGGGGCAAAAACAAATACACACACACACTTTTTATTTATTTATTTTTTTAAACCAAGTCCTTATATTTTTATAGCTCCAAGTACTTGGACAACTGACTGATCAGTAGTTTGATTGACAGTTAGTTAGTTTTAGTAGAAATTAAGGAGCGAAAAGTCCAATGAGAGCGATATCAGAAATGTGGGTATGTTCGTTCTTAAAAAGCAAGAAAGCTCTGTTGAGCTCATCATCACCCAAAAGTCATGGGTGCCTGGATCCTATCCCAGGGAAAAGGTGGGGTACACCCTGGACAGAGAGCCAATCTATCACAGAGCGCACACACACACAAATTAGCCTAATCTGCATATCTTTGGACTGCCTGAGGAAACCGGATATATCGGACCCTCAACCTTGGAGTGCGAGGCCACGTCGCTAATCATTACACCACCGTGCCACCTGCTGCACAATTAATCACACAGAATTTAATTCATGATATGTAACTGCACCATTATTTAAACAAAAAGGGCCTCAGTTTCAGTTATTTATATTAGTCTAATGAATATTTTTCAGGTCATTCTAGTAATATTTTTTAATAACTTTGGATCTTTTAACCTTTTTGATCAAACATTGTCATCTTTTAAAAATCAAAATTTTCAGACATAAAAAAAAAAATGTCAAAAAGTAATGATTCCAGAGAACATGGGGGCACACAGTGACAGAATTTATATATA
>QMIH01000117.1:109967-125942 GCA_003987875.1 Clarias batrachus
TATATATATATATATATTCTGTAAACATGCTTGGGTCAGACAGACTTCCATAATCATTTGTTACATTAGCCTAATATAGCTCTAGCGCCAAGAAAGAAGCAGAAGCAGACATCGAATATATTCTGCTAAAGGGAAACGTGTATACATTTTTATTTTTACCAGACGACAGTTCCCTGGCACTGCATTTGTAAAGATTTCAAAAGACAAACTGAAACGTTTTGAATTAAATGTTTTAGCTAGAACTTGTTGTGCATACAACATACCCAGCTTTTTAGTGTCACTGCTAATAATTAGCAGGAAATTATTTATTAATAATTAATTACAACTTCAAGTTAGAATGATAAATTATACGAAAGGAAGTACTTTGGCGAGGACTAAAATGTACTCAATTTTCCCATTCTCGCAAATGCAGTCGATCACCTGAGCCGTACGCGTACATGTCGTCTCCAGTTTTGCACTGGAGCTGCAAGAGTAACTGACGAATCATAGAAAGTTCATCTCCTCCAAAATCTTTTCTGTAAACATCCGCCCTGTATCACTTCCAGTTCTTTAGAAATGTCAGCAAGACGTTATCATTTTTTCCTATGACAGAATATCATTTTTAAACCCGAGGTCTCACTTAAATGATGTATTATTCCGGATGTTCTGTAGATAATATACGCTGCCTGGCCAAAAAAAAAAAAAATGTTGCCATTTCATAAGGGGCAAATTATTGTTGTGCATCAAGCAAAGAAAACAACTAAGGAGATTGGAAACCAGGAAGGATTGTGCTATACCGTCAATTTTGTGGGGAAAAAAAAATCATGTATTGAAATTAAACACTTTTTGACGTTGCATTTTAAAACACAGCTATGTTTAATAGTGAGAGTAAAAGCATTTACATCCTCACAATGTAATGAGAGGATTGTGTGGTCATAAGAAGAACGCTTCTTAGTAAGGCTGATCAGTAAAAAGGATTCAGTTTCCTAGAAAGCATAAAGATTCGACTTTGGAGTAACTGGAAAAAAGGTCATATTGTCTGATAAGATCAGACTGACTTGATTCCACATCATTGTGTGTATCACGATAAAAAGGGAAGGGCATGAAGCGATTCACCCATTATATAGGAAGATATGGATATTGCACACTGTACAAGTCTCAGGAGGCAGTGCTATTTATGATCTGGGGTTGCTTCAGTTGGTCAGGTCTAGACTCAACAATGTTGTGCTGCAATTAAACAAAGTCAGCTGATGATCAGAATTTACTGAATTACCATAGTAATCATTTTTACACTTGAACTGGACACCATATTGTGTGCTCTAATCGAAGCTAAAGGTGATTGAATTAATTTTTTTTTTTTTTTGGCCAGGTAATGTAGGTCTACTTTGAACTTTTGATTTACAGTTTAACGCCTGCTGTTGTACAAGATCATTAATTTATCAAGATTTCAGCATTTTTCCATGTTAGTAAAGTAAGTAATGTATATGCACATTCAGCTATGTAATCATTGGCTGAGATACATAATGCCAGACTAGTCTCTAGTTAAAAATAAATAAAAATAAGAAAGAAAACCTCTGACAGCAGATATTTCTCAACTGATCTACTACATCGACTATGCCTTTACTGTAACTGCAGCTATCCAAAAAGGCTGCCATTGAAAAATTGATTGATCGTGCTCATTCATAGTGACCTGGTTGTGTTTTCTATCTTAACAAGACGATGTTGAAGATGGTGCTGTTTAACATTGAACACAAATCAAAAAATTATTATTTTATTTATCTATTTTTAATTGCAATAATATGGGATTATGACCAGATGAATTGTGTTTAACAGAATTCGGCTGTGAAGTATTGTATATCCACTCTCAATATTTTCTGTAGAAAAAGAAATAATAATAATAATAATAAATACTATTCAGACTCACTGGATAAACAGAAATTCACCCAATAAACAATAATTCAGTGTTATTTTGTTAAGCGTGTTTGTGATTCACATTTGCAATCCTCTGTATCATGTTTGATCTTTCATCACATTTCTGTTATTATTTCAGGAACAAGATGAATTCCCAGTTTGTTAATAGGTGACAGTGGATATGCTGCCGTAAAAAGCCATTAAAATCTGTGAACTTTTACCTGCATATTATTTCCTAGAGCTGTAAACACACTGATTTTATTACATCATTCTACTATATTAAATATGTATTTAAATATGCACTATTGGTCTGAGTACAGCGCCAATCTTTTAAACGGGAAATACTGACGCCTGGTGGTCGTTTCGTTTCATTGCAAAATTACAAGTGAAATTAAAATTTATTATCCTTATTGCCTTGTCACAATCAAATCAACTTCTGAACGTAATTTTACTAAAATGACAGCATAGATACTGAGCTCTTACCCTTTTTTTTAATCACTTTTAAATCTGCACATCTTTTATTAACCTATTGCTGCCCTGTGATGTAAAGTACTGCAATCAGTTACATTTGTAGGAAGGAAAAATGGAAGCAATTAATGAATGAGAGAAAATTGGAATAAGAGGGAATAAGGAAATGAGAAGGGTAAAAGAATGAAAAAAAGACTGAAAAGTACAAATAAGTAAATAAAGTAAACAAAGTTATGCAAAGCACCAGAAGGAAAAAGCAGGGAAAATGAAAGTCAGTTAGAGAAAAAAGAAACAAAAAGGAAAAAATGGCAGATGAGAAAATAGAGGTGAAGGAAAGCTCGAGAAAGAAAACTGAAGGAGATACGGTGGGTAGGAAGAAAGAAAATCTAAAGAAAGCCAAGCTAGAAGAAAGAGCTTGAAAGAGTGAAAAAAGACTGAGCATGAAAAAAAATATGAAAACTAGGAGGAAAAAGACAAAAGGAGAATGAAAGGGAGGAGGGAAAGGCAAGGACAAAAGGGGGGAAGCCAGGAAAAATGACAAATTGAGAATAAACGTGAGAAAGATAAAGGAAGGAGGGAAGAAAGAGAAGTAAGGAAAGAAAGAAGAGTGAAAGTTGAGGTTGAAAAAGAAAAGTGATTAAGGAAGGAAAGGGAAATCAAAATGAACAAGATTAATTAAAAGTAAAACACGACAAAAGAATTAAAGAAAAAAGAAATTAAGGTAATGGGGGGGCAAGAAGAAAGAGAAAAAAGAACAAGGGGCAGAAGGAAACAATCATGAATGAGAAAATAGAAAGAGAGGGAAAGGGTGAGAGAAATTTTTAAAAAGGCAGGGGGAAAGGGAGTAACAGAGAAATAATAGAAGAAAGGCAAGTAAAATAATAAAATTCAATTAAGGAAGGGCCGAAAAAAGGTAAGACAAAATCAAGGAACGTAAAAAGTATAAGGAAATGAAGAATTTAAATGAAAAGGAAAAAGGAATGAGAAAAAGAAAGAAAGAAAAGACGGAGACAAAGAGTCATTTATAGGACAAAATTAAACAAAAGGAAGGAAAATAAGCAAACAATGATTTTAAAAACAAAACATAATGTGTTTTTTTTTTTCGTCTATAGCATATAATGCTGTAAAAAGTATTTGCCCCTTCCTTTTTTGTGTGTATGTGTGTGTGCATATTTGTCGCACAAATATACCCCGAATAAACTTTCCTTAAAAGTGATTGAGGAAAAAAGCTTTCCAAGCCTGACTGGGCATATGGGGAAAAAAGGAATTGCCCCTAAATCTGATAATTGGTTGTGTAACCCTTGGTGGCAATAACTGGCAATACGTCTTTCACATCACTGTGGAGGAATTGTTCAAATTTAGCTACATTGGAGGGTTTTCGAGCACAATTCGTATTTAAATCCAGACTTTGACTAGGCCACTGCAAAATCTTACCTTTTTTTTTTTTTTAAACATTCAGAGGTGGACTTGCTGTAGTGTTTCGGATCGTTGTCCTGATGAATAACTGGTGAAGTGAGCTTGAGCTTGAGGTCACAATCTGATTGCTGGACATTCCCTTTCAGGATTTTCTGACAGAGTAGAATTCATGGGTCCCTCAATTATGGCAAATTGTCCAGTTTCTGAAGCTGCAAAATAGCCCCAGACCACATTTGATTGTTGGTATGATGTTCTTTTAATGAGTTATTTTTTCTACCAGATGTAATGTTATTATATTGTCTCATCAGTCTACAGAATATTTGCCCCCAAATTTTTATAACATAGGGGTGTTTTTTTGGCAAATGTGAGATGAGCCTTTGTGTTCTTTTATTCGTCAGCAGTGACCTTCGCCTTGGAACTCTCCCATAGATGCCATTTTTGTCCAGTCTCTTTCTTATTGTTGAATCATGAAAACTGACCTTAACTGAGGTAAGTGAAGCAAGCAGTCCCTTAGATGTTGTTCTGGATTGATTTATGAGCTCCTGGATGAGTCGTCGTTATTCTCTTAAAGAAATTTTGGTAGGTGAGCATGAAAAGCCACTCCTGGGAAGGTTCACCAATGTTCTGAGTTTTCTCCATTTGTGGATTATGGCTCTTATTGTGGTTCGCTGGCGTCCCAAAGCCTTACCAATGGCTTTAAAACCCTTTCCACACTGATACATGTCCATCAATTTCTCAGCTGTTCTTGAATTTCTTCTTTTTTGTAGCTTGTTTCAGACAGGATCTTTTTAAGTGATATTTGATTCAACATGTCTGGCAGTAATCAGGCCTGGAAGTGGCAAATTAAATTTAACTCATCTTTCCAAAACTCAATTTAGCAAGGTGAGTGCAATTACTTGACATATGCCCAGGTAGGTTTGGACAGCTTTTTTTAAAACCTTAATAAATGAAATCATCATTTAAAAACTGCATTTTGAAATTACTCGAGTTATTTTTGAGAAATATTAAAAATTTGTTTGCAGGAAGGGGTAAATACTGTACATGCGCACTGTGTGTAATTACACCTGACCAGTAGATGGCAGCATGAATCACAAAATCCGCCATTACGTCTCTCCTCCTACTCCTCTTCCTCCTCCTCCTCATCCGCGCTCTTCGGATAAACCCGCCCTCGCCCTGATTGGCTCAACCTGTACAAAGCACTGACGCAATATTGTGCGAGCGCGCGCAAGAGGCGGAGCTTCATCTTACGGTTAGCAGGTCGTTCGGTTTGTAGCGCGAGGCGTTTATACTATTTGATTTTTTTTAATTAGTTCGGTTACAGACACAGATCCGCCATGAGCGACAACGAGAAGGAGTTTGTGGTAAAAGTACGTAAGGATATTTTGTTGTTTATTTTAAACAACGTATTCAGGAATACAACGTTAAATATTTTCACAATTTGTAAACGCGATGTTGCTAGCTAACACACGAAATTCGTTGTGGAAGGGTTTAGCAAGCAAGCTATTTAGCTACACTGAATGGCCGCGCTGTAAGTGAGGCTTTTTTATTGATGTTTGTTGTAGCTAAAGTCTGATGGTTTCTGTGATTTGAACTTATTTTTAATTGTTAATATTCACTACCGCGTCGAGGCCTATCGGTGTAGCTTATTAGCTTAGCTTATTTTAGCTTAGGTCTTTATTGTGAGGCGTGAAGCGCGCTGAAGGCCTGTAGGTGTCGCTGAGTCAAGTCTCAATTTCCAAGTCAGCCGTGACGTAGTGCACTAGATAAGGCGTGGACTAGATTATTTCGCGCCCTGTGTAGGGTTCCTGTGTAGGGAGACGGTCGCTGGTTGGTATTCGACCTTGCTTCGGCTTCAATTTAGGGCAGCGACGCAGATTTAACACGAAATATGACTGTTAAAAAATATACACATTTTTAAGTGTTATTTGATTATTGTTAATGTGAAGGTCAGTTATGAACCAAAAAATACGAATTGTAGCTGTGAACACCACGTGCTCGCGCCATTTAAAGGTTAAAATTTAATCCGGATTTGAACGTATTTAAATAGTATTTTTGTTCATGTTTTTCTGTTTGTTCTAAAAATGTAAAACATTAAATTAAGTCATTTGAACCTTTCCATCAACGCCTGGAAGGAAAATGTGATTTTATTCCGGGGTTCAGTTATTAATAAACTAAACCGTATTAACAAGTCTTGAAGGTAGCAGTGCTTATTTATTTTGATGATCTGGCCAGTCCAGAATGGTGGACACTTTGAGTTTATCCCCTGTTTAAAGGAAAACTCCACCCTAAAACACAGTACGTGAGGTTGTATTTAAATATGAGTTGTTTTTACCAACTCTGGTGCACATTGTGTTTTTCGCTATTGCACTGAGTTTAATGGTTGTGCCGCAGTGTCTCTTGGACATTGTTATTGCTGTTATGTGACTGGTCCAAGCAGGTCAAACTAATAGCAAAGTCACCACTGTATATTTCAAACAAACGTTGTCTTATTTAATGGATTAAAATTGTATAATGAGTGCAGAGTTTATTTAACAAGTATACAAGGTTAATGTTTATGGTGGATTTTTCCCTTAATCAGCGGTGAATTTGGTCCTCCTGTACAAAAAAGCTGTGCTTAATTGAAACTTACCCTGTTTTAGAAACGTCGCTCGTTTAATCTGTCATTATATTTTTTACGTAGTGCAATTAATTCGTAAACGTTATGTATTTGGCCTATATCAACGTATATCAGTGGACCTTTTTAATTTATTAATTTCCTTATTTTATTTAAACTAATGTATCATTTTTCACCCAAATGCCTACTACACGGACTTTACCTTTTTCTTGTTTTTCCTATTAAGGTTAAGATGGGAAGAATGAAAAAGGTGGCTGAAGTCGAATGTTGTTTAAATGAGGCTGAATTTTACGAGTGCATGCTAATTCTGTGTGGCCCGAAGTTCTGAGAAGTTCCCTTCATGTAGAGTGTTGTCACATTGGAAGCAATGAATGGTTCAAGATGAAGTACTGAAGTCAGAATAAGAAACAGAAGAAAGAAGAACAGAATTTGTTGAAGTTATGAAGTTAATCTCAGAAGTGTTCAAGTGGATAAGATGAAAGAGGGCTAAGTAACGTGCATTAGTCTGTTTTTGTCTGAATAACTCTCTTTCATTAAAGTTTGCATGCTACTCTTTCTGTCATAAAGACAACGCCTTTGTAAACGATATTCTAATGTTAGTCAGTGTTTTGTTAAAGAGAAAAAAAATCCTTCATGATGCAATGGTTTTAAAACCGACTCCAGCTTTAACAAGTCTGATTGTCAACATGATTTAACCAATAAGAGGTCTGGGGTCATGACTTGATGCATGGTAGGTTCTGGCTCTGTTTCTGTTGTGCTCATTTTGTTTGGGTTCATGCAGGAGTCTCGCTCTCGCAGTGTGAGTCCCAGAGGCTCTGTGAAGTCGAACAGCAACTCTCCGGGAAGATCTAAGGATGGCTCCCACCGCTCCAGGTCCAGGTCCAAGTCTCGCTCCAGGTCCAGGTCAAAGTCAAGGTCCAGGTGAGGATCCTTCTTTACATTTAATGAAACGTATATGAAAGATGTAAAGGATACGTAGTTGATTCATCAGGTTTATACAATTTATATTTAATCTGAACCTTTTTTTTCTTCCTTCCTCACACAGGTCCCGTTCCCATCGGAGCTCTCGTCGTCATCACTCCCGTTCACGTTCTCGAAGACGCCACTCGCGCAGTCGGTCATACAGCCGCGAGTACCGTCGCAGTCGCAGCCACTCACCTATGTCCAATCGCAGACGGCATGTTGGCAACCGGGTACGGAGCCTCTGTGTCTTGTGCACGCACAGAGCTCAATATCATACCACACATTCTCAACTTTCTCACTCTGGCTCTATAAATTAGATTTTACTTGGCAAAGCCTAGGGTATAGGAATAATAGCATGTGGATATAATTTTTTAAGACTTGTTGTTAGAATCTGTCTCCAGACCTGCATAGAAGTGTGCTGTTATCTTAAATTAAATGCTGTTGGTGTGGTAATAACATTCCAGTGCTCCTTTGTCTTCGTCTTGTAGGCAAACCCTGAACCCAACTGTTGCCTAGGTGTGTTCGGCCTGAGCCTGTACACCACAGAGCGAGACCTGAGAGAAGTGTTCTCTAAATATGGCCCTCTTGCCAGCGTCACCATCGTCTACGACCAGCAGTCTCGTCGCTCACGTGGCTTCGCCTTTGTCTACTTTGAGAACAGAGAGGACTCCAAGGAGGTTTGTTTGTGTGCAGTGCGTTTGAGGGGGAAAGCGTTTGCTCTCGTACATTTTTATAACTGTTCTATAAGCTACTGTTATACGATTTTTTACGATGTCCGTCTGAAATGTTTTCAGGCTAAAGAGCAGGCTAATGGCATGGAGTTGGATGGCCGGCGTATAAGAGTGGACTTCTCCATCACAAAGAGACCACACACCCCTACACCTGGAATTTACATGGGACGGCCCACCTAGTGAGTGTCTCGTCCACACGCTTCACACTGATCTAGGGCAGAATATTCTGTTTAACTGTGTCATGAGAGGCAGTTTCTTCAGCAGTAGTGACATCAGCTCTATTTTTAATAGAACAACTTTGAGTACTTTATTGTTTTGGGTGAACAGCAGGGACACCTCCACATACGGCTATTGGTACTGTTCTGCTATATGAAGTGCTTTAAATAGTAATGTATAATTTTACACTAAAACTAGAGTACAGTTGAATACACCAACACTATCATGATTTCAGAAAATGGGTTAGAAAAGTAATTGAAAATAATCTAGGACTTTGTCGTATTGATTGTGATGGTAAGAATCAAGTCTGAGATACTGGAATAATAAAGCTGAGTTTTATTTCTATTGATTGATCTAATTGATGTTTGTGGTGGAGACCAATCTAATAAGTCACCATCACAGGAGACACACCAGGTGCTGTCTCCTGTGTAAACTCTCTCAAAACTTAACTTTACCAAGCATGTATGACGAGCAGCTTTTAATGAGGGCGAGTTTTGAGGCGGGTGTCCGCTTTATCACAGAAGACTTTTGAGGCTGATTTTGTGCTTGCAGTGATTCGAGACTAGTGCACGCACTAGTAATGGTTGCTCTTCGAGACTAATTCGCTCATGGGTTTTCACCTGTGTAGTATCTATGCAGGGCCAGAATTTCTGATGGAATAAATGCAAATGGGTAAGATATAATTCTATTCAGATATACTTGGTTCTCTGTCTACTTCGGAGTAAGAAAATGGATGTTCTCTTGCATATACACAGTCTGCTGCAACCACCTCTTCAAGTCTGGTCGTTGAATAAAACGACAAAAGGATTAGTTCTCTCTCCTGTTGCTCAGGGCTCGCTTAATGCAGCTCATATTACAAACTCAGTCTGGTTTCTTCCTTCACTCATACGTCAGGCACAAGTCACTGTTGTCTTATACAGTCTGGTCCTGTAGGCACAGCATAGTCAGATCATACAGATGTGCAAATAGTACAGTACAGTTCAGTTTTTTTTGTTCAAAATGCTGACATTGTACCTTTTCAAAATTCTTAGCTGAGCTTTATTCCATGTATTTATTTATTTATTTATTTATTTATAAGTGAGTAAATTTTTGCTTTCTTCATGTGCGAACAGTGGTGGTGGTGGAGGCGGTGGTGGAGGAGGAGGAGGTGGTGGTGGTGAGAGGAGACCCAGTACATCCTCCAGCCGTTCCAGAGACTATTATGATCGCAGCTATGACCGTGGCTATGATCGAGGGTATGACCGCTACGACGATCGGGAATACTACAAATCCTACAGGTCAGTGAGTGTAACTGTAGGTTGTTTACTTTTTGTCTAGTATTGAAAAATCTTCTGTATTCCTGATCTCGGTATATTGAGAATCATACTGTATCTTAATATAGCTCATTGATGTACAGTATTTGATCAGTGGTCATGGGCTTTTAAAATTATTGCATAAATTTATCAAATAGTGTACCCTTGAACAGATTTGATTTAAACTTCTTATTGTTTGATTTGTGATTCATATTTTGATTTATGTAACATGGCGTAGGTCTAATCCTATGCTGACTTCTAACCTTAAATCATATTCATGTAGGCGCAGGTCTCCTTCACCCTACTACAGTCGTGGAGGATACAGATCCCGGTCCCGCTCACGTTCCTACTCTCCACGTATGTACAACCAGTGTGGGTGTGAAGAAATGTATTTGTATGAACCCCATAATTTGGCAAAAGTGAACATGGGAAGGAATGCACTGAATATTGTAGAGCAATGCGGCGAGTCGTCTAGACTTGAAAATGTTCGATCCTCTAGATGTGTGCATATTCCTCACAAACTGCATATTCATAACCTCACAAAAAAGCTTTTTAATCTAATGTTACCATCTGTACATTTTTATAGGGCGCTACTGAGGAAGGCGGAGTTCCTAATCGATGGAGAGGCTTCTGTGCTCATGAATGAAGAATAATGGATATCAAAGTTTTATGTTTTTGGTGTGTGTGTGGTTTTTTTTTTTTTTTTTTTTATGCCGTGCATGTTTCATTTAATAGTCATTGTTTATGATGAGCTGTGCATCTTGTTAGATTGGCTACAGGCCTCATTTGATGTTTAGCTTGTAAGAGTGTGTTATGTTGCAATATACCAGCGTGTCCCAGTCAAAATCCTTAAACCGGAACAGCTGGGGAATCCAATGTTGTCACTATTCAAGAAATAAACAGTATTTTACAACGGTCTTGTCCTCTTGCCTTGACTGTAGTTTCAGAGCCTCCACAGTGACAAACTGAGATCTAATATAAATCAGTTTAGTCATGAAATGATTAGGGCTGAGCAAATTATTTTATCAGTATGTCTATCCAATGCCACAATAAAAGTGATGAGGTAAAACTACACACACAAGGGTGAGTCAAAACCCTGAATTTTGATGGACTGAATCAATTATTAACCTTCAGGAATGACATGCGTATTTCAATGATCTCCCTGCTTTTCAATCCATTAGGTCAATGTTTTAGGCTGACCTGTGAGTCATGAATTGCACTGCCTCCATTTCATCAGAAGTGGAATCTTGTCCTCTTAGGGCAGTTTTCAGACAACCTAACAGCTGAAAGTTTGATGGAGCTGGAGCAGGACTACAGGGAGGATGGTTTTAACACCTTAAAACAAAGTTTTTGCCGAGTTTCCACAGTGTGTGTGGATGTTTGTCATCAGCCGTGGAAGTTGCAGCTCGTTAAAGGCCAACTTCTCTATCCGTTCATACACACTTGTTCGTGGCAGAGTACTACCTCCATACTGGGTGCAAAGTGAAAAATAATGGCACCAGGTACACACACCACAAAAAAATAATCAGTTTCTTATGGTATATTTTATTTATTCAGAATGGGATGTAACACCTTAAACAACTATTAATACTGTACATGGTTGTGGTTTGCGGCTTGCACTAAGAATAACTGACACGGCCCTAAAAATGTCTAAATATTTCGTTGCATATTGTTTCTCTAAGTATTGTTAGTTGTCTCCAGATTAAACTAGAAAGACCAGAAATTAACAATAGCGACATTCCATACTGACAGTTGTATTAAATGTGTCAAAGTGTAAAACACAACATACTTTCATTTATGAGGAAAAAAAGATCTAGTGTAACCTAGTGAGTAACATAGATGCATGTAAATATTTTGGTTATTTTTTTATCGTTGGCTTTTTTTTCCCTGTAACCAAGGTGTGTCGACTAGTCCATGTTCTTTGCTTTCTGAACACTGTAGGCCGAAATCATTTTTCTCAAGCAGCCTGCATGTACTACTGTACTGAAGACTGGGATTAGCTTAGGTAAATAGGCATATTCACATATATCATGCAGTGGACTAAACAGTGCTTCCTTCTTCCTACACTACCCAGAATGCATTACACATAGAACTACATGATACAATGTATCACACTGATGCACTTTCCAAAAAAAAAAAAAATTACAGCCCACCCTGAAAGCAAAGCTGGTGTGAGTATTTAAAAATTAGATTCACTTCCAGAATGAATGTGCAAGGGTGGTTGTTTTTTTTCTCCCTGAAGAGCATGATGATGATTATGGTCTGGGTTTGTGGTACTGCTGTTGTTTTTAGTGCCATCCCAAGTCCAACCTAGATAAACTATTGTTTTAGTTCAGCTGTGTATGTCTATGCAATGTGTAGGGTTGTGTTTGTTTGTTTGTTTATTTATTTACATTTTTTTTAAAGCTTTGCTACAGTATCCAGGTGTGATCCAGGTGCGGTGGAGGTGTGTCCATGAGCACACAGCACTGATCTTCCTGCTCTGGTTTTATGCTCGGGTCATGATTGAATGAGTATAACAGAGAGAAAGGCATCTGATTCTCAGCGCGCGAGCTTTTTATCCAATAGGCGGTGCTTATCCGGTATGACGTTGGGACATTTTCTTTAAAAAAAAAAAAAAGCTTTTAGTCAAGTGATTTAGCTGGTCAGGGAGAGGAGTTGATGCCGGGAGTCCTACCGACTCACTCCATTGATCCTGATCATTCTCATTTCATTCTCTGGATTTCTTCTACGCAGCGCGTGCGTGCGTGCGTGCGTGCGTTTGCAACTGAGTGAGTGAGTGAGTGAGCGCGTGAGTGAGTGCGCGCGTGCGTGAGTGCGTGCGGTGCGTGTTTTCCTTTCTTTCTTCCTTTCCTTTTCTCTTCTTGCCGTTGTTGTTGTTGTTATTGGTGTTGTTGTTGGTGCTGGTGGTGGTGTTAGTGTTCTTGTTGCCGCCGCTGCTTGTTCATTTCCGCTCCGAGTTTGGATCATGAATAAACTGTACGTGGGGAACCTGAGTCCCTCGGTCACAGTGGACGACCTGAAGCGGCTGTTCTGCGAGCGCGAGCTTCCCGTCACCGACCGCACCGTCTTACTCAAGTCCGGTTACGCTTTCGTTGATTTCCCTGACCAGAAGTGGGCCATTAAAGCCATTGAAACGCTGTCAGGTATGCGTTAATTGTTTGTTTGCTTGCTTGCTTGTTTGTTTTAGGCTGTTTATTATTTAATAAAAGGTGGTACGTGAATGAGTACCTTGTCCTTATTATTATTTAAAAAAATAATAATTGAATGTAACCTCATGAAGAAAACGTAAAAGGATAAACACCCAAACACATACACCTATATATATGTATGCATATGCATACTTATCTACATGTATACATAATATACATATATACTAAAATTGATATATATACATATATAAAGACAGAGAGAGAGCGAGACTACACACACATGCATTGGTCCTGCGCGCGCATGCATATCTGGTCAAAAAATCTGACCTGATGTACACACTTCAATTGTCTCAGGATTGACACCCAGGCTTGACTGCACGACAGGACTCTCGTGCCCTGTTTACAGTTGTTGTTGTTGTTTTTGTTTTGTTGGTGTCTTTGTTGTTTTTGTTCTTTCTTTCACACGTTCCTCTTGGGCTAGTCCGAGTCTTCCCCTGAAGTGCTCGCGCGCCGCGTGCATGCATGGCATCGCTATTTTTTCGGTCATTTTTTGTCGCGAATTTTCTACAGCGAGCTCGCAGGGGGAAACCCCCCAGCCCCGGTACGGACCCGTAGCCCTAACGCCCAGCTAGGTATCTACGAGGTGGCCTGGCTCTCGGTGCTGCCCAAGTCCCGGAAAGAGGCGAGAAGCGGACGGTGAGAGAGAGAAGGTTTTTATGAGGGGCGCAGCGGCGAGGGCGAGTGTCAGACTGAGCGGCGTGCTGCCTGCTGTAGGCCCATCTCAGTCAACCCGGTGCACTAATGCACTTATGTTAAACCACACACATACACACACACAAGCTCATTATTGAAAAAAAAAAAAAAAGATATCCCGATCACAATGTAAAGCTATTTAAAAGCTAATAAGCTAACTTGGGTGTACTTCATGCTTTCTTCTGAAGCAGTGAATTGACGCTTAGGAGGAGCAAAGCGTGGCCCACTCTTTCTCCCTCTTTCTCTTTTGTGATTTTTTATTTCTTTTTTTTAATAGCTTTATCCTGACGTCTCATTTCCTCCAAACAACACCAGTTATAGGATTTCAATCATTATTACCTCTTAATGTTTCCCAACCTTATAAACACCAGAAATGATCCAATACCCACAGTTATATACTTCTCTATATGTATAAATAGATATGTAGGTATTTACAGGCTAGTTAATGTCCAGTTAAACTACAGTGCATAAAACAAAACTCCGTCTGTGCATTTCATTCAATTGCTTTATTATAGCATGTCTGTTTTATTTTTCTCTCTCCCAGGGAAAGCCGAGTTGCACGGAAAGGTGATCGAGGTTGATTATTCCGTTCCCAAAAAATTAAGGTAAATGCATATTCATGCAGATATGAAGATTTCTCAATCACTTTCTAATCATATGCTCGTTTATTATTATTTTTTATTGTGTGTGCACGAGTAGGCCTGCTCGTTCTTGTTTGTCCAAAATGCTCCCATTATGTAACGGGGAAAAATGTTGTTTACGATGTTGCTTTTTCATGCATGTGGTTTAAAAAAAAAACAAAAAAAAACAGGGCTTGGCAGAATTGGTTACCTTTATACATAACCGACTAGCTTATGCAGCTTTATAACCTGGGTTCGTAACCTGGGTTACATTGTTTATGGTTTGGAAATCACACTAACACTAGTACTTAGTAACACTTCCTGTGGAAGTAGCCATCTTTCACTACAGTCTACACACACATACAACTGGCTTGCTTGGGTGAGGTGGGGTGAGATGGAAGCCAGTCAGACATTGATGGGTTTTTTTTTTCTTGATTTTTCCTTATACATGGTTGAGACTGAAGAACAAAGCCGCCTCGCTAAGCTCCAGGCCTTTTTTGTTTGAACGTTTGAAACGTTGTATCAAAATAATTGACACGTCTCCGCGGTCAGAACTGTGTGCAAAAATCCTTTAAAAGCGCAATCCTAATTTTTGACCTTCCTACGTATTAAGGACAAAACAAAACTAAAACACAGACAGACACACACACACACACACTGCGCCCTGAACTGTACCACGTGACAACCTTTACATTCCTCGCGCGCCCGCCCGGCCTATGGAAAAAGCCGTAGGAAAACAGAACGTTGGGATTGCCATGGCGACGTCCAAAACCGCCCAGCGCACTAGCCTACTAAACAGCGTGTCAGAAAATAGTACCTGTGGCTAGCGGAGTTGCTATAGGCTGCGTACTGTTTAGTATGCTAGTATTCCAAGGGTTTTAAAAAGTGAGTGCCTGTGTGGCCGTACCTTAAGGCCTACATGTTTTTTTTTTTTACTGCGCCGTTTCTTTTTCTCGTTTTAGTGTGTCGTAATTGGAGACGGGGACGCAAATATGACTGACTGCTGAAAGACAGACAGGGAAAGGGTTGCCATTTTCTGGTGTAGTCAGACGAAAATCATTAAGGCCCAAGCCGAGAACTTCCTGAAGCAGAGCCAAATCAGTTCTCGGAAAAGCTAGCATTATGAAGGAAGGAAGGTAAATTCATGGAGTTAGATTACACCTCGAGAGAGAGAAACAAACAAACGTTGTTTGCAATATATGTCCTTAATTGCAGTGTAGGCTAGAGGAAACTGTCAGGAACGCTTTATCATATAAAGAGAGAGAGGGAAAGAGAGAGAGAGATAAAGAGAGAGAGAGCAGGCCTATAGCTGTGTGGAGAACGGAGGGAGGCGACGCATAGGAAGAAAAAAAACAGCGGAGAATCCATGTTGTGTAGGCAACGGCGTTCTTTACGTAATTAACCGCCATGTGTATGTCGCTTACGTCAGCTGAGGAAAGAGAATACGGCGCGTGCGTAACGTTTATTACCACAGACTATTAGCTGAGCTGATTAATAAACACAAATTCGGTTTTATTTACGTAGCGATTTTAATAAAAGTCAGTGTCGCAAAGTAGCTTTACATCATCAAAAAATATATTATTAAGTTTGCTAAACATGTATAAATTATAATCATCTGTTTGTTGCTTTGTGTTTCCCCACAGAGAACACGTCACTACAAAGTTTTATACTCATTAATTCTTTATCAAAGATAAACACAGAGCATTTCAGTCCTAAACTTAAAATCAAGTCAGATTAAATGCTATTACTCAGTCCTGTGTGTACATACTGATGTTAAATAAGCGATGAGATGAGATAAATCTCTATTAATCTCCTGGGAATAAGTCAAATATTAATAATAAAGATTTATCCTATCATATA